>VZRZ01008717.1:470179-567625 GCA_013398175.1 Climacteris rufus | reverse complement strand
AAAAAAAAAAAAAAAAAAAAAAAAAAAAAAAAAAAAAAAAAAAAAGAGCGAGAGAGAAAAAGGGAGTGCTGAACACAAAACACAAAAGCTTTGGTGCCCGAGGCAGTTTGCAGCGCTGGGAACACGGCAGACGTGCAGCCAGGCGTGCTGCTGCTCTCCCCTCTCTCCTCCCCGAGCCTGTCTTCTGCCGTGATGCTCTCCCGGGTTAGTGTGGCTGGCAGCTCTCCGCCAGCTCGGGAATACCGACGCAGCTGAGCATCCCCCATCTGTTAAGGCCGCCAGCATCCCTCATGAGGAGGAGGGCAGGGTGAGGTCCCGTTCCTGAGGGGCAAAGGGTGGCGGGCAGGAATGAGACAGCAGCTACAGCCTCCTCCCGTTCATGTCTGGGGTGCTGCACGTGGGTGGGGAAAACATTCCTACTCCTCCAGCACGCGATGCATGAGCCAGTCCCCACCTGAACAAAAGTACTCCCACTGCAAGTCAAAGTCTGTCTCGTTGCACCCAGTAGCTTTTGCTTTTTCCCTGGAAAACGACAGCCAGAGGGATCATCCTGGTGATTTGCCAGCTGCTCCCCCTGCCCAGGCAGCCCCTCTTACCTCTGCAGGGAGAGGATGTTTCCCACGTTCCGGTACAGCACGGTCCCAACCACGAAGACGGAGGAGTCGTCTGACACTGCAGGACACCAGAGGAGAGGGAAGAAGAGAGCAGCACTGAGACCATTGGGATGGCAGCTGTCCCCACGGAACACCCAGGTGCAGGATTTGGCCTTGTGTGGAGGACTCTCTCGTGGGGCATGGCCAACATCACTGTGGTGGGATGCAGTGGCTGCTGTCACCACACCAGGTGTCTCTGGTGCCCAGGGAGGTCTCAGCACCTTTGGGGTGACCCTGCATCACAGCCTTCTGCCCTCACAAGGCTCACTCCTCCCAAGCAGTGCTCCCACATTCAGAAACCCCCAAATCCCTCTGACAGCACCACAGCAGACAAATCTGAAGGGGGGAAAGGTCTCTTGCAGCCACCCCAAGGCCTTTGGACCTGTCCACAGCTATCGAGCCATCAGAGAGAAGAGCTGCGCTCGGGACGACAAGGGCAGCGGGAAGGGGAGCTGTCCCACTGTGCCTGCTCTGACCCCAAAGCTCATGTGCTGCCTCTGGGGGCTACAGCAGATCCAGATGAGCCTCTGAATCATCTGTGTGACCTCTGGGCATGTCACTTGACCTCCTCCTCCTTCTCCTCTTATTTTTCCTCTTCCACTGCCTCTCAGTGCCCAGCTGCAAGAAGTGAGAACCTCCCTCCATAAACCACGAGCAGTAGAGGCAGCCCCAGGGCTGGATTTTCAGGGGGAGAAAAAGAAAGTGGCTTGGGGAAAAGTAGTGCTGAAGAAGCCTGGGAAAGCACCAGGTGGGACTTCTCTGATGTCTTGTACTGAGGTTGAGCTGACGGTGCTCTGTCAGTGCAGGACAGGCACAACTCTGCATGTCCATCTTTCTTATCGTCAGATTTGGATATCTGGTGAACACATAACTGGGAGAGACTGACAGACAGGCTTGCAGAGCAGTTGTGTCACCCAACTGCATAAATCAGTGTTGGCCCATCGAAATCAACTGTTCAAAGTCAGCTCCCAGCAGTGAGGGGCTTCAGATCTGGTCTCATGAAGCTGCCTGTCTTCATCACTTTGCTCAGGATAGTTACTGCTATTCCCTGCAGCCAAAGAAAACTGAGGATCAACACTAATAGAGGTGGATCTCTGCTGGAATCACTAACAAAACCCTCAAAAACTACACCACCAGCACAACATATTGAACAAAACAGAGACAGAAGAGCCCTGGGTGGTACTTAGGAAACCATGGAGAGGTGAGCACTGATGGGAAGTTGTTACTTCAGGGTGGATGTCACCTTTTGTTTGCACAATCACTACAGCTTGGGGGAGAGCATCTCTGTGTGAGGATGCTCCTAACAGCAATCCGGAAAACAGCTCCATGGGGAACTGGATGCCTTTAGGACAGTCCTGAGCCTCAGAGTAGGATCAACTCTGTCTAGGTCAGGTGCCAGCAGTTTGTCCAACAAGGGATTAAGGGTTTCCAAAGGTGAAGGTGCCACAGCATCCACAAACAAACTGTGATAACCCTCCCAACAGGCTCCAACTTCTCCCAGGGAGATCACAGTGTCTTCAAGGCACAACAAAGCAGAAGTGCTTGACATGATCCTTGCTCTGAGAGTGACTCAGTGTTTACCCTTGGGGGTGTCACTTAACTGTTCTTGCCCTCAGATTTCCCAAGCTGAAATGATGGCCAATGCCAGCCCCAGCAGGGAAGCCCAGGACAAAAGGTCCTGGTGTGACAACAAGTGGCCAAAGGTCTTTTACTAGCAACAACTCAGTCTCCAGCCTCTGTCCCAAGCAAGGGGGAGCCAGCAGCTCTCAAAGGCATGAGTGCCAGAAGTAAATCCCATAGTTTCCCAGGAAATAACCCAGCTTAGGGTCCTGCTTTTGAGAACTCAGGGCTCAATCCTGCCAAATATTAAGTCTCCCTGCCAAAAGATGAGCACTTTAAGTCTGTTGGTTCCTGTGACTCTCATCCAGGTAAAAGGCTGGATGCTCCAGCAGAGCATCCCAGAAAGTTTAAGGTGTTTTTCCAGCTCTGGCAGTGAGGCCAGCTTGGCTGAGGCACCCAGTGCTCCCACCTCCACACTGATGCTCATATCCAAGCCCTGATGCGGAGCCAGTGATCTCAGTGATAAATGCCTCTGAATTTCATCTCTGGAATGAGCAGGAAATTTCACATAAGGGTCAAAAACCCCCCAGATCTGTCAAGCCTTGTCCATGCAGCAGACTCAGACCTACCAGCTGCTCAGCCTGACCTTCTGCCTCCTAGATACTCACCCTCAGATGGCTCTATCGGGTTTGGATCCAGTCTTGGGCAGCACCTAAAGCAATGTTTGCCAATTTTTACTGCTTCTTTAGGAAAACATAAACATTCACACCAAGGCACTAAGACTGGCCCTGAACTTTTTGGAGAAGATGGGTTGAGCTCTTGGTCAGGCCACATCTCAAAGCCTTATTTGCGCTCATCAATGCCTTTGGTGTCCAAACATTTCTGAGCAAACCCGGCTGAGCTGGAAGGGGATTTGAAAATCAGGCAAATGGAAGGAACTGCTCTTAGAAAATGAAGGAGAAATTTTCTGTTGGAGCACCCTGGCCGTGCTGCCTACCTGACAGCCCTGAAGACAGGATGCTCTTGGAGACAGTGACCTTGTCCTCCGAATTCTTGGCCCAGTCCACCATCCCCCTCCAGCCTTTCATGGGGAAGGTGATGTCGGTTGCTGCGTTTGCAGGCAGTTTGTGAATGCCGAGGACTGGGGAGAAGCAAGAAATAAAACCAGTGAGTGAAATCAGCTTCAGTAAATTCGCATGTGCTGAAGAAAACATTGGAAGTCATGGTGGGAAATCAGATAGACTGGATCTTGGGAGCCATAAGAGAGATGCTCCCTTGAGGTGGTGTCTATACAAGAAAAATGTCACCAGGGCTCAAGATTCACTGAAAGGGTCCTGCCTGCACTAAACCTGGCAGAAAAGAGGTCAATCTGCTCCAGCATCTTATCTCCAGGAGTGACCAGCAGCAACTGATAAGAAGTGTGAAAAAAAACAAGACATCTCTTGGTTTGTCCTCCCAGAAATCAGCAGGACTCCCTCAGCTCCTGGCTATATCCAGATTATCAACTTTAACAGCCACCAATGGACTTCTCTTTTGTGCACTTTCCTAATCCCATCATGAACCCATCTGCACTTTTTGGCTTCTGCAGCCTCCTCTGGCAACAAGTTCCACGCTGAGATTGTGCACACAGCATAAATCAAACACTGCCTGCTGTTGCTTGCTGCCTCCATTGGCTGCTGCGCTGTTCTTGTGTTAAAAAAAATAAAAGGAAGAATCTAATTCTGCCCAGTTCATCATCTGTTCTCCATTTTGTACATGCCTCTCAGATCTCTCTGTGGATATCTCTTCTTCCTCATGAAATCCTAACTTTGGAGAAAAGCCATCCCATATTTATGCCCATCCACATCTTCCCCCAGACCTTTTAATGTCCTACCACCTGCTGCCTCCCCTCCTTTCCCCGCTATGGCCCAGGTTGTCCACATTGCACGGTAATTAACAGCTTTCAGGGGTCTCTCCCCAACGTGGGGAGCGCAAATGAACTCACCCAGATTGTCCGTGACTTGGTAGGAATCCCGGAAATCCTTCATGCGAAAGCCGATGACATCAATGAAATCCTCCACGAGCCTGAACAGCTCCTTGGCGTTTGGCCCTATCTGCACAGAGAGGGAGAATATTGAGTAGATCAGATCCTAATGAGCACAGCTAGAGTTTCTCTGTGGGCAAAGATTTCTGCCCTCATGTGTGAACTGGAAGCATATGCTGTGTATAATGCAGTGTTATGGAGCTGTGGAGAAGGAGGACTAAGAAATCCTAAAAGGAAGCCCAGTAAAGAAAAAGAAAGAGGCAAAAAGTGATAATATGACAGTCAGATTGATAAAACTTAGGGTGGAGGGCAAGATTTTAAAGCAAAGGGAAATATCTGAGACACTCTGGAGAAGAAAATAGCCTTCTCCTTTCATAAAATCACATAATCAAAGAATGGCTAGGTTTGGAAGGGACCTTAAAGATTATCTAGTTCCAACTTCTTCTGTTGCAAGCTGCCCCACCAAAGGACACCCAGACAGCATGATTTTCTCCTTTCCTGTTTTCCTGGCAGGATCTCACTCTCAAAATAATGAAGTTGTTGTTCCTGGGCTGTCTTGGAGCTTCTCCAGCTCTTACTCCTTTCCTGGCATTTCCCCATTGATAAAGTTATTGGCAATAGCTCTTCTTTATCTGTATTTTGCCAACTTAAGGCAGAGCTGTTAAACAATAACCAGTTTTCCAGTGTCAGATTCCATAAAATATAATCCACTTGAAGTCAGCTGTGCTGACTACCTGTCTTCCCCTCAAAGCACATTTGCCTAGAGGCGCTTAGCAAATACCACGAGAGGCTGAAGAAAAGCAGTTCAGCTCCTTTACATCTCTTCTTTTCCTTTTCCTCCATGTTCACAGCCTTTTCAGTTCCTCACCATAATCCAGACCTTCTGAGGTGGCTGAGCAGAGCTGAAGGGACGGCTGGGGACAAGCAGGACAAGATGGGAAGGAGGCAGAAGGAAGGCTGAGCCATGGAGAGTGTGGGCAAGGAGGACAGGGGTGACCATGCGTGTCTCTGTCTCTCCAAAGGATCTTGGTAAGACTAAAACTGTACCAGGATGAGATTAAAAAGTCCTGCCAGTACACCAGGTGTGCACAGAAGGAGGAGAACTGAGTGAGGTGCTATTTTTAACTGCATACTTTTATATTCCATTACAGATTGAAATCACAAGGTCAAACTAAATCCAGGCTACACTGGATGTATTTCAGGTTTTATCATATAATGGTCGACAAAAACTCTTCAAAAATCATTGTAGCCCTTCACTGAATACCTTAATGTGTTGCTTTAGTTTTTATTTTCCTTGAACAAAACTCTGTCTGGGGGGCCACAGGGTATTGGGATGTGAGACTGCAGTGAAGTTGGGTTTATTTTTAATGAGCAAATTTGGAGCCAAAGGCTTTGTTTTCAAAGAATCGGTTGATCTTGGGAAAGGCAAGGTGTGATTTTGGTCCAGCAGCTTTGAGGGAGAAGAACAGAGGCTGTTGAAACCTCTGTTGTCATCCTGTTCATGAAGATTTCTGTGTCCTAAAGTCGTGGTGTTGGGCTGTCATCTCAATTCCCAGTAAAATACACACCAGGAAAATATTCTCCCTGTGGTGTTCTCAATCCACATGGAGGTCATGATGCTGCTGGGCTGTGCCTGTCTGTAGGTGCAAAGACCAGATTGCACAGGGAGAGCCACTGGGAATGGATTGCCACACAGCTGTTTTTAAGGGTTTCCCTGTTGTTATGGCAACTTGACAGTCTCCTCTGCTCTGTGCTGAAGTATATACATGCACCTGTAGGCTTGAGACCAAGTATTTGGGCACAGAATCACAGGATCAGACTCCAGTACAGCTTAGTTTGGAAGGGACCTTGGAGGTCATCTGACCCAAACCACTTGCTTGGCCACCTAGAACCACTTGCCATGTCCAGATGGTTCTCTATCCCATTCAGATCAGGTCATCCTCTTCCAAATTCAAAGGGAAAGCACAAGATACCGGAGAGAATAGAGGAGAAGGCTGCTCAGTTCCTGACAGGGATCCTGTTTGCATAGAAGAAATGTTTTCAGGTCTCACATTCTGGACTGCCAACAATTGTGCCAACACTTTCTGTTAAAAAGCTTTTCCCAGAGGACTTCTCTGGTTGGTGTGAATATAACGGGACTTCAAAGTTGTTTTGTGTGTTGGGTGACTTTTTTCTTGATTATTTTCTATTTCCAGGTTTCTTTGAGAAATTTTGCAACAGCAACACCTCACCAAAGGAATGGCAAAGGGACAAAGGAATAGGTCTGACACAAGTCCACAACAGAGAGTTCAAATGGGGCACAAGAGACAAGGGCCAAATAAGACACAGAAAAAAAACCCAACACCACCATCCCCTAATACATGAGACTTTAGCTACAGAATTATTCACAGCCTGGATTGGAAGGGACTTAAAAGGTCATTTAATTCCAAACTCCTGCCATGGACAAGGACATTTTCCACACCTTGCTCAAAGCCCCATCCAACCTGGCCTTGAACATTTCCAGGAATGGGGAGTTCAGGACTGAGCAGGGTCCCTAATCGTGGGAGGAGAGAAATAAAGCAAAACATAATTAAACCCAGAAGCTCAGCCAAGCAGACTCCAGCTCTGAAAATCCCTCCTGTCCTGCATCTTTTTAACCAGGAACTTGAAACGATGTAAACACACTTCTTTATCTTGGCAAGAGGAAAGAGTGGAATTACAGAGAGCCATCAGGGTTATCAACTCCAAACCAAGCCTGACCTTTGAGACCCATTGCAAATTTGGTTTACACTGCCAGCACTTCACAGTTTTTCATGTAGAGACACTGGCTCAGAGCTGAAATCCTGTGGCTCCCCGAGTTACTCCATTAATGTGACTCAGCCTGGAACTAAGCTCATCTTAGGAGGTCAAGTAGACACTTGGAAAATCCTCTCCTCATGGCTTAACCCTATGCTGAAAGCCTCTTTAATTCCAGGGAAGGTGCTGAAGGTTCATACCAGCTGAGCTTCCTCCCATTTTTCCCGGTTTTCCTCTGATAAAAGGTTGCTGATGATCTGGACGAAGTTCTGGAGAAGGGAGACAAAAGAGGACAAAAGAGATGGTTATCCAAGCACAGCCTAGGCTGGGAAGGTCACAGTGAAGTGTGAGGGATATGTGAGATTCAAATGTGCTCCAAGAGGCTTTTCATGGTCCTAATCCCAAAGGGTCTCACAGCATTTCACAGGTCCCCAAGGATTTTTTGCCCCCTTTTTTCCCAAGGCCTTCACTGTAACTACCGTATCTCCTACGGCATTGGATTGGGAATATATCTTGTATCTATTGCTGATTATTTTTAAGGACAGATTAGGTAAATGTGTGTCAGAAACTGGTTAGAAACAGATGAACTTCCATTCCACAAATCCTTTCCTATCCTATTTTCTACTCCTTCTGTTGCTTCCAATATATGGAAACCTAATGATTCTCTTTAGCCTGTGACCAATCAAGAGAAGCAGAGATGGATCAAGAGGGTGCTGTCCATGGTAGGACCTTTACAGCCCACAGTGAGAAGGAAAGAGACAGGAAATTTAGACTATTGATTTTTTTCTCCAGTTTTACCACTCACTGCAGATCATGTAGGATCAGTTTAATGTTTCAAGTCACGGGGTGATGACCTATCCCAAGGGTATATCCTGTAGCTGCTCTGCAGCTGCTGAAAGTAAAACCCTGGGATGAGAAACCATGAGGATATTCCCCTACATCAACATCCAGGTACCCAATGCCACAGGATCATTTTACATCCAGTCATTAGCTTGAAATCCTTTCCAAACAAGCAGTAAAGTGCTATCAGGTTGAAATAGTTCAGAGTGACCTTGGCTTTCAAGTTCTTAGTTTATAACCCAAGGAAGAACCACCTCGAAGGGAGAGTTTAATACAGAAAGACACTATTTTTGGGGGAAAAAAAATCTGGTTTCTCATCAGCCTTGTATCAGCTACAATCAGTATCACTGATCAAACTGGGAGCCATGTGCATGGACACGGCTCTAACACAGCCCTGGGTTCCAGGAAATGCATCTGGGCTCACCTGCACATCCCCAGAAGTCGGGCTGTAATAAGCCCTACGGAAGATCTCTGTCATGTTCCTGAGTACGTCCATAGTGGACAACAGGTCCCCACTGTAGCTGGTCCCATCCTGGGAGATTTCCACAAGATTCTGGAGCACGTCTGACAGCCCATCTCCCATCAGCCCACGCTGAGCTTTGGAAAGATGTTCCCTGGTCTGAGAAACAGAAAAGAAACATGAGAAACACTTGAGGGACAGTCAAAGTTAACGAGCTCAGTGAAGGAATTGCTGGGGGAAGGCTTTTGACCTCCCTCATAATTCAGAGTACAGCTTAGATGGATCTGACAATCTTTGCTGGCCTGAGAGCCCCTGATATTTTTTAAAATGAAAGGAAAGAGTGATAGATTCTAAATTATATTCTAAGTGGTTCTAAAATGACAGAGATCTGAAATTTACCCATGAAGAAGAGATTGTCCTACAACAGAGTTTATTCTGTTCATAACCCAAGCCAGCTAACAGAATATTTTTGCCCCAAAACCTTGTTTTCTTATAAGGCAGATATTAAAATATCCTGAAAGGAACTGTCCCTTGTCCATGAAGTGCCTGTGCATCACAAGGTAAACAGACAAAAACAGTAAGAGAAAATTAAGGCAGAGCTGGCATCTGTTTTTCACGAGGAAATGTCCCTTTCTTTCTTTTCTTGTAACTATAGCCATGTAACAAGCACTGAGGAAGATCCCAAACCTGCTGATCTGAGGAGTGGGACTGCCTTACCATCATCTGTATGTTCCTGTAATCAATAGAAACACACTTGATGTACGTTGGAGGCTCCCAGTAAGCTATGCCTTCTTCATCTAAAATGCATCTTCGAAGGATCAGCCCTGGAAGATGAAACAAATATGGGAATGAGGAGAGCAGGATGAAAAGCCAAGCATTGGTGGGGGTCAGTATTTTCTCCCAGGTAAGAAGTGACAGGACAAGAGGACAAGACTTCAAGTTGTGCCAGGGAATGTTTGGAGTGGATATTGGGAAAAATTTGTTCACTGAAGGGATAGTCAAGCACTGGAACAGGCTAACCAGAGAAATGGTGGAATCATCATCCCTGGAAGTGTTCAAAACATGTGTAGATGTGGCACTTTAGGACACGATTTAGTGGTAGTGTTGGGTTAATTGTTGGATTTGATGATCTTAGAGTTCTTTTCCGACCTTAATAATTCTGTGGAGGTCACCCAGAACTGGTCAACGCATCCATGCATGTTTAGCTACCAGCACAAAGGGCACCAGAGGTACCTGCAGATGCCTGAACAACACCTGCAAGCCTGTAGGAGAGATTATCTCTTTTTCCTTCTCCTGCCATTTATTGTCACAGGACAGCAAAAGGAACCGGGCAGGAAAACAAAAATCAACAAATTGGACACGGCTAGTCAGGGTGAAAGGAAGATTTCTTCTCCTGCCCTGGGTGGCAGCATTTTTCCTGGCTCAGGAAGCCCCTCGAGCCTCCCCAGGTGGCTTGGTCTGGTACTTGCAACTAAACCAGGCACAACAGCTTGTGCTGCCCACACAGCCTGGGGGGGAATAGCATCAGCTGAAACACTCTGAAAGCTGCTTTCAATCCTCCCCCAGGCTTTTCCTCAGCTCCAGTCCACAGTGGGGTTTGCAGTGATAATCACATGCCTTGTGATGTGTAGGAACAGGGATATCAGATAGGAGAAAAGGGAGAGGGATCACCCTGTCTCAGCCATCATGATGCCATTTGAGAGTCTCTGAGGATCAAGTTTGCTGGGTCTGCAATCCCATTGTCACTGCCAAATGATTCAGTGACCTTTCTGTGGACACAGCCCTTCTAGGACAGCATTTGGTATGACACTGAGTGTCCCAGACTGAGCCAAAGAGAGCTGCAGGGTTTGTCTGGATCCAAACCTCCTTCAAACAAAATAAAACCTTTACATTCATTATTCACACTGCTGCCCCTGTTTCTGTTCCTGCATGGGAGTGAGGAACATCCAGCTGAGGACAAGTCCCACCACCAGTGTGTCTCCTGGAGCCTCCTCTGCACCACTTTCCATTCCTTAGGGACCACGGAGCCACAACAGGCAGCACCTGGATGCCCAGATCCTTTCACTTCACACCACCACGATCAGACCATCAACTTGAGCACCCAAAGAAGATTTTGAAGAGGTGCCATGGTTTCTAAGTATGTGGACAATGAAATTCAGATTTCCTACTCTCAGACACCAGCTACTTCTATGGGCACTGGAGAGAAATACAACACCCAAATCTAGGGGATTCTAACAAAGCCCTACCTTCTTTGTAAAGCTATTTGTAGATAATGGAGGAAACATATCACAATATTCCTTAATTTCAAAGCTATCTCAGGACTAGGCAGTGGGTGGATGGAAACCATCTCAGATTATGCAGTAGGAACCAAGACGTTTTTGTTAAACAGTGAAGGACCGCAGAAACCCAGAGAGAGCTAATTTATCCCTGTAAAAAGTGAGAGAAGTCCATGTTCTTGTGCTGTCCTCCCACAACCAGGTTCTCCTCACCTAGAAGACAAAGGATGAAGGATTCCCTGAGGGGGGAACACCTTCCCACCATGCAGTCAGCCTTACCAGTGGCATTGCGGGGACACCGGACGGCTGCAGCATCCCCAGCTGGAGTCTCTTTCCAAACCACAGGGCCAAGACTTTCCTCGTCACAGATTTCATGGGGCTCTGTCAGGGGAGAAAAACTCCATTGGTAAAGCTTCCTCCTCAGCAAGAACATGGAAAAGGGAGTGGAAGGAGGAAACATGGGAGCATGGTGTGCAAGCCAGAAGGCCTGGAGCTGAACTCCCAGCTCTGCAGCTGCTTGGTCTCTGACAAAGTCACTTAACCTCTCTGGAATTTGCTCTGTCTGTCTGAAAACATTCATTCATTCTTAGGACTAGCTGACTAAAATCCATGTAACAACCTGGGAAAGTCCACTCACATCCTTGCCTTGCCTCGTGGCAGCTCTTTGCAAGAAAAATTGCTTTTGCTACACTCTGCTAAAGAGTTTTATTTCTTTTAATGGGCAGATGTCCATCTTTTGTGGGTGAACTGCATGGCTCCAGACTCTACTTCTTCCATCCTGCAGGGTCACCAGCTTCAGTGTTTGATGATCTTAGAGTTCTGCTTATCTAAAATAAATCTTTATCTAAAATAAATCAATCAGAGTGAGAAGGAAGGAAAGAACAAGTAAATGAAAAGACAAGATGGACATGTCCTGTGCATGGTCTTCACTCAGGCTCTCTGTCTGCTTCCATCTTGTGCACACAAGGGAGAAGATCTGACCACCAACAAGCTGAAATTGCATGAGCAGCTCTTTCCAAACACTGCTGCAGAGGCCAGGAGACTGCAGAAATATGTTTTGAGACATCACAGAAAAAAGAAAAAAATAATTTGAAGGAGGGTTTTGGATGCTTCTGTCTGTGGGTGGAGCTGAGTTGGTCCCAGAGTTGGTGGGATCTGGGAGAAAAACATTCACCACAGGAGACTGTTGTGCTGAGAAACTCATTATTTACAACATGTAAAGCAGAGGCAGCCATGAGGATGGTGTTAAAGCTATTTGTCACTCCTGAGGGAGGGGAGGAGAAAAAAATTAATTTAATAGTTTTTGATTACAGGTTTTATTCACTGTGCATGTAAAATTACCAATAAAAAGGAGTGTGTGCCTACAACTGCTCAGGACACACCCCACTGCTGCTCTGGGACTACCCAGGGACCAACCTGGCTGTGGGGAAGACTCAAAATTTAAATTATGGGCACGGCAAGTCCTGCTTCTTTGAAAAACTCATACAAGACCCAACAAGCTGCCTACACATCACTGCTCCTGCAGGCAAGCTCCAAGACTGTGTGGCTCCAGCTCCAGCTGCAGTCCAAAGATGCATTTTTCCCCAGTAGACACTGGGAACAAATAAGTTACACTCTCTGCCTGGAAACAGATGCTCCTTCCCCTGGTTTGAAATCCCCATGTGAGTAATCACTATTGTGATGAAATCCCACAGGGCAAGTGGAACCCCGGCTGTGCTCTGCACACAAGCAGGACTCTTCCCTGTGCCAACAGCTCATGGCTTCTGTAGATCAGCCAGAACAGGGGTGGGAAAGAGGCAGTTTCATTTCCAACCTGCTGATGTGGAGCTGTGGGGCGGTGAGATTGAATTAACCAGTTGTGATGGCACTTGGTCACCCCAAGAGCCTGTCCCCAAGCAGGGAGCTAAATTCCAAGCTCCTGTCTCCTGGATCAGTGTTTTGACCATGGCCACCGATTCTTCCACGGTTCAAAGGAGGATTCTGGGTTGTGGAAGCTTCCAGTGTCCCCAGCCACAAAACAATAGAGCACATCAAAAAGCAGAGAGGGAGAATGTTCACATCTCTCCTCCCCTTTCTTCTTCACTGGCCTGTCAAAACTTCCTGGTCTCATCACCCCTGCAGTGTCCCTGGGGACCACTGAGGGATGCTGTGGATCAGAGATGCTCTTTAAAAATACACTGGTTGGAGTTGTCTTGCCAGTGAGCGCAGGAGCAATTCCCAGGCCAGGAAACAATAATTTCACTCTTTCCTTTTTTCTTCTTTTTTTTTTCTTCTTGATGTTGCTTCACAACAAAATCCCTTTTACTAGAGTAACCTATTTGCACTGGGAGATTTTAATAACTAGTCCAATTAAGTTCAGTTCTTCTGTTCAAATCAAATCATGCCAGCATTTGATACTTTCTGGAGAACAAATTGAGCGGGTTTATTTTTAGCTTCTGATGTTTCCCCACCTTTTCCTTCCCTTGCAAATTAACAACTGCAGCGAGACCCTTCTGGTTGTGAACCCTGGCAGGCCCCAGTCCCTGAGACTTGCCTTTTCCTTTTGAGCACTGCACAGGCATCAACCCCTGCAGAAAGAGAAGAAAGGATTGGGCTTGTTCTGCCAGGGCCCCAGCTGGCACACACTGAAGCTGAACTAAATCTGCCTCACTCTGCAGACACCACCAGACAACCTGGTGCTAAGATTTTCTGTGGCGAGGGAGAGCTTTGTGCTAGAGTTAGAAGAGATTCTCACACGCCACTGCTAATTGAGAGGCACAGCTTGTAAGGAGAGGTGATGTCTTTTATTAGAGCATAGCTGGAAAGAATGACAAGGCTGTCACACAGCCTCTTTCTCTGTCATCTCCCAGCTAAATGTGCTGGAACTTCCATGCTGAAGTTCTTTGGCTTTCATCTCTTTGTCTTCAGCATTTTGTGAAGGAGTCTGAGGGTCAGCTTGTCCTCCACGTGGCAGATCTCTCCCCAGGTACTCCTGCATCAACACTGCTGCTTCCTATCCTTTAGGGAGACTCCCCTTTTCACTGGGAATGCCAGGATGCTGCTGTGAGAATCTCTCCTGTCTTTCACTGAGCTGCTCTGACAATTAATTACCCTTTCAGTCAAAACTCATGGCCTGTTACGATCGATGCAATCTGACTGCCAACATCACATAGGCCATTGATTCCCCACCAGCAATTTCACCAGGCCTTCAACTCAGACTTAGAAAAAAAGCAAAACTGGTGCACAGGCCAATTTTTTGGTCTCTGTATAGTCTGTCAGAGACACACAGGAACATTCCCACTTGCAAGTGTTTGCTCCTGCTTATTTCTCACGTTCAACCCCAGGTTTTCCTCTGCCCTAAAGCTCATTTGACTCCATTCAGCTTTTACACTCCAGAGGAGGGTGAGGTTGGGTACAGCTCCGACAGATGTAGACACAGCTCTTTTTAAATTTCCAGTGGTGTACAGGTTTCCCAGAGGTAAAGGGTGGGAAACCACTGCAGCATCTTCAGTACTCAGCTACTTTGTGGGCTTGAAACTCTGATATCAGTTTTGCTACCAAACAGTGTCTCTTTCCTTCTTGTAACTCCGTGGAAATGAAAACAGGAAAAAACACCAAGGCAAAATTGCTGGGACTAACCAAATATTCAGTGAAACCAAAATGGTTGCACTGTATTCTGCAACAGTTAAATCAGACCTTGTATCTTGTACCAGGGTCATAGGTAGGATTTTATGGGATTGCGACCTGTAGCATTCAGATCTGGCACAGGACATGAAAGCCATTCCCAAAATCCAAAGTGCCCCTCATGTAGAGGAAAGCACGAGGGGTCTGGGGTACATACCAGGACACTTTCTGTCGTTGCACTGCTTGTACTCCTCCTTGGGACCCTGGCAAGTCTCTCCACCGAAGAAGGGGCCGTAGCACACACGATCACGTCTCTGAGTGCCACCTCCACATGTGGCAGTGCAGCTGCCCCACACGCCCCAAGCCTGCCACTTCCCATCCACTGGAAACAGAAAAAAAGAGGAGAAACAGCTTGTCACGTCCCAAACATAATCTGCAACAGAAGGAGTCAAGATCTCAAGGTGAACAGAGGAACATAGTGTGGGTAGGGCATGGCTTGGTAGGCAGAGAGGTCTCCTGCCTTGCTTGGATCTTTGATTTTCAACAGACATTGAATCATCCTCTCCCACTCCATCAGTTCTTTGATACTTCAAGGATGTTTTTGTGTTCCTCCTCAGCATCTCCACACGCTTCAAAAACAGCCCTATCTCCTTCTCCAGGCTCGGGTTTGGGGCTCTGCTCAGGAACACTCTTCCCGTGGGCAGGGATTCAACCTGGCAGCCAGATCTGCCAGGCCAAGTCCACAGCTGGAGTTCATTTAGGGTGTACAATGTATGAGTGAAAATAGACCTTCTCAGAGAAGGTCTGGCTCAGGGATTTACAAGGACCAGCAAAGCCCTTGGGCAAAAATACATGAAGAAACACCAAATAAACCTCCCCCCAGCTGTTTCCATTGCACTGTTTCACATGCCTTGGAAAGAGGTTGGAGATGTTGTCTCATTCCATTGTATCTTCTCCCAACATCTTTCCAGATTCAGTGGAAATCTGCCTTCTTTTACGTTAACAATGACATTTATCAAAATGCTTTTACGTTAACAATGGCATTTATCAAAGCACCACAAAAATGTTAATTAGCCCTCACAACAAGCCTGCGAGGTAGGGAAACATTCTCCTCTGCTTTACCACAACTCAGTGACAGAACTAGAACAAGGCCTAAGTCTGCTCCTTACTATTTGGGCTTTAATTATGAGTTACCACATTGTCTTGGGTTGAATAATTCCTTTTGGGAAGGTGGGACATCCATGTCTTCTCTGGGAAATAGAAGAAAATTATCAAAGAGGGATGGCACCAAATTCTGGTGCTTTATTTAACGACATTTTGTACAGTGGAAAGTATGTTTCGACAGATAACTCCGAAATCAGTGGCACAAGGTTGTGTGAAAAAGGGTTCTGAAACCCTTTTTGTCTTTGAAGATCTCCATAAGTTGCAAAGAAGGAGTGAGATACCTAAACATCAAAACCTACTGGAGACCATGTACGAAAACCCAATACCTGTGTTAAATACTGCAGACGATGGTGCTACCAGAGAGCAAAGGGTATCCCTGAGGAAACTGGTAGACCAGGATGAAGTCCAGCAGGAATAATAACTATTATTATTATTATTGCTATTATTATTACTATTATTACTATTATTCCTGTCATTATTATTAAGTCACAGATAGATGAGTAAAGTAAGTGACAAGTCTTATATAGACATGAACAAAGCCTTTATTGTGCCAGACCTTGTCACAATGAGGTTTAAAGCTGAGATACAATGGAGGATTCCCTATTTGGTTCAAATAGAACTGAAAACGTTGAGATGGTAGGAGGAGAGGAACAAAACAAAAAGGGGAGGAAAGCTGAAGCGTTGTGGAGGCAAAGGAAGGATTTCATTGATATTTTCTTTGGGATTTTTAAGCTCACCCTGAAAAGCTGATACCTAAGGTTAGAAAGACACATTCCCTGTGGGGAATCATTCACCTCTCTGGGGTCTACTGAAACATTTGCCAGCACTGAATTTTGGCTGGCATGGTCATGATTTTGGTTGGTATGATCCTTATTACTGCACTGAAAAGGATGCAAGCCTTCCCCAAAGAAAAATTTTACCGGGACTACAGAGAGAAATGAGCCAAGAGAAAGAAAGGGTCATTGGTCACCAACCTGGGCACTGGCGCAGGAAGCAGTCCCGGGTCTCCACCCAGTGTCCCTGGCACTCGGCGCCGCCGTAGGAGGGCCCATTGCACTCCCTTGTCCGCTGCTGGGTCCCGTTGGAGCAGGAAGCGGAGCACGAGCTCCAGCTCGACCACTCGTTCCAGTTGCCGTCCACTGAGTGGCCCAAAGAAGGAAAACAAGCGGAATGTGAAAATCGCTCCCTCTGGAAGGTGCCGTGTGGCAAGGGCCTCCAGCCTTTGCCTGCTAGGGACTGAGGTGGGGAGGTCAAACCAGAGCCACAGAGCTTGGGAGAGGGCAAAAATATTCAAAAATTGTGGTCAACTGTGGCAACAGTGATTTGTAGGGACCCTCTGCAGCCTCCAATGCTCTGACAGGATGCAAGTGTGGCAACATTTCAATTTTTATGTTCCACACTCTACATAACACCATAAAAGTTGAAATTATTGATATTGCACATTCAACATAAAAAGAAAAAAAAAACTAATAACATTGCCAATGACAACATAACATCACAACAGAGAACATGGATCATGTTTTCACTGAGCACTTTGAAGGGATCAGTACATTACTGTGACGTTTCCCATTTGGGGCAATCAGCACTTTTTTAAGGAACCCATTTTTCAGCAAAGCAATGCATGAATCTGTGAAGCATGAACTTTCTCAAGCATGCAAATGCTCTGTTTTCCATTAAAGCACACACAGAAACTCGAATCACAGTGTTATTGACAGGAATCCACCACTCCTGTTAGCCAGAAAATGCAGGAGCAAAGGTGTTCTTCTACAGAAGACTAGGAATGTGTGTGTGGTCAGTGTTCTTCTGTCATGGCTGAATTCACACTGACAGGCTGGATATCTTTCTACACAGCAGTGCCTTTGATAATTAAATAGAGGAGGGAGGGACAAGCGAGGTTATGATAGGGATGGGGTTGGAAAGAAACAGGAATACATCTTATTAATGTGGTATGGACTGAGACAATCCCAAGTGTGGCAGTTACACCCTAATTGGTCCCTGATCAACAGATCCATTACCCAGTCTGCTCTTCCTGGAGCCCTTTTTTTCTCATTAGCAGTGGTCATCATGCTCTGTTTAGATCTCATTATCTGCTAGATCTCACTCAGAAAAACAACCTGAATCCCTGAAAAGTCTGAATTCTGGCTCAAATCACATTGCAGCTCATTTTTTTTTTGGCTTTGTTTGTCTGTCCATGAAAAATGAATGCAAACTGGTCCCCTGTGTAATCTGCAAGGACTTGATCAGACTTGTATAATCCCTGTTGTAGTTGAACAGTTTTTGTTTGCAAACTCAGTTTAAAACAAAGTTGGAAACATCCAAATGAGGAACTGTTAACTCAAAGGGGATCATGTGAGCTCACAAGATCTGCAAAACCAGGCAGGCATAAAGGTACTTCCAAAAGGTTCTTGTTTTTAACAACCAAAGATTGATGTTTTCATTGTGCATAAATTCAAGGCATTGTGCCAATACCAAAGATGGGAAAGGCAGGACGTGGTGCTTGACAAGGGATCTTTCTCTCTTTGGATCAAGGAAATGATCCAAAACGCCACAAACTAGGTCCTACCCGGTATAAATCAGTGTGGCTTTTTTGACTGAAAATTGTGCTGTTAAGTTTCCATGAGCTGGTTATGGAATCATAGAATCACAGAATAATTTGGGTTGGAAAGGTAAAAATCATCCAAATTCAAATCCCTGCCTGGGCAGGGACACCTTCCACTATCCCAGGTTGCTCCAAGCCCTGTTCAACCTGGCATTGGACACTTCCAGGGATGGGGCAGCCACAGCTTCTGTGGAAAACCTGTGCCAAGGCCTCACCACCCTCACAGGGAAAAATTTCTTCTTAACAATGATGGTGTCTGCCCTTCATTACATTTACAAAAAAAAAAGTTGTATTTATAAAAAAAGAAAGTTGAATTTACCTATGCCCTCCCTGCCTCTGGTGATTGGCAGCTTACCACAATTGGGAACATTTGGAGATGGGAAAACAGAAGAGCCAAATCCATAATTTGGTCCTTCAGTGGGGGGATGAAGAGCAGTAATTTTGTTTTGTTCATTCATAGGTTGCAATTTCAGAGACATTTAAAAAAAAAAAAAAGGAGAAACAGACGTGGCTATGTTGTCCCTCCAACCACTTGCACTGATGTAGAGATGTCTCTCGGTCAAGGTGCTGAGGGTTCCCATCACAGTCACAGACAAGACTGTTTGATGCCATGGTCACACCACAGTGAGACCCTATCAGAAATGTTAATTGTCTGGTGAAGTCTCTGAGGAGACAGGCATTGTCTTCCTCCTTTTCTCCCTCTTCCAAGGACTTGGGGCTCAGCCTGTCATATCCACTGCTCCAGGGAAACAAAGGCTCTGCTGTCCCTGCAGCAGAGCATTTTTATCAGCTGTAGCAATAAATCCTCGGAGCAGGGTGGTAATAAACCCTGCGAATGTCTGGGGTGTCAAACGCCCATTGTTGTGCTTCAATGATTCCCCCAGCGCCGCTCTCATTTGGTGCTGCCAAGCCAGTGATTGCTTTTGTGGCACTAATTAGAGCTGAAGCCTTGCAGTTGGGCTGCTTGTCTTTTCCACCGCTGTTTCGTTCGCGTATTTATTTGTATTTAAATTAATTATGGATCAATGTTAACTCAGGGTATGCTTTATTGCCCAAGCAAAGCTAGCTCTGACTTCTTAAATTTGTCTCTTTATGACAGAGTCATTTTGGTGTCTGGGAGGCTCTTATTCCAAGTAGAGTCTTCTGGACAGTGGCCAAAATTCCAAGGATAGTTACTTGGAGTGAAAACTCGATGGGAAATGCCAGGAGGCTTCTCACTGTTTTCACAAAGTTCTCATCCCTCCCACAATCCCTCTCCTCCTCCAGGGACATAATAATGTCTCATAATGATTCTCATTAAACTGGAAAAATGTCAGTTGACATTATCCAGGGACAGGGGAGGGAGTTTGGGGGAGCTCCCTCATGTACAGATCGTGTTCATCAGGACACCCAGAGTTAAATTAAGGTGGACTCTGTTGCAAACCCAAAGCCAGTCTGGTTCAGAGGGATGAAACCACTGGAGCACAAGTGGATTTCCATGTAATAACAGTAATTTCATCTTGAGTTTTTTTTGGTTGTTTCAAAGGAAAAGTCAGGGACAGGCATTTGGAAGCGAAATCTAGTGGTAGGAAGAAGGTACTTAAAAATATTAAAATTTGGCAAGGAAGCCTATCAGGAGTCTCTTAGTCCATCTCACCACCCAGAGTGGGATCAGCCAGAGAGAAACCTTGCATATAGAGTGAATCAGGGGCAAGTAAAACTATTAATTAATTCCAGCACAACAAGCTCAGTGAGGCAAAATAGCTTTAAACCATTCAGTGGGGAGAACAGGTGAGAAGCTTAAGATGGTTTTGGAAATAGTAGTGGTGGCCAGATCAAAACCATGTAAGAGATTACACAGGGCAAACCTGAACCTAAGACATATCTGAGCTGAACAACTCCAGAAGGCACCTCTGGGTGGATTCTGCAATGAGCCCTTTCCTCAGGATCCTCCTTGGGATGGTTCAGACTTTCATTGGAGTCAGCTATGGATCTTGACAAGCCACATGAGGGAAACTGAGCTGGGGAGACCTGCTGGAGGGGAGGTCTCAGATCTGTGACTGTCCTTACCTGGGCAGAGCGCGATGTTGCAGAACTTGGTTTGCTTCTCGGGGCCCTCGCAGGGGTTCCCGCCGAACTGGGGGGGTTTGCAGGTGCGGGTGCGATCCCTGTAGCCTCTCCCACAAGTGGAAGAGCACAAGCTCCACGGAGACCACTCGTCCCAGGTGCCGTGCACTGCAAGGGAAGCAGAAGTAGTGGGTTTCCTTTCCAGAACAGGCCTGAGGAAGTGAGGGAGCCCACGGGACAGAACGAGAAGTGTGTGGGAAGTTCAAGAACAAACCGACCAAAGATGTGCAAGAGGAACATCATGTAATTTTTATGCTTTGATATTGGCACCAAGTGTCTGTTACTTTCCAGTCATTGAAATAAACCACAACCCCTTTTAATTGACCCTAATTTTTCAGATTTATGAGCCAAAAGGCATTTTTTGGACAAAAAGTGGAATTAGCTGAGAAGAATAAAAATCCACTACCCTTAGGGAAGCATCATCACCATCATTTTGTCACTTCTTATCCTTTTTTCTCTCCCTCATGACATTTTCTCATCAAGTCCTCAAAGACTACAACATTTTAAGGCTTTCAGAAAAGCTGTAGTCTGTCTATTGATTATTATCGTAGGTCAGTGACACCACTGAGGCAAAGCTAGGGAGACTTGGAAGAGTAAAATGGAATGGGCAACATCTTCCAACAGTGCTCAAGCCATCACTGGTAACTCCTGGAATTAGACATCTAATCGATTTTAATCTAATCTAATTATCCTCCTAATCTATATTAAACTAATCTTCTCCAATATAATCTAATCTAATCTGACCAAGTTATTTGTGGAAGTTTAGACGCTGTAATCTCTAGAGGCCAAATGTTATAAGAATGCACTGATGTCTTTTAAGGAACTTCATCCCTTTCAGCTTTATTGGAGAAGTTAACACCAAATCAATGCTTCAGGAAATTAAGAAACCCTAAAAAACAGGGCTTTTCCAGTCTTTCATCAGCTGCTAACAGTGACTGATGCCTCGGCGTCAGGAAAGGGTGTACAAAATGAATTCTCACCAAGCATGACAAGACATAACCAGAGTAGCAAATCCAGGAAAGAACACAGATGGTGTTTTCACCATGGGTGGTGGTTTCACCATTATGGAATTGTTTCTGGACAACGATGTTGCTGGTCAGGAAACATGAATAATACACCTTGTTTAATAGCATAACTCTTCAAAATAATCATAGAAATATAGAAGGGCCTGGGTTGGGAGTGACATCAGAGATTATCCAGTTCCAACTCCCTGCCATGGGCAGGGACACTTCCACTATCCCAGGTTGCTGCAGCCCCATCCAGCCTGGGCTTGAACACTACCAGAGATGAGGCAACCACAGCTTCTCTGGGCAACCCGTACCAGGGACTCACCAGCCTGACAATAAAGGATTTTTTCCTAATATCTGATCTAAACCTACTCTCCTTCAGTTTGAAGCCATTCCCCTTTGTTCCGTCACCACATGTTCTTGTAAAAAGTTCCTCCCCATCTTTCTTGTAGGCTCCAGGCTCCCCAGAATGCACTTTTTCATCAAAATTGTGGAAGGATTATGAAAACAGAGGTGATGGCGGGCTCAGTTCATAATCACACCAACACCCTGAGTGTTTCATGCTGATTTTGCACTGGTTCTTGCTGATGCCCAGTGTTGGAATTTGAGCAACTGAAAAGTGTCACCTGGTGCCTCTTTTTCCTGGTCTGCAAACACCCCAAAGGGCACCTGCCTTTCTGGTGCACTGTGTTCATGTACTTTAGACAGCATGGAAATGTCCACTCCACGCAAAACAAGGCCCATCTCGTGGTGGTTGGTCCAGCAAGAGTCTCTGTATCAGGCCTTAAGGTATAAAATGAAGGAATAGGGAACAAAAACCATCTCCCTCCAAGAATTATAGAACCATGGAATGGTTTGGATTGGAAGAGACCTGGAAGATCATCCAGTTCCAACCCTCCTGCCATGGACAGGGACACCTTCCACTATCCCAGGTTGCTCCAAACCCCATCCAACCTGGCCTTGGACACTTCCAGGGACGAGGCAGCCACAGCTTCTCTGGGCAACCTGTGCCAGGACCTCCCAGAAATATCACAGTGGAGTTGCCACAGGCAGCCAATCTCCCTTCCCTGCTGCCCACCAATACCTGGGCACACAGCAGAGTTGTTGCACTGTCTCTGCTCCCGGAGAGGGCCACTGCACTGGGTGCTGTAGGAAGACGAAACACAGAACCTGGTCCGGGTCTGCCAGCCCTCCCCGCAGGTGGTCGAGCACACGCTCCACGGGGACCACTCCTCTGCCGCAGGGTCACCTGTCAGGGTTGGAACACAAGGTGAGGATGTGGCATCCCTGGTACCTGGATCTCCAGGGCAGAGATTTCCAAGTTGCACTTCACCAGTTGTGAGATCCGTGAGGCTGCAAAGTGTCCTGCAGGTGGGGTGACAAGATGGGTGTGAGGGCATTGCGGAGAAAATGTGAGAGTTGAGAATGGATTAAAGGGTTTGCGGGGTTTTGGGGTACTGTATAGAGCTATAACACACACACAAGAAAAAAAAAAGGAACTGTTCTGTGGAATCATCAGGGCACTGGGCAGGGCAAATTCCACCACTGAAAAACCATGTATGCTGGGATAGGGACCTCTACCCAGAGACTGCACTAGCAGTGATTAGACAGATATAGCAGATGTATCCATAAATTGTTCAGTTTTAAGGATTCAACCCCTTTTCCTGCCTTCTCACAGCCCCCACCATTGCAGATTGGCAGAGGAACAGCAAAGTACAAGGTAACGGTGCCTAAGAAGGGTCAGCTGAAGTAATCCCACAGAGTTTTCTTGGCATTTCCTTTACCTGTGGAGATCTGCCTTGAGCGTGTGACACAGAACAAGGCTGACTCTTCCAGGGCATCACACAGTCCCTATCAACTGCTTATCTGATGGGGCAGCCTTGGAAAGGAAACTAGAAATATCCCATTGAAGAAGAGATGGGAGTGAAAAGCAATGAGATGTATTCCCTTTGTCACTAATATCCCTGCTGGGGCTGTTTCAGCAGGCCATAACCTCCAAATAAGTCACCATAAGTGTGAAATGACCAGGGAAAGGACAGTTTTCCATTAGTTTTCATAGGCAATATTCTAACCCTTCACAAAATATCTTTCTTCTCCACATGAGAACAAAAAGCTGGCTCTTTTCCATTTAATTAAGCTGTGCATTGTTTGGGGGTTCAGATTTTTCCTGGATTACTAATAATTACACATGATAAACCTGGAATGTAACTTTTGCTATGTATAGAACACATGGCACAAATAAACACCAGCCTATCTTTGATGCATAATACAGGGAGAACCCCTCCTAGTGACAAGTTCTTCAAAACCTCAGACTGCCCCATGTCACATCCCAAATGGATGCATTTGGCAGACTGTGGATGATAAGAAGCATCACAGCACTAGGTGGAACAGGTGGAACAGAAATATGACTCCAGGAGTCATCCAGCCTGGCACCCAGCACTTGGATGTGTTATCCCAGACCACCACCCCATTCCTGAAGAAAGCTGGGCAGAAGATGCTGTATGAAACGGACAAGTTCAATGTGGAGCAGGAAAGAAACTACAGCTGGAGATCTCAGTGAAGGTTATAAACCAGCTACATGAAAAGCAATGTCAGAGTAGGAGTTGTGATGGGGACTGTAAAGGTTGGAGAACACCAAGTTTCCTAATACTGGCTAAAACTGTGCACGTCTGGCTTTTTCCTCAAGGTGATCTATCTATCTATCTATCTATCTATCTATCTATCTATCTATCTATCTCTTTATTTCTTTATTTTTATTTTTATTTATTTATATTTATTTGCTAGCATTTTCCATGTGCAATGAAATTTCATGCAGGATTTCAAGTGTTTGTGTCTCTCATCAATCTGCTCTTTGGGGTTTTGGTAGTTTTCTACGTTGTTTGGTTTGTCTCATACTTTTCAGCACATCTGCTTTGAATGTTTTGTGTCGTTCAGGCAGTTGGGAGTTAAAAATACACCAACTAATTGGAGCTTTTTGAATTAAAATGTGCCTGTTGAGGGGGAAAAGGGTAGAGAAAGACCTGTCCTTGCTGTAAAATGGACAGATTTTCACTCCTTCATTTATTGGCTGGACAAAGGAAGAGGTGGAGGTGAGGATAAGTCTTTCTCTGCCTCATCTGTGCCATTGCAATGATTATCATGAGATGCAACTGCTGTCGTTCATTAAGCCAAAGTTGCTAAAAACTGTTTTGCTTCTGTGTTTTATTTCATTAATCTGCCCAGTTGGTTCCAGTTGGATGAAGGTTGTGGACCAGTGGTCTTTCCCTGGGATGTGTAGGAGACATTATGTGTTTTGAGGCTTTGGGGCTTCAGGAGAACATCAGTCCCATATCCTGTTTCTCAAGTATTAGATCTCCTGGTATAGAGAAATCTGCATTTCCATGGTAATTTTCCTACCTTGCCAGTCAGGAACTTAACCAACTCTTTCAGACCTGGAGTCCTGTGATGCTCCAAGTTCACCACTAGCAGATCACCTTTCTACAGCATCATTTCAGCATTTGCCATCCAGAGTGCACCAGACTCCAGTAGATCCCTCTTTGGCCCACAGATCCCAACCATTCCTGCTCCCTTGCCTGCTTGGATGCTCCATGAACAGATGATGCCTTTGCATTTCTCCATCCACCTTGAGCAACCTCCCCAGTCCCGCACCCAGCAGCACCCAGCCCCTTGGTTGCAGGGAGCTGGGGTATTTTTGTAGTTAAACACTCAAAGTTCGAGCCCCAAAATCTTTCTGGGAGGCCAGAGGTGGGACAGGGGAAGCCTGCAGAGACACAGGGGCCTCCTCCACCAGCGGCTCATGGCTTGGAGATCCCACCATACCACCAACCACCCCCTCAGACCTGGCTGGGGTTTTGAAATCTCTGCATTCAGACAAGAGCTACTGTGTCACTGGATGAGTGAATGGCATCTTTGAACCAAATTCCACATCTCCTGCCTCTTTCCTCTTTATTGTTTCTGGCTTTTGCTCTTTCACAGCAGAAGTAGTTGTGCTTAGAGGTAAATCTCCTCAATTATCATCCCTCACATTGTGTGAATCCCTGGCTTTTAAACCCATAATACAGTTTATTTTCTAAGTGCTGGCTACTCCCTTGGGCTTGGTATCATTTTGAACCAAGCAATTTGTCTCAGTCTTCTGGGACATTACATCCAGCCCAGTCTCAAACCTTGCTCAAATTTAACTAATTTTCAAACCAAGTGAGACCCAGTTCTGAGACACACTCAGGCAGAAACTCTCTGTCTCTCCACTCAAGAGAAGCACAATAGTGCCCATCATCAAAACTATGGATGAGAAGAATTTCTGCACTCCTGAGGGTCAGATGGCAGCAAATGCAAATTACTGGATGAAATATATTCCAATTATTCATCCCAGAAGTGGATTCTGGATCTGTTTTTTGATATAATGGCAAGCAGTCTGCTCTGCTCATTGGGTTTGAAAGCTGCCTAGTACAGCTCTGTGCTGTTTCATATTTAAACCTGCCAGAGATTATGGAATTATTTGGGTTGGAAGGGACCTGAAAGATCATCTTGTTCCAACACCCTGCATGATCAGGGACACCTTCCACTATCCCAGGTTGCTCCAAGCCCTATTCAACCTGGCCTGGAACACTTCAGGGATGGGGAAACCACAGGGCAATCTGTGCCAGGGCCTCACCACCCTCACAGGGAAGAATTTCTTCCTAATATCCAATCTAAAGCTACCCTCCTTCAGCTTAAATCCATTCCCCCTTGTTCTGTCACTCCAGGCCCTTGTCCAAAGTCCCCCTGCAGCCCTTTTGGAGACCCTTTAGGTACTGGAAGGTGCTCTATGGTCTCCCCAGAGCCTTCCCTTCTCCAGGACGAACAACGTGAAGTCTTTCAGCTTTTCTTCATAGCAGAGGCGGCCCAGCCAAATTTGTCTTCACCCCCAGAGGACAAGGGGCCAAGACCTGCTCAGCATCAGGACTGGTGCCTGTAGGCTGCTGTCTCTGCAGGGTTTACTTTTGTTTAGGCCTGTGATGTTCCAGGCTACCTTTGAGATTAACAGGAATGTCCCAAAGGATTTTGCAGGGCTCAGTACCCCACTTGAAGTGGGAAGATGGCCCTGGCTGCTCCCACAGATCCATCTGCAGCAGCTGGAGAGGGTGCAGCAGGTGAGGCACACTGGGAGTTAATCCATGGGGATGTAGCACTGCAATCCAGGATCCTTCCAGCTCCTGGCTGCAGTGTCCCCATCAGTGCCTGCAGCTTCTCCATGACTCTTCTTCCTTCAGCACTAATGGAGCAGCACATCCCTCCCATCCCTCTGCCAGGATCCCTTGCTGTTTTGGGGTCTGTCAGCCTGACATCTCCCCAATGTGTGAGACGCCTCTCTGTTCACATCCTGCTGCTGGCAAAGTCCTCCTGGATGCAGCCTGTGGGCTGAGCCAGGAGGGTCTATGCCAGGCACCTGCTGGGCTGGATCTCGCTCTTGTGCTGTTGCTGGGAGAGATGTGGGCAGCCAGCAGCACCCTGGGTGAGAGCACAGTCCTGCCAGAGCCTGGGGGCCAGCAGGACCTGGACACCAGGCACATGAAGGGCTAGCAAGGGAAAATTCTGCTCTGCAACTGTGCAGGGCTGTCTCCTCATTCCTAGTCCTTATGGCTGTCATCAGCTGATTTTTGTGTTTCATCTTTGTCCAGGTTTTGAGTGGATGTGACATCTTATTCCCTACGAACGGTGCCCATAAGAAAATATGGGCTTTGCTTTGGCATGCCCAGCTAAAGATTCCCTCTAATCCGTTGCTGGACTGTACTCTCTGCCTGATCTCTACATCTCCATCCTGATTTCCTTTAACAACCTGGCTGTAGTTGGTGCTCGTGGGACAGTGACAGGGATGTGGGAAGCTTGCAACAGGACAATGCACATCTCCGAGCCCATGCTGCCCTCAGGGATGCCACAGCCCAAGCCAGCCATGCTACAACAGTGGCCACAATGGCAGGGAGTTAACAGAGATGTCACTGAGCTCAGATCCAGTATCCAGCTGCACAACAGGAAGAAATGCCAAACCATAAATCTGATGGCTGAGTTACAGGCTGGAACAGAGTGCTGGAGAAGCACAAACATAGTAGGAACAACAGAGGCCATCACAGGACCTGCCTTGAAGTGCCTTTCCTACCTCTGCGTTTGGACACATGGCAGAAAGATTAAGCTCAGCTTCACCAGGTTATATCAGTGCAAATGCCCTCCCATTCCTGCGGCCCCAGCCAGAAGGATCCTGAGGGCAGCAGAGCTGCTCCCAAAGGCGGTAGCAGAGTCTGTGCAGGGTAAAGAGGAAATTGAGGCTGTCCCCTGTTTTGTGTTAAAAACCACAACCCCAGCAATTGCCCAGTCACACCCAGATACTCCACACCACACAGATTCCTGAGGCTGTTCACTGCTGCACAGTGGCAAAGTCTTCCTGGGTTGGGTGGAGCACAGGTAGCCTACAACAGAATATGTAATATAACCTACACCAGATATGTAATATATCATTTATAATCAAATCACCTCTTTGAAGCCTTCCTGGTGCACAAAATGCTGGCAAGGTCACTGGGCAGTGATTTTAACCTGTGACCAGGTTCAGCACACTGCGCTTTGCCTGAGACTTGTGATGTGTTGAGGTCCTGCCACAACACACAGCCGAGAAGGGAGAGCACAAAACCTTTCCAGACTGAGTCACAGAATCACAGGATGGTTTGGGTTGGAAGGAACCTTAAAGACCTTCCAACACCCCTGCCATGGGCACAGATACTTTCCACCAGAAGAGGTGGCTCAAAACCCCATTCAGCCTGGCCTTGAACACTTCCAGGGATGGAGCAGGTTGGACCTGGTATAGATCTAGGTCCAATTCATTCCCATCTTCCCAGATCACACTCTCTGATATTGCTGCACATTATTCCCCTTCTGTTGCAGAAGGGTGGAAGGTCCTGCTGCAGAGCCCACCACAGCAAGTCCTTGCACAGCACTAAAGCCCCAGTGACAGAGGAAACCAGTCCTGCTCTCTCCCCACCAAGCCCTGTTCTCCCTCTCTTACAGTCAATGGGAAGGCATGACATGGACATCAGCAAAGTGGCTGCATTGCAGTAAGGTCAGCTTTGGCTTCATGAACCACGTCTGGTTGGATAATTCAGACAAAGCAGTGACTCAGAAGTAGGCAGGGTGATGAGAAGCACTCTGTGAGATGGATGGTCTTTTTAGGGCTTTGTGTCTAACCCTTTTTGCCTTCTCTGGCTGATGGCAACAACACAAAACCCTGTGGGGTGATGGAATGGGGACAAACGGGGCGATGGCCATTTGTTCAGCGTGTGACAACACGGGGGGAGCGTCCCCCACACTGACCTGAGGGGGAAGGAGATGGTTAGAGGGGTCATTGAAACAGCAAAGCGAGTCAGTGCAGCCAGCCCAGCCCAGCTGGGCAGTGCAGTGACCAGAGCAGTGTCCCAGCTCCAGAGGCTGCTGTGGGAGGTCAGAGCTTACCTATTTGAGGTGCAGGGTACCCGTAGTGCTGCAGTTCGTCAGGGTCCTCTCGCTTTCTGTTATCTGTGGACCTCAGCGATTGGCTTCTGGAATTATAGCGTCCATTGGCTATGGCAAGGTAATGGGTCATGTAAATACACCTCGGTTCACTCTGCAAGATCTTTCACTACAAAGGTTACACGTATAAACAACAGCGACCTGCAACGTTCCCCTGACATGACCACCTGCTTTCCAACCCCAACACCCCTGGCCACCACTTTTCCCTGAGGTTCCAGCACCAAGCCAGCCTGAAAGATTCAGACTGGTTGCTGGTTCAACCCCTTGGTTTTGAGTGAGCTTTGGGACCATGCAGAGTATGATCCCTCATGTGTGGTCTTTAATTAATGTCAGTGATTTTCTAGGGTGTCTGCACTCTTTTCTGTGCTTGTGGAGGATTTAACCTTTTCAGACGTGCTGGCACTGAATCCCACCATCCCTGTCAGTGTTTTGAGATCTATGGTGATGACTGGTAGTGTGTTTTTGGTGGGAAATTCTGCATTGCAACCAGCACCTGCCTAGAAATGCCCTGTAGAGGAACCAGAAAACGCTGAGTGGAGCAGGCAGGTGAGGGCAGGTGGAAAGTAAAGGGATAACTCAGTAGGATGTCTCCTTCACAGACTCTACCCTACCACTAGCAACAAGGAGAGAAGAAATTCTGGCATCAGCAAAGTACCAACAGAGTACTGGGACTGGGAACTTTTCCAGCTCAATGAGAGAGAAGTTCCTGACCTTTGTGTCCTGCTGAAAATCTCCCAATGAAGCCCACATTGTTGAGTTCAGAAGGCAAATAATGCATCCACTGTAAATCAAAACTCCTGATTGATAACTAGGACCCCTGTTCCTTCCAAGCCCACACTCTGCCAGCATTCCACCTTCATCCCCTGTGGATCAGCCCTGAACTGGCTGGAGGGGAAACTAAAATTTCTGTTCTCCGTGTTGCAACCCTGACACATTCCCTCCCTAGGAAAGAGAGAAACAGCCAGGCAATAACAACCAAATCCCATCCACCAGTAGTGCCTGCTGTAAATTAGGAGAGCTCAGCTGACTCCACTGGAGTCACATGGAATAGCAGAGAGCAGAACTGAGCCTGAGTAATCTGTGATCTGCCAGCCAATTTGTTTCCAAACAACAAGTACCAGACAGAAGATCTTTTCCCCCAAGGAGGTGAAACAGTCAGACATCTTTTCAAGAAGTATGAACTGCCAAGAGATGAAATGGTGACAAATTTGATCCCAGAACCCTGAGAAAATTAATAAAGGTTAATGAAGCTTCAGTGTGGTGGCAGGAGTCTTTATTGCCATCCAAAAAGGGAAAGCAGAGGAGGGAGAGGAATGATTCAGAGAGTCCCTGCTAGGAGCCAGGCTTTATATTCAGCAGTTTGGATCATGGGAGAGTTTGTGAAATTGTATTATTTACCACCATTGTTGCCCAAAAGCAGACATTGAGGAGTCTAGGAATTGTCACATGGACTCCTCCAAACTTTCCCAGCACCAGCTGATTGCTGGCTGGAGGGGACGGGATGGGGCAGTCACCCCCTTGCCATCCTCAAGGGAAAGATACCTGTAGATGGACATCAGGACCACAAACATCCTGATATTTTTACACACCTTGGTTTTGTCTGGCTCTTTACTGGAGTAGAAAGTGCTCAAATCCTCTTTTTAATAGCTAGAAATCATGGGACTCTCCTGTGTGAGATTCAATTAAAAAAAGACACCTCTAACTACTTTTCCAATACTCATTTTTTTTGAGTTTGCTTAGGAGACAACTTAAATTTGTCCCATATTTGGGATATCTCACATCCCCAACACCCATTCCTGGTTATACCCACACATTTTCATCTGTTCTAAGTCCTCTCCATGAAATCTCACAAACCATAAGAACACACAAAATCTTCCTCTGCAGTAAGTCCCATGGGCTTCCCACAGACTTATTTAAGCTGGGAGGAGAAAGTGGGTCTGGGCATCAGGAGTAGATGTGGAGTTTGGATGGCTTTGTCAGCTGCCCAGGGCAAGTAAGGGGACAGGGAAAACCTGGGACTGATATCCCAGAGGCAGTCAGTGTGCATGGATGGGCATAGAGAGAGGAGGCAGGACAGAGGGAATGAAAGATAAAAGGGTAAAATAGAAGTTTTAATTGCAAGACTAACAATCCTGAACCTCCTCTCACCAGTTATTTGGGCCCCATGTCACTGACATCTCCTAATGACTTACTCCAGTCTTGAAGGACAGAATGATTTCCTCTGCTCCTTGACAGGTATGACAAGTCTGCACTGGTATTTCTTGTGCTAATTAAAGCCAATCAGGCCTAGTGGCTGAATGAGTGATCCTTCCAACTTGTCCCAAGCTCCCCCCAAGCCAGGGTTGCTCCACTGCTGCAGGAAGCTTTCCTCCCCTTTGGAAAAGCATATGCAGAGAAGTCAGTCTGTCTCCATTTAACACAGATTTAACCTGGAGAGTTTTCTTGAAGAGATTCACAAATTGATCATGGTTCCAAACAAAGCAGGGATACACCAGATCCCTTAGGAATACTTAAGTGCAGTTGGTGCAAGTGATGCTTTGCTGTGGGTTATATGTACCTGAACTTTATGGGGTGAAGGCCAAAATTTAAAGGCAATGGGGAACTGGTCAGATTTCAGCAGCCTGTTTCCCACAGCAGTGTCAGTGGAGAGGAATAATCCCAGGATTAAGGGAAGACCTAGACTCAGTTTACATCCCAGCTGGATAAATGCAGTGAGAATGGCACGATGAAGAAAACCCCAAGCAACTTGCAAATGCTAAGAGGAGAACTAGAGGGATAATGCTCTTGGAAGGAACACAGGGATGTTTCAGTTGCAAGCAGAGGCAAATACATGAGTCTTTGAAAAAACATAGCTCAAATGTGGATGTGGAGAATGGTGAATGCTGGCAGGAGTGGGAATAGGAAGCAGACCAACACTTCTAATGAGAACATGTAATGTGTCAGACAGCACCTTGCAACAAAATCAACAGAAAGAAAATAAAGGCAGAGACTTCCAAGTGCTGTGGGCCAAGGTTTTAATATCCAAACATGTCTCACCAGAGCTACACACTCTGTAGTCATCCCCCAAACAGGAGAGGCAAAGCAAATAGCAGGATTGTTATTCAGGCAAGGTGGGATGGTGGCAATGAAGGGATGAACCAGAGCAAAGAGTGGAAAGAGATTATCATTAAAAAAAACCAAAAAAAACAACCCACCCAAAACATTCAAATGGGGTGAATGAATCTCAGTGTAGTAAAACTGAAAGGAAAGGTGGTATTTATAGAGTTTTTGGGGCATCTATCAGCTGCTAAACAGTAAAACTGAAAAACACAGAATCACTAACAACCCCTAAACCCCAAAATCTCCGTGGATGAAGAAGAGAGTCATTTTGGAGGCCACTGGATATGTGGCAATTACACCAGCTATGAAAATGACCCAAAGCATTTTGATTTGCACATCTGAGATTTGTGAAAATGTGGCTGGGGGAGCTCTGTGACTCTCAGATGTGAAATATCTGAATCACCATGAAAAGAGGGGACAGGGTGAAATCTCTGGAGTAGCAGCAGGTACCTGTAGGAAAAGGAGCTCTTCCAGCTTGCAATGAGTTCTAGCCTGGCCTGCAGGGAATGAAGACGCTCCTACACATGCCCAGGATATTTCAGCCTTGTGGTTGCAGCAAAAAGGCTATTTTTAACGAGGATCAGGGGCGGCAGAGAGGCTCAGTCTTTGGAATGTCATGTGGAACGTCTATTCCTGCACACCACTAACAGTTACACAGCTGAAGGGCTACATCCTGAACCTGCTGGAAGCTGAAAATCCAGCATGGAAGGACAGGACTGTGCCAGTGTCACACTCCTGCACCCGACGTCAGGATGTGGTCACCCCTTTCCCAACCCTGAGGAGCCGTGTCCTCCCAATCTGCACATTCATAAATGTCAGAGATAGTTCTGCACTGCCTCTGCCAGATGGGGTGGCAGGATTTCAGCTGGCTCCTCTGCTGATTCTCATTCCCCAGGACTAAATGCAGGCTGCCCACATCTCTGATTGTTCTTACATTTCTCCGTCTCTGCCGAATTCCCATGCCAGGGTCAGGCCTGTGACATCCCCCCTCTGCTTTGGATGCTGTCCATCCAGGCTCCCTGTGCATTCAGGGATGCAGCAAACCCAGCTTCAAGAACCTTGCAGCCAAGAAAGGCACATGGGGTGTCCCTTTCCTTCCAAAGCGGGTGGACCTGGGAAGCTCCTCTGCAGGCACTTGCCACCACACTTGGGTTGGCATTTTTCCCTCCCTCTATAAAACAGCAGCCCCTGGCTAAATCCAAGAGATGGAGGAAATCTCCCCTGTCTGTGCTGGAGAGGGGGATATCACCAGGTCCTTTAGCAAGGAAAAATCAGAATTACAACAAAAACTTAGTGGTTATGTCTCTTGAGCTGCCACAAAAAGAGGCTCTGCCTAAGCCAAGTTTTACCAGGCAAAGTCTTCTTCCCAGTTTGAGGTGAGACTTCAACATAGTTTTTCCTCAGTAGTTCACAGCTTTTGGTTTTGCCTCTTAGACAACTTACCTGGCTCTCTTGCTGTTGGGCTTGGGTGTGTAGCCCTGGGGAAATTTAGCCAGAAGGTCATCAAGCAAAAGACTCCACAACACAAAACAGCAGAGGTGGTGGCCCAAATGAGTGGGAAAACATAAAGACCACATAAAAATGGTACCCGTGGAGCCATTCAGCCATCCCTGTGACCTGATTTCAACCACTGTGGACTCCAGACAACATGTTCAGACTCAACCCAGGGAACTAGGGTTTTACACCCACATTTTGGTGACTAAGCTGGCACAAGTCACAGCTCTTGGAAAGACTGAGAGCCACCATTCCCACTCCTGCATGCTGAGACCTGAAGAAGGCCCACATGGGGCAGCTCTGGCAGAGGAAGGGTGGCAGGACTAGGAAAAGGTCCACCCTAGGGGAGGAGCTATGTGAGGAGACAGGTCAGATCCCTCTGGAACATTTGCCATGGCCTGGCAAAATAAAACAACCAACAAAACCCTCAAAGATCTCCCACAAAAGTTTGTCTCAGCAGCTCTAGGCAGCTGAGTGCCAGCGCTCCAAGAACCTGCCCCAGAGGCTGGAGATCCAATTAAACAGCTAAAACACTCTTGCTAATCACCCACCAGCTTCTGAGCCATCTTGGCAGAAGTGAGAAAGGAGAAGCTAAAGAAAAGAGATGGGTTTACCCTTGTTTTGAAGGTGGTGGTGATGTCTGTGTTCTTCTAACCTGGCTTGCTTGGCCAGCAGCTTCTCAGTGGATAAGTTTCAATTTACTGCCACAGCAAAGAGGCAAATATCAGACTGAGCATTCCTGTTTTGTTCTGCTGTTTTTTCAGATGGCCCTTCATTCAAGGAAAATAATATTGTTCCTGGTTTTTTTTTTTTTTTTTGCTACTAGGAAATTAAGATGTCAGCTATTCCACCATACCTGGAGAGCTGGTCAGATATTATTATAAGCTACTGAAATGCTGAACAATTCAGGATGAAGTTGTTCTTATGGCCAGTTCCTCTTTTCCTTTTTTTTTATTTTTTAGTTTGTCTTCATTTTTTCCTTTTAATTAAAAAAATAATTAGAACCTATTTAACTGTAGCTTATAATGAACAGTTATTAAAATAACAGTTCCAGGGGAAGAACGAACATTCTACTCATCCCTAACAAATCTGTGAGTAAAGTCAATATGAAAATAACACTGACACACTTAAAGCAGGATTTCTATTCTACTTTTAAATCCTCTTAGGTTTTGGTGCAGATCAAAGCAAAGAGAAGGAAAAGATACTTGCAAAAATATTAGAAACCTTTCTTGGGTCAAAAGTACATCTCTTTGGGCAAAGGCAACAAGGGACAGACTCAGTGAGAAGTGAGTTCTGAGCCTAATGCACAGTTTTGATAAGAAGAGATACAGGTTTATCTTGAAGTAGGACACAGACCTCAAGATGTGCATGCCCAAGTCTTCTGGAAAGATTTACTGCTCACATATTCCCCCAAATCCTTTCCAGCATGAAAACATCGCAATGGGGCTCAGCAGTTTGTCTCCAAAGAGGATCATGGGACAATTAATCAGAATCAACTTATTTATTTGAAAGGAATAAATCAGTTTGTGCTGCCCCACTCTCCTTCCAAATAATGGCTTTCCACATAGTTTAAGATTCCTTCTTCCCAAATATCTAAGCTGAACTAATCTTGTCGCAATTTGGAGGAGGAAATGACTGGGAATGCAATGGAAAGAGCACAGGAAGAGGATGAAGTAATTTATTGAATAACAGCCCCTTCAGGTTATTTGCACTTAGGACTGGCTTTGCTGAATGTTGTGTCCTGGAAAAAGGGAGTTAGTGAATAGTGAGTAAATACCTATTCATTCTTCACTGCTGCTCTCCATGCAATGGAAATCCAATCCAGACCTCCAGTCTCCCTCATTGTCCACCCTCCCACTCCTTGCCACCATAATCTCAAGAGATCTATCATGAAGATGAGCCAAAGCTTCCCCCCTGGGGAAGGTCAAGGAAGATGTTACACCCCTTGCTACTTGCTCATGAGGCTGGACCCGCAAAACAGGGTCTTCTCCCTGGAAAACAGGGTTTTCCCTCTCTCATCACTTCAAGAAGGCTGCAAAGGAATCAAACCGGTCCCATGGAGGGCTTGGAAGATGGTTAGGGATGGGGACAGATGTCCTGCAAAGAGAATCTGTGGAACAGGGTCTCTCCTAGTTTATCCAGCACAGGAATGACATTCTAAGGAGTCTTTTTCTTGTTGTCCTGCCTGTTCCCATGTTCAAAGAATGACCATCCCTGTAGATCCCACTCTCCCACTCCCAGTTCCATCTCTTCTTCCTTCACACACACCAAGACCAGCATGGACCTTCTCCATCTCCACTCAGGCACACCCAAGTCCCACAGCTGGACTTTCTTTCAGGACCAGCTTCCAGGTCCTTGCACTCCTACTCTCCCTACCTCAAGCCACAGCTGAGTCATGACTACAGAGTCACCAGCAAGCATGGGAAACGTGGGTTAAATATCCCTGGTGTGGGCAAACCTCAGAGGGAAATCAGCAACTGTGAGTCAAGGAGATGGAATTCAATATACCGGGTTTCATTAAAAGAAAGAAAGAAAAAAAAGGCCTAAGCCTAATTGCAACATATTTTAAATTTATGAAAATGTTAAAAAATGCATGAAATCATTTTAGCCCTTATTAGAGGAATATATTTATGTCCCTTTATTTGAGCTTCCTCTTTATCAGGAGATACTTCCCAGCCTTTGAAGACAGTTGAACTTTCCTTAGTTATTTGACTAGTCAGAGGAGTTATTCAAACATTCTCTACTCTGAATGTGAAATAAAAAGAAGGGAGTAATTATAATCAGCCATTCACTTGCACTTGTTGAGCTGAGCTGAGTCTGCAGTTGGTTTTCCATCTTCATCCCCTCTCAACTCAGCTAAAGCAAAAGAAGAACGGGGGATGAAAGTGCTGGAGGTTCACCAGCCTGACCCATCAATAGCTGACTGTGTGGACACTCTGTCCCCTGTTCTCTGGAGAAGAGCACCTGGAAAGAGGATGCATTAGAGGAGGAAAGTGGAGCATCTACTGAAGCCTTTGCCTAACTCAATCCCTGTCTAACAGAGATCTTTCTCCACATCTTAACACTGAAGGCATTCATTTGTGAAAGAAAGGGGCAAGGTCGCTGCTCTTGAACTAAACCAAGAAGAAGCAAGATTAACAACTCTCTCAGCTGCAAGCTTTAATTATTTGGGAGGGAGGCTCCAAGTGGAAAAAAATGCTTTTAAGGATGCAGCAGGTTTACCACGAGCCTGCTTATAGATTCCTATAGGTTATCCCCTATTCTTTGGGCTGAAGGTCTGGAAGGTGTAGGAGGATGTGTGCCAGCATGTGCGCGTGTGCATGCGAGGCAGGCAGGGACGGGCAGGGCCATGCACAACCAAATCCACACGCTCCTCCCCTGGGCTTGCTGCTCCAACACAACCCCTGGGCAGCTTTCCCAGCCTCTGGAGCACCCTGCATTATTTTGTGGGGGTGAGGCCAACCTCCTCCACCCAGGAAGGCCGCCCCGGCCCCGCGCGTGCAAGGGAACATGCCTCCACTTACTATTGCAAGCCTTCCTATTGCACAGCCGTCCTTCCTCCAGGACTCCCTCGCAGGCCAGGCCCTCGTTGGGAAGGGGCTTGCAGGAGCGCATGCGGGTCTGCAGGCCGCCCCCGCAGTCCTTGGTGCAGTCGCCCCAAGCCGACCACGAGTTCCAACCACCTGGGCAAAATCCAGAAAAGCCCCGTCAGCTTCAGCGAGAGCCCAGCACCCAGGAAGCCGAGGCAGACTCTGCTGTGTACCAGCTGCCAGGAGCTGAAACTGGGCTGTCTTTAAAAGTGGTGGGACTGGGCATCACAGGGTAGCCCAGAAAGTCATGAGATGGAAAGGGAAGGGAGAAGCATTGCCTTTCCATTGACTTCTCCTCATTCATTTCCCTAATCCTGTTTCCAGAGTTCAAGAAGCATTTGGAAAACACCCTCAGGCACATGGTGGGATTCTTGGGGCTGTCCTGTGCAGAGCCAGGAGTGGGACTCCAATGTTCCTTGTGGGTCCCTTCCAACTCAGGATATTCTATGATTCCATGATTCTAACTAGTCTGGCTCTTCCTGTGCTTACTGTGGCAAAGAGCTCCCCTCTGACAAGACCCTCTGCCCATTTTGTGAAGTGTTGGCTTGTAACCCCAGAAGACACAAGCAAAAAACACTTCAAGGTACAAATCCACCATCAGTGAGGTTGTCTCCTCCTTCTGCCACCACGAAAACACATGATGTGAAGGCAAGGGAGATGAGCAGGGATAAGGCTGGGGATTCTACCACTTGTATTCCCCCAAAAAAGACACTTCCTTTCCCCACACTGCAGACCCCACCAGCCACAGAGAGGCACTGCTCTCAAGGACAGCTTTGGTGGGGGAATAACATGGGAATAATATTCTCCTCCAGAACCCTTTGCAGAACCCATGGGTTCTGTGAGCAGCTGTGATGAGGTGCATTTTTGGGTCCCCTCCCAGCCATGCTCAATGCTGGTGTCAGCAACACTCAGCTTTACCTTTGTGCCACCAGCTACAACCCTGGAAACTGATGGACCCCCCCAGCCCCCTGGCTGCAGGGATGATCCTGCTGCTTAAGAAGGGAAATTCTGAGCCTCTGCAGCCTCATCCACCCTGTGTCTTTCCAGCCTGCTGCCAAGAACAATTGGCCCTGGTGGAATGTCCATAAATGTTGGTGGCAGGATGGACTGTGAAGACCATCTGAATCTGGCTCACCTCCCACCATCCAAACGCCTGCAGGGAGCTCAACAAGGCTGGATTTGGGGTTGTAAAAAGACAGCAGGGGATTATGCAAGGCTTTCAGGTGATGGATAAGCTGTCACATCCCTCAGTGGTCAGTTCACTCCTCATTGGCCGCATGCAGCAATCTAAAATCTGCTGAAACAAGCCTTGGCTTGACTGTTCTGCTCTGTCGTTTGTCTACCTCATGGGGAGGAGCAGAGGTGGCCCTTCAGCCCAGAGGTGGCCACATTCACATGGCTGCTCTTCCTGCTGTGAATTCTCTCATTACCCACAGCTGCCCTTGGAGATGTTTCAGGTCCAGGAAATTCAGCTGTGTGCTGTCCTCAGGCATGGCTAAGGATAACAAGCTAATTTTGAAGACAGGAAACACTGGGAAAACTCTTGTTTTAGAAATAAAAATGAAATAAAGCCCTTCTTTTTTGCCCTTTGCCAACGTTCAGAGAATTCAGAGATGCAGATGATCCACTTCAGCTGACTCAGCCTTGCTGAATTTCTGTTTATGAGAAAATTGTGGCTGTACTGTGAGCTCCGAGCTCTGATGGTCCCTACACACTCCAGAGAGNTGACTCAGCCTTGCTGAATTTCTGTTTATGAGAAAATTGTGGCTGTACTGTGAGCTCCGAGCTCTGATGGTCCCTACACACCCCAGAGAGGACACCAGACCTCTCTGGAAAACAAGCCCAACTAGATGCCAGAGCAGAATATAGGGACATTATCAGCATCCCCTTGCACAGGGATGGGCAAATACTCGAACACCTCCACAGCAAAAAGCCACGAGTTCATACTCTAGTACTGCTGGCCTGTCTGTGTTTTAACTTTGCTCTCCAAGACAGAGTGAAAATAAACACAGACTCAGCAACATTCCCACTACTGATGGTCATGGAAGCTGCTCAGACACTTAATAATGAGAATAACATCGAAAAATGGAGCAGGATGGAAATGGGGGGCAGTGAACTTGTCAGCAAAGTGCCCAGAGATCCTGGCAGCAGCCTGGAAGATGGAGTTGTTATTGACACACAACAAATATTTGACCCTCAAGAAGCCTGTCTTTCCCCCAGAAGTCACTTTCTGTGCTGGTTCCTTTTCTAAACAACATGGGAATATGGGCTTGTCTCTCCTATTTCCTGATGGCAGACAGATTGTGTTTCATTTGCAAGGGAGGCCATTGGCATAACAGGAGGTATCCCAATGCCTGGCTAGAGCTGATCAATAGGATATCTGTAACCAGACACGTTTATGAGTTAATCAACTCCATGCTTGCCCTTTTCAGGATGTCTTTCTTTACTCTCACTCCCTGGCAGATTAGGAGTGGGGCTAGGGAAATAGAGAAAGCAGCTCCACACAAGCCTTGGCTTGAATTGTGATTTATTTGGGATGCTTTTCCTTGAGACAAAATGCATAATTGCTCCAGTGTCTTTGGAAGTTATTTTATATTTATATTTGGTTGTCATAGTGTTCCCAGTTTGATGAGGAGTTTTTCAAACAGTTCTGCATTTCAGGATATAACCTAGCATGACATCGATCCCCTAAAATATATATAGAAATAGATGCTGCCTGGTCTCACTGCAGGAAAGAGTGAGGGCTAATGAAGATGCCAGTGTTTGATTTCTTAAATCATAGAACCATTAAATTATGGAATGGTCTGGGCTGGAAGGGACCTTCAAGATCATCTCATTCCAACCCCCTGCCATGGGCAGGGACACCTCCCACTATCCCAGGTTGCTCCAAGCCCCTTCCAGCCTGGCCTTGGACACTTCCAGGGATGGGGCAGCCACAGTTTCTCTGGGCACTTTGTGCCAGGGCCTCACCACCCTCCCAGGGAAGAATTTCTCCCTAAAATCCAATCGAAACCTACTTTCTGTCAGTTTGAAACCATTGATCCTTGCCCTGTCACTCCACGCCTTTGTAAATTGTCTCTCCCCATGTTTCTCGCAGGCTCCCTTCAGGAAATGTCACAATTAGGTCACATCAAAACCTTCTCCAGGCTGAACAATCCCAATTCTCTCAGCCTTTCCTCACAGCAGAGCTGCTCCATCCCTCTCATCATCTTGGTGCCTCCTCACTCCAACATGTCCTTCCTGTACTGGGGGCACCAGAGTTGGGTGCAGCTCTGCAGGGGGGGTCTCACCAGGGCAGAGCAGAGGGGGTAACTCTTACTCTGCTTATTCTCAGCAATGGGAGAACCAGTCAAAATGAGATAAAAACTGTCATGATCTCAAATCCTTAACTGGAATTAGATCTGTTTATGAGGTTGGGATAACTTCCTTTCTCACCTTGTTCCTCAGTTTCCATTCCATTTATGAGTACTAAAGAGAAGCTGAAGAAGTACCAGGGCACTTAGTAAATCAACACAGGCATTTACAGCCAAGGCAGAGGTATTCCCCACTTTATGGACCAGTCCTTTTTTATCATCAGGTTGTACCATGGTCCTGACAAATTAAATGCTGCATGTTATTTATCTTGTTTATTGGCTGTCAGATAAACCTTTTGAAATCCCCCTTCTTTTTCCTGGGTCTAGTCCTTCACTGCTTCAAGTGATTTGTCTTTTTTAGTGGAGCTGTAAACAAGTGGTTAAGGGTCTATTACATGAAGTTATTCCCATCTCACCTTTCAGGGGGGAAAATGCTGTGCCAAGAGTAAAACACTGGGTTCTTCTGCCCACTGCTGCATCTGGGTTCTGGAAAGGAGTGGCTGAGGGAGCTGGGGGAGCTCAGCCTGGAGAAAAGGAGGCTGGGGGGAACATATCACTCCCTGCAACTCCCTGACAGGAGCTTGTAGTGAGGTGGGTGTCAGTCTCTTCTCCAAGGTAACAAGTGACGATATGAAATGGCCTCAAGAGGTGCCAGGGGGAGTTTTAGATTATATATTTGGAAAAATTTCTTCACAGAAAACGTTGTCAAGCATTGGAACAGCCTGCTCAGGGAAGTGGTAGAGTTACCATCCCTGGAAGTTTTTAAAATACTTGTGGATGTGGCACATGAGGACATGGTTTAATGGTGAACATGGTGGTGGTGCCACATAGGTGGTTGGACTTGGTGATCTTAGAGGTCTTTTCCAACATTAATGATTCCATGATTCAGTGAAGCGAATGATCCACAGTGGCTGTGGGATGGCTGTGCAATGGCTGTGGCATCACACAGATGCTTTTAGCCCAATGCAGATGCTGCAGGAGGGACACGAGTGCAGCATGGCCCCTGCGGAGGCTGCACAGCTGCCCCATCCCTCAGTTCCTCACTCAGTCTCCACTTGTTGAGCTGACACAGCCCCCACGGACTCCTCACCATCTGTGAAATGTTCATCCCCACTTGCCCACCACACAATTCCTTGCTCTGCCCCTTTACCCATTTCGAACATGAGGCTGGATATTTTTCTGACACTGGGAAATGAGGAATCCACATGAAATGCAGTGCAGACTCACTCTGAAGTTAATGGGACCCTCTGCAGACAGTCCCTTTTACCCCTGGAGTCCCGTTTCACGAGCTCTCAGCAAACTGCTGCACCTGCTGATCGATGCGGGTTGAGTTGCCATCTGTCCTTAATCCAGAAATAATGAGGCTGCTGCAACTGTTCTATAAAGGATTTTGCTTTTCAAAGGCACTGACTCCTCTGAAGGTCACACACCCAACCCGTTCCCACTTAGCGGAGTTTTTCTCAGCTGCGACCTCGTAGAACCACGGAGTTCTCTCACTTTGCCCTTTATTCCCTTAAACTGGAGTGTCTGTGGTTCATGCCTCCAGCTCCAGAGGTTCCCATCACAACCAGCAGCTGTCACCTTGATCACACAGCAAGGTTTAACTTGGATTTTTTGTTTCTGGAGAACAGCCCAAGCTCCTGGAATATTTTACCAAGGTGGCTGTTGCGCCTGGGGCTCGTGGCAGATTTGAGTTCCCGTCATTCAGGGAGGCCTTTAATCCAGTTTTTAAGGAGTTTTTTGATCCTCCTCAGTCAGTTCTTGTCATGATCATGGACTAAAACAAATTACTTTTCATGCAAGGCTGACCCAATGCATTCTAATTCTCCAGTTAAATGGAGAAAATTCCAAGATGGTTGACATCAACCAGCAGGCTCATATTTGGCATTTCTTGTTCTGAATCTTAAGCAGAGATGCCAAAAGAATATGTTCTCCCTACTACAAATTAACTAAGAGAGCTCCACTTATACACCTCGTCCAAACACCCTTGATCTTTGGGAAGATTTGCATCCGGATCCAGAGTTTATCTTTGCAGCTGACAGCTGCAATGTGTCTCAGATGCCAGTCAGTCAATCCTGCCTTTTAATTTAACAGCAATTCCTTAAATTAGATGACAGTGACAACAGCAAAAACTAAGGAATCAACATGAATCAATCAATAGACCACAGCAAAAGGGTCTTTGCTGACAATCTACATCCATCTCCAATTTTGCTTTTTTGGATTTAGCCTCTCACTGACCCCAGCTGAAGACACATCTTGTTGGCAGTTTATTCCAGCTTGGTAGGTCAGGGCATTTTGTGTCTGAAAAACATGTGCAGACTGCAAAAACCCCCACCACAGTTCTGCGTGCTACCACTGGGAATATTTGTAAGTGGAATTTATATGATGGCATCTGAATCATCTCAATTAGCAAATGAGTGGGAAAAAAGTCATTTCTTATGCAAATGGGGGGAAGGATACTGAAGGGAGGTTAAGAGTGAGATTGGCTTATACCATCTGAATCTTAAATTTGTTGTAAAATGGGGTAAGTGAGGGAGCTGCTCCTTTATCACTCTCCTTTCTACTATGCTGGAAAAGAGCAAGTCCAGAAGGGGCTGTTCTGAAGACAGCCCTCTATTATACCAACCAGTGATCGTTCCCTGGAAAGTTGTACATTCTCTTTGTGACTTCTGTGGAAGAAAGGAGAAATATCTTTCAGGAGGATGTCCCCTCCTTGTGTCCCATGTGATGAAAGTCTACAGCAGCACAAGTGAGTTGCTCCAGTGGTTCTTTCTCTGCCCTTTCCAAGACAAATCCCGTGTAACACTTTGCTGTTTTGCAGACTGTGCACATTAACATTGAAACTGATGTCCCAAGTTCCCTAAAAAGCAAAATCATTCTTTGTAAGGACATGTAGTGATAGGACGAGGGGGAATGGCTTTAAGCTGAAAGAGAGTAGATTTAGATTAGCTATTAGGAATTCTTTACTGTGAGGGTGGTGAGGCCCTGGAACATGTTTTCCAGAGAAGCTGTGGATGTTTCATCCCTGGAAAAGTCAAGGCCAGTTAGGATGGGGCTTTGAGCAACCTGATCTAGTGGAAGGTGTCCCTGAACAAGACAGGGTGGTGGGAACGAGGTGATCTTTAAGTCCCTTGCAAACCAAATAATTCCATGATTCTTGACTCTCCTTCATGGAAAGGAGATGGATAAGGGGAGAGAAATTACAAACATGCATTAAAAGTTCATGAGCTGCTGGGACAAGGTAGCCAGGGACTGGCTGCTCCTTGACTTTTCCAATATTGGAATTGAGGGGTGTCAAATGAAACCAGAGGGAGACAGGTGCAAAATCAACGAAGGATGTAATTTACAGACACAGAACACTGTCAAATGGTGTGATGCTTTCACAGCATGAGAAGGCATCAAAGTTTCCATGAATATAAAATGTAACTGGGGAAGTGCATGAAATACAAACCCACCAAATGACAATAGATGCAAACCCAGCAGATCTTGCTCAGAAGCTCTCTGGTCTGCAAGCTGCTGAATTGTATAATTACTAAGGTTGGAAAGGACCTCCGGGATCATTGAGTCCAACATTTGACCAACCATCACCTTCTCAACTAAAGAACTCAGTGCCATGTCCAAGCATTTCCTGAACACTTCCAGGAATGGTGAATCCACCACCTTCCTGGGCAGCCTGTTCCAAAATTTGACAGCCCTTCCAGTGACAAAATTCTTCCTGATGTCCAACATGAATCTACCCTGGCATGTTCTGTCTTTTCCTGTTGCTGGTTGCCTGGGAGAAGATGCCAAATCCCACCTGGCTACAATCTCCTTTCAGGCTGGATGGATGTTGTATGTCTTTTTCTGCTGCTTTCTCTTGCTAGACACTGCAAATGAGAGGATATTGGGCCGAAAACCCCCTGATTTGGCCAACAAGAGGGGTTGTGGTGCTTGCCCAGTTGCTTGGCCTCTTCCTACCTTAACTTTAACACAGTGACTCTCCTTCATGGAGATGTGCTCAGGGCACAGGCAGCTCAAGGTCAAGCCAGTATTTCCCACCACCATTCCAAAATCTGCTCAGGTCACTCACTTCTGGGTCCCCAAACAAGTGATGTGATTTTTCAAATCTGCTGAGTGGCCAAAGCTGTCACTGATTCCCACAGCAATCACAAGTCCCTGCAAATAAAGGTAAGGAGGTCAAATTTGGACAAACATTTAGGACACAGCTTCAATCTCCCTCTGCTCTGCAAATCACTTAGGGAAGATGGAAATTAGGCCAGTGTTCAGCTTTCAAGGAAACCCAGCATAAAGCTGTGCTTATTACATGAATCCCTGCAAATGAAACACTAGGGATAAAGAGAGATTATTTATGTAGAAATAGTGGGAGAGGTGGGCAGGGAAATGAGAAAGGAAATGTTTAGTCTGGAACAGGAGATCAAATAAAACCATGGAAGAATCTTCCAATAAGAAAGCCACAGAGGCCTAATCACTTAACTCATTTCAAAGCAGAACAGGCAAAATATCAGAGAACAGACTTGTGAAAAGAAATCCAGCCTGCACCACCGGGGAGGAATGAAATGCTTCCCCGCCCTGAACCCTTCTGGTGTTGTATAAATCACACCAGAGCTGGGTTCACACACTGTTTGCTTCTTCATGTTGCTGCAGACCCCAGTGCAAAGCACAGAGGGGACAGATTAGCACATCCACATGTGTGTCTCCCCACAGTGAGAAATCTAAGATCACATTAAAATCTAACTGTGCAGCCCAAGCTGAGCGAAACCTTTCCAGATACCAGTGTCACTATCTATTTTCATGAAATAAAATAAGAACATTTGTGAAATTTCCTTTCATGTCTCTAAAAGATTTGTTTGGGATGTGATTTAGTGGTGGGCTTGGCAGTGCTGGGTTAATGGTTGGACTTGGTGATCTTAGAGGACTTTTCCAACTTAAACAATTCAATTATTCTATTTTCCATCTTCCCTGGCTTGAAGGGCCTTGGCTTTCACCTATAAAACATTTTCAGAACACTGCATAAACCCATAAACACCATGAAATATTGTAACACGCAGAGCTTTGCAAGCCCGTGCAATTCCACCTTTTCTCCTGAGCAGCACTTCCACCTGAAGGATTTCTGTGGTCCCCAAGACCACAGTTTCTCACTCCTCCAAGAGCTGTGACACATTTCTCGTCACAAGAGCACTGCAAGGCAGGGTTGTGCTTCTGCAGGATGAACTGGGGAGGTGCTGTAAAGCTAAAAGGCTTGCCCACAGTATCTCTCTACAGCACTGAGAGAAGTCAAACTCTAGTCAGATAAACATTGCAGAGGAGGATGGAGAGAAAATCACTCCAGGGAGCAACCCAGGAGTCAAGTGTCCCCCCCCCAGAGTAGTTTTGATGAGGAGACCACACTATTTCTGCCTGCCAGCACTCCTGGCTCCACAAACTGCTCCCAAGACAGAGCCAGAAAAGCAAAACTCCACCCAGCGCTGATGCAGCACCTTGGCACTATTAAACCAAATATTCAACAATGTTTTGATAAGCACAGCCAAACCCTCTTCGTACAGAGATGTCAGTGATGTGGATTCTGCCTGGAAGGGGGATGGAGGTGGCTGAAAACCACATGAAAGTGCTTGGGGTGTGAGCTCCTCTGAGGAAGGCTGGGGAACAAGCAGGTTGTCAGCAGGCATTTCTCCTGCCAGTGTCCTCTCCTTCTCTGAGTTGTTGGATGCACTCATCCTGCACGGGAAGATGCTAATCCAGGCTGCCTTGCTGGGCAGAGGCTGTCATTCCTAGCTCTGCCTTTGACACTGTTGACACGTTGCCAGTGTTTCCCATTGCAGAAGGGAGCAGGTTTTAGGCTTGTCTCTCTGTGTGTAGTTTCTGTCTCTGCCTCTTTTCAAGTCCCCTCATGAAGAGGGAGATGGACAGAATTGTTGGATCGTGTAACGCTAGGGCAAAGTGAGGGAAAATTAGGGGGAATTTAAATCATAGAATCATAGAATGGTTTGGTTTGGAGGGACCTTAAAGATCATTGAGTTGCAACTCCCCTCCTATAGGCAGGGACACCTTCCACCAGACTAGGCCAAGGCGACATTTAGTAAAATTCTGAGGATTTCAACCTAATCTGATATTTTCCATCCTACAGGTAATGAATGCCTTAAAAGATTTCCTTTTTTAAACACCATTGAGGATAGCACATCTAGAAGGGAAATCCCTAACATGGTGAGGTTTAAGACATAAAATCAAAGATTCTTTGCATTGTCTGTGTTGGAAGGGACCTTAAAGATCATCTCATTTCTAACCCCTGCCATGGCCAGGGACACCTTCCACTCGACCAGGTTGCTGGATGTGAACATTTCCAGGGATGGGGCAGCCACAGCTTCTCTGGGCAACCTGTGCCAGGGCTTCACCACTCTCTGAGTATACAATTTCTTCCTAAATTCCCACATTTCCTCAGTCCAAGGAGATGGCAGAGATACCATTGGAGGCATCCAAATGAAGAGCTGCTTCCAGGTTGCTTAATGATGGCTTAAGGAAGCAGCAGCTGCAGTTCTGCCTCTGGGATAATGATCACATGGTATCCAGCATGGCTTAGCACCAAGGGCAAGAAATCAATATCATCAACCTTTACCAGCATTATAATGAGGAGGTTCATATTGATCTTTTGACATTGATGCTAAGGTGTGGAATGTGCAGTGAATCCTTAGCATCATTGCTGGGAATCTGAAGCTGGAGCATTATAAAACAAACTGCAGGCTCAGCAATTTGCTCTCAGATCCCTCAGAGACCCTGGATTATAATGAATGAAACAATTCTCAGCCTGATTTGCAATCAACCGTTCCCTAAGTCATCACCTTTTCTGTCAGTGGTGGGAGGGGATTATTCACACATGTCTGTTATGTCCCTTCAAAGTCCCACAGTGGCACAAGGAAATGCCAAATGGGATTCAGGTGGTCCTGCAGGCAGCAGACTTGGGGTCTCAGCCTGTGTTTTTTGCCTGAAAACTAAATAGCAATTGAGCTCTTTTTTTTTTTTTTACAATGTCTTGATGCAGAACAGAGTTGCTACAGGTGAGGTCTCCCTCCGATTTCTCCCGTTATCACCACTAAAAAAACCTCTTTTCCCCAAAGAAAACATCTCCACGATAATTTCTTAACCCTGAGTCTGCTGATCCAGTCCCTCATACTCATAATCTTTAGCCCTGAGAGATCAAGATCTTAAAGGCTTAGAACCCTTCCTTCCTAGAGACAAATCTCATTTGAAATTCCCCTGGTCTGAGGTCCTGCTTAAGAAAAGAAAGGCAGGGAACTGAGCGATTATCTCCGCACAGATGAAGAGATGCCTCGAAGGCTCAGCGTTTACCCAGGAATTTGTAAATGATTTTTTCTGTTGTTCCTATTTGTCATTTATATCCCAGCAGTGTTAAGAGGCCTTGAGTAAAATGAGACTCGTTCTGGGATTGGCACTCTGGGCAAAACAGTCACAGACAGTGCTTGATCCTGAGAGCCTGCATTAGGCAGTGCCTAATTACTGCTGTGATTGGAGTTACAGAGCAAGGGAGGTGAATGTGCATGGAGAGTGAAGAGAAGAGTGGGTTTATTAACAGATATACAGAGATTCAGACTACTTTACAAATTATTGACCCTCCTTAATTGCTAATCATCATGTGCATTAGCTATTTTTTCTGTGAGAAAAGGCAGACAAACCTCCCTGAGCTACAACATTTTCTGCACAAACAGGCAGGTTCTGAGCAGAACAAGGGTGGTATTTTCCTCCCAGCACATTCCCCAAAATTGAGTGGACATTAATCTATATAAGAATAGAGGATGGAGACAGATGGTGGAAGATTTCCCTGCCTCCTTTTTCCATTTTGTCACTTTTGGTGCTCGGAGGAGTTGGGAGTGGTTGGGTTATCATGGATTGCCAGGACTACTCAGGATGAAGAGCCAGTACACCAGCTGACTCACTTTCCTATAACACTCCATGAAATGAAGAACATGGCTAAATCTCTTTTGGATAACCTCGTTGCATCCTTCCAGTAATTAAAGAGGGTTTAAAAAGGAGAGAGGGTGAATTTTTCCATGGGCAGATAGTGATAGGACCAGGAGGAGCGGTTTTAAACTAATGGAGGAGAGATTTAGATGAGATATTCAGAAGAAATTCTTTACTCAGAGTGTGGTGAGACACTGGCAAAAGTTGTCCAGAGAAGGTGTGGCTGCCCTGTCCCTGGAAGTGTCCAAGGTCAAGGTGGATGGGGTTTGGAGCAGCCTGGGATAGTAGAAGGTTCTGTCCCATGGCAGGGGGTGGAATGAGATGACCTTTATGGTCCCTTCCAACCCAAACCATCCTGTGATTCTATGAATAGAACCTTCCCTAGAGATACCAATTGCTTGTCCAGCAGTTCTCACTTCACACAAGGCAAACAATCTCTAATAATTAAATATACTAATTACCAGTGACTGCTGTCTGAAGGGTTGTGTCATATTTTGTTTTCCTCTGTGGTCATCTGGGATGGTCCATGATGGCCAAAAGCAGGAAGCTGGATGAAGGATGGATTTTCGTTGCCTGGCTCCAGAGGGTTTCCAAATGTCTCAGGTTGAATACATCTATTTTTTATTTTTTTTTTTGAGCATATCAGTGTGAGCCAAGAGCAACATCTACTGGCTGAGCTGTTTAGCAAGACCAAGTGTAGATCTGGCACAATCCATGGATTTCACAGATATCAACACATCTGTGAGATATTTTTAGGTGTTACCCAAACACAAGGATTAGCACCAGCACTTCCTGGCTGTGGAAGCTGCCACCAAAGCAAATATCTCAGTCCTGTACACCTGGACCTGGCTTTTATCCCTCCCTAATGTGAAAATTGGTTCTGAGGCCCACTGTGTCCTGGGTAGCACATCTGGATAGATGGAAGTATCTGTGTATCTCCATTTCTTCATAGCAAAGGGCTCCTTGCCCTTCCCATTGAGGTTTCCTGGGATGAAACACTCTAAAAGTGAGTAGGAGTCCATTTATTGCCACTAAAACTGCAAGAGACTTTCAATGGGGGGTATATCACTGGTCTAACTATATATCAAAAATAAAGGGTCCAAATTTGGAGGCCAAGCCTGTTCTGGTGTCTGCTGGTGGAGCTACAAGAATGTGTGTGCTTCAAAGCAGGGGCTCAGCATAATAAATGGTGCTAGTAAAGCTGGATTATGAGGAAAGATGACAGGAAGAGGCTTCACCCTCTAAAACAGTCCAGATGTGTCAAATTCAATGTTGTTATTGGCCCTTGTTTTTTTCTCACAATCCTTCTCAAAAGGCAGCGTGGGAACTTGTGGGAATGAGAGCAAGAAATCAGTGAAACTACACCCAAAAATGTTAGGAAAAAAAAAAAAAAAGAGACTGTGAGTTCCTCTTATTAGGAAGAGTGAGCACAGACCCCATTAATAACAGGCATAGCTCATCCCTCCACCTCTGCAGCCTGGAGGGCTGGGCCGTTTGGGCATTGACAGGAGAACAGAGCTCTAAGGAACTCCAAATCAATTACACATAAAACACAATTCCCTCCCCTCAGGAGAGCCAATTCTCCCCACAGAGCAAGATTTAAAGGCAAGGAAGAGAGAAGCAGCTTCATCTGTATTCTGAGCTCACTGCCAGATCACAGACACCCCTCTAGAGCATTGCCAGGTGAGCAGCATCCCAGGTGGTTTCAGAGGTTTGTGGTACAGATCTACCTGGGCACTTGCTAGCTAAAGGAAGAAAATAAGTGCTCTGAAAATATAGACTATTTATGTGGCCATCTTGCTTAACAGGGAGATGGATTTCCCCCTAGAAATGCCCATTTCTCTCTGTTGATTATAGAAGGAGACCAAATGACCTCCTCATGTATCGAGGATGTCTTTTGGTCAGAGAAATCCTTCTCTCATCAGGGATGAGAGATGGCAGAGAACCATAAGTGGTTAAAGTGAGCAGGAACCACAAGCCAAAGCTGTATAAAAGGAGAAGGAACAAGGCTGCCTGCTGCAGGCAGGTGGTGAACTCGCTCTATTCAGGTATCTGGCCTGCTCCTGCTGACTCACAGCCACATCCAAATGTCGATTTGGCAGTCCCCTCTCAGGACAGGACCTGCAGGTGTTCCTTGCAGACAAAAGTGAAACCAGGACATCTGAGGTCTGCAGGGAGCTGTGCCGTCTGAAGGGGCAAGACCAGCAGCATCACAGGACTCTGGATGTCTGATCAGGCTTGTTACAAATCTAACGCACGACCTCAGAAGAATCATCTTCCCTTTGCATGATTTCCAACCTAGGAGTGTCTCTGATAATGATGGGAAATAGGAGGACATAGGAAAGTGCTGAAACTGGGATAGGAAAAACAAATTTTGCACTTTGTGGCCATGATCTACAGACACAGATCCCAGCTGGAAACAGCTGTGGTTTTTCCTAAGCCTGGTGTAGTCCCAAAACCCCACCAGACCCCTCAGTCACGAACTTCTCTAGAAAGGGATTATAACCAAACCCACTTCTCTGGACAGGTGTGGTACCTGTCCACATGCAACAGGTAAGATAGATAAGGCATGTTTATCTTCTGCTTGATTCTGATCCATAGATTATGACATGGCTGAGTCCATGTTGGGCATTTTTAGGATCACAACAATTTGTGGAAAGGACAGGAAGGTTCTCACAGGGGAATGGATCACCCAGCTCCTCCAAAGTGCCTCCAGGAGCAGCACAGACTGGGGCTATGACCCAATGCCAACGAGAGTTCAACAGGACCAGGAAGATTAGGATGGTCACTAAGGCTCATTTTACCTCTTCTTAAGCATGCCTGGCCCTATCCAATATTTTGTGGTGACTTCCATAACTTCTACCTGGTTTCATGCACAAGTTTATAGATGTGGCTTCATTGCAGCACTTGTGGGAGAACAGGGAAAGGCCAGAGAGAGTTTGAGTCTTCCTTCACTCTCTGCCAGAATAATCTGGTTACAGCAAACGGTGCATGGAAAGTTTCAATGGCAAGTACATGGGAAAAAGGAGTCTTCTTAAACCTAAGAAAAGAGATAACTCCAGGCTACAGAAGCCCAGGGGTCTGGTTTCGGCCTGATGCCTCCCAGAAATTATCTATTTCTAGACAACAAGTCGAATCAAAAAGCTGCATCCAAGCAGATAGGATGGTTCTGATCTCTGGCTGAGCAGGCACACGGGGATCCACGCAGGTGATGCGTGAGCAGAGGCCAAATAAAGAAGAGAACAGAAACCCAAGACAGGAGGGGCACAAACCTAAAGGGAAAGGTTGAGCTTTGGTGTCTCCCTGAATAATACAAGGTGCAAAATATTCTGTTACCAGCCTGGGGAGAAGACAATTAAAACACTACTTGAAGCAAATGTCTCCTGACTCTGGCTCAGAATTTCAATTAGGCTGGGAACTCTTATTGCACTTAAGTGCAGGTTAGTGACATTTCAGGAAGGAGAGATTGATTGGGAGCTGGGTCACAGCTCAGCGGCAGGGATCATGTCTGGGGGCCTGTCCTTAAAAACAATGTGTGATCTCTGTGTGGCATTTTCCTTGTTTAGCTCGTTTATGTTTCCTTTGAGAATGAATAATCCCAGTAGCCAGAGGTGTGTCCCCTCCTTTCAAACACTGACTTATTTTCTTGCTCATTTTCTTTTTCAAAGTTCTTTAGACATCCTTAGGTGTCTGTACAGTATTTCCTCTGGCTCTTCTCTCCCTCCTAAGGAAATTAACCTTTGTTTGTCTCAAGAATCAGTTTTGACTTGCAGGAAACTATTTTCTTGCTGGTTCACCAGCTTTGCAGAGCCACAGAAATCAGGAGAGTGTCTGCTACTACAAAGTGCAAGTACAAACAACCTCAATCCATCTATTCTGTCTGGAAAACAAAGTCAGAAAATGCCCTTAACCAGCACAAAAACTAAAAAGAATTATTGGAAGACACCAAGTGTGCACCAGGAAAAGTGCCAGTAGGTGGTAAGACCAGGCAAGACAATGCACCACATCCTTTAGTGTGGTTAGAGGTGATTTAGATAACTACAGTTTTTGGGAGATGTGCATGAGAGGAGCCAAACAGGGCAGTGGTTATTAAACACACAGTTCCAATAGATTTTCCTGCCATAAGTGAGTTACAGGAGGAGACTGGATTTTTTTTTCCCATGAAACATCCCCAAATTCATTCATTCCTTACCATTCTCACACATCTATACACAAGTGCACATAGCAATAAAAACATCACCCAAAATGAAACCCTCACAAAATAAAACACTCTGGTCCAGCACTTAAACTCCAGTACAGACAAAATTCTAATAGGGACACGGAGTAGGGACATGAGGAGCAATGCAAATAATCAGATAAGAATAAGTTAACCAGAACAGGTTTAGACTAGTTGTCAGGGAAAATTTCTTCACTGAAAGGGTGGCCAGGCATTGGAACAAGCTGCCCAGGGAAGTAGTGAAATCACCATCCCTGGAAGTGTTCCAGAGGTGTGTGGATATGGCTGTTGGGGATGTGGTTTAGCAGTGGACTTGGCAGTGCTGAGTTAATGGCTGGAATATTTTCTTCTTTTTTCCAACCTTAATGATTCTCTAAGTTTTCAGCTACCAAAAAAAAGCTGTAGGTAGGGTGTCGCAGTAACAACACGAAAGAAGGAGACAGAAACCTCTGGAGATCAAGGAACAAGTTCTCTGTAGGAACAAGTTCTCTGTGCTTCCCCGCCCATCTATATTATATATGTGCCTCATAATTCACTGTGTATTGGAGGAGACAAAGGAGCCTCCCCTCAATCATACTGGTCAAAGGAAATGTCCATCAAACTTCTGTGCCCAGGAGAAAGGAATGTAAATAAAAAGATACCGTTACAATAACATGGCTATGCTTACAAAGAATGTCTGAGAAACTAGTTACAAAAGAATGATAACATCCAGAACTGCAAAAGTCAGGGCAACAGTAGAGGATCCTCATTGGGACTCATGATGGGCACACTGATGGCCAAGTCTAATGTGTGCTCTGCTCTGAGCTGTACCTACTGCTCAGAGGTGGTGAATTGATTTTTTAATCATCATGAATAGATTTTTTTCACTCTATAAATCTGCTGGATTGGTTTCTGGAACCATGGATTCTTCAGTATCCTGCAGCAAGTGGTTCCACAGATTCTTGATGGGCAAACATTTTTCCTCTCGTATGTGGCCAAACTCTCCCAGATAAAATTGCTTTAATCCAGTCTCTCAGGATGGCCAGGTTTGAGATGTGGGCTTGGAATCCTAACACAGAATCACAGAATCATTAAGGTTGGAAAAGACCTCTAAGATCATCAAGTCCAACCAATAACCCACCACTGCCAGGTCCACCACTAAACCCTATCCCCAAGCACACAGAAAAGAGGTGACAGCATCTTCCCTCTCAAGAACAAGCCAGCTTTCATCCTGACTTTTCCATTAGGGTCCCAAACATTGCTCCTGTGGCGTTTGCAGATCCTTCCTACTCCTTGCCCACACTCCACTTCTAACCTCAGACACAGCCTGCACACAGCAGACCTAGAGAAACGTTTCCTGAAAGCCAGGCTTTTCCCTTGGAAGGGGATTTGAATGTGCTGAAAGGTAAATATTTGCCAAAGAAGGTCTTGCTGGGTCCTTCAGGGATCTCTGGAAGTGCAAGGCAAATTACTGGTGCTCACTGCTTGGAGCACAGGAGTGAAACATGTTTTTTTCTTCGCCAAATGGTGTTTTTTTTTCTCCCTTGGTCAGCTCTGAGAAAGGTTTTATTATCAGAGGAAAGTCCATTTTGTGTCATCACTGATCCTTCGCCAAGGAGCCATTCATGGCCCAGAGCCTCTGGGAAACCACCCTGGACCTTTGAAAGCACCGTGGGGGTTTCCCACCACCTCTCCAACAGATTATTCCCCTTTGCATCTGTGGAGTGAGATGAATCAATGGGGGGCCCAGCAGGGTTATTTTGCCCATGAATTATTTACACCCACCGGGTAATACTTCATTTTAGACTGGCCTTGTTTTACGCTTGTAATTTTTAATTCTTATAATGCCACCTCCAGCAAGCAGAGGCTCCTGAGAGCAGTAGATTATATCTCAGCGGGCAGACTCTGGGATGCATAAATAACCTCTCCTCTGCTGACAGCACATGGGAAATGGGCTGGGTTTCACTGAGGTTAGGATTTTCCCCCCCATCCCCTCGCTTTCTTAAAGGAATCTTTATCTCCGTGCAGCTATTCTGTAACGCGCCTCTGTTTGGTAGCAAAAGAACTATTTAAATGCAAATGACTTTTTGCCAGGGGCTGGAGAGAAAATACTTGTCTAATGATGTCCTTCCAAAAGTACAACCGGTGCTGTTTGTAAAGGAATTGCATCAGAAGGAGTTGGGATTTTGGTTTCTTGCACTCCTAAATGCCTCTGCCCATGATGTCTTCTACCCCTTGAAGGCATGCTTATCTTTGCCCGGCAAAAAATTATTAAAATAACCCAAATATAAATAATATATGTATGTATATGTATATTACATATATACTAATCTAAATATATATATACTAACCTATATATATATATATGTATAAAATAAACCAGAAGCAAAGCAGTCTTTTGATCAGATTCCTTCTTCCCCTGCCAAGCCTGTCCAAAGATGGAGGAATTAGGATCACTGCACTCTAGTTTGAGATGTTTGGGTTGTTGGTGTTTTTGTCCTCTGCCTTGGGTCTGAAGTTTCAGACACTGAATATCTGGGTGACAGGGACTGTAGGGTGACTTTTGGGCTGGAGGCCACTTGAAAAGTGAAGGCTGGAAGGGAAAGAGGAGTTTCAGACTCAGAGGTGATGGAGAAGGAAAGGAGACCTGGGGTGAGTAGGAAATGGAAAAAAATGCCTGGAGCAGGATGATTAATTTTGTCAGGGGAAAACCACTCTTCACTCTTTTGTACCATTTTTCCTCTGTTGATTCTGATTTAAAGCCAAAATTAGTCAGACCTTCCAGACTTGTTTGTAAAGCAAATCGCCCAGTGATGGTGAAAGAAGACCAAAGTTAGACCAAAAAGGTGGAGGGGAAATACCTCAAATACTGAACAGCATCCCCACAGGAGCACCTTCACCCACAGCCATAGAAGTAGCACTAAACACACACCCTGGGGTTAATTTGGGGCTGTGTTCACTGCTTCCAGTAATCAACTTTTGTGCAGGAGCAGGAAGGGCTCAAAACAATTGGAGACAGAAGAGTGGGCTCTTTTGGGAGTGAATGGGGCAGTGCCTGGCGACACCAAAGTTTTCCCCAAACAGAGAATGGGTGGTTGTGCTGTAAGACCTGCCACACATGGGAGCTGTAGCAGGAGCTGGAAGCTGGGAAAAACCATGGTGGGTCCCTCTGTGTGATGCTCCTCATGAGCCAGACCAAGGCTTTACCCCTCCTTCCCATTGCATGGCTCGGGCTCTGCAGGCTGATGAGTTTCAGTCTGTTGTGATTTGATGTAGTTCAGTTACCAAGGAGACAACGACCTGCAAAGGGGAACCTTTGTGGCAGTCGGGGGAGGAGAATCGATGCAGATCACTCAGGGGTTGAGGATGGCCCCAGGTCCAGAGCTCAGGAGTAGGGAAGCATTTGCCCAGGTCCAGGTGAGGCATCCTGGGCAGGCTGCAGCCTAGAAAAACTCCAAAATACCATTTCAAATGAGATCAATCTATCTGTGGGATCTTTAAGCCTGTCCTTAAAGCCTGTCCTTGGCACCAGTTACACCATTCAGCTGGGACACTGGAGATGAGAAATGGTCACCTTGTCTAACATCACCTTGATGAACCTGTTGGAGAAATAAGGATCCTTGTGCTTGCACCCTCACTAAAGTTCCTTTACGTGAGGAGAGCTGGACTCAAGGTTTCAAGGCAATAATTCTCTTTAAATGAGGTCTAATTTTTTAAAGTGGGGTATGAAAGTTTGGCAACCTGCTGCCAGTGTCCTGATTTCCTTTCCCCTCACTCCCCATGAACAAGTGACTGTCACCCTGCCCAGACATTTGCCCAAACTGGGATGGAGTTTAGAGGTGAAGCAGGAAGGAGAGGCAGCATTGCTTTGGAGGTCAGATGGGACGCATCACCAAACACAAGGATTGTGAAGGATAATAAACCCCCTTGGCTGGAGCACTGTAGCTCTGGCTGTCCCTGACTTGTCCTGAGCAATCACTTGCTGTGGAGCACCAAGAAGTACTGAGCCAGCAGCATTCCTCTCCCTCCTTTCCTTCTGGAATGCTGAGACTGGGAAAGACTCCTTCCAACAGGCAGAAAGGACATTTATTCCCAATCCCCACCTGATGATCAAGCCATGGCCATGATGGATGAGTACTGAGAGACCTCACTAACTAGAGAGGGGTTGTTTAGTGAAGGTCTGCAGAATGGGTTTAAAACCCAGGAACTCAGGGGATGATCCTTCCTCCAGCAGCTGGGAAAGAGGGAAAATAGAATTCAGTTCTGTATATTCTCCTCGCCTGGGGAAGGCTCTGTAGCTGAGTTGTCAGGTTTAATCTCTTCCCAACATGTATGCTGCAAATAACTCCTTTGTTCCTTTTTAAGTTCTGCAGCTCAAGCACCAGAGCAGTGACAGTCTCCAGCAAGGATTTAATGGGAAAGAAGGGAGGTTCCTCCTGTGTCACCTTTGAGATGTTCTCTGCACGAAGGAGGCTGTGAAAAAAGATGCACTTGAGATGTGGTGACCCTACAGAACCTGGATTGGAAGGGACCTTAAAGACCATCTAGTTCAATCCAGGGACGCTTTCCACTAGAACAGGTTGCTCAGAGCTGCATCCAAACTGGGAAAATTTTTTATAATCCCAAACACCCAGAGGACACGGGGATAAGTCTGGAAAGGATGTGGTGGCTCCCTCACTGGTTTTGGAGAACAGATTAATAGGGATGGGATGGACTGAGTAAGGATTAGGGATGGGTTGAGTAGCTCCTGCCTAGGGATGGATGAGCCTGTCCCAAGGAGATTCTGATTTTTGAGTCTTGATACATCAATTAAAAAGTCTGGTCCCAGTGTTGCAGCACATTTCAGACTGGTTTGTGGATAGACTTGTTCAGCCAGATTTTTCCATCCCCACCCGGTCTGGAGAACAGCAGGAGGTGATTTTGAAGGGGGAAGAGGGAACATGGAAAGCAAGCATGCAGTTGTCATGACAGGAATTTGTAGGGATGGTGCACATTTTCAGCTGTTACTGGTGCTGTTTCTCTGTGCATCAGTTTACAGGAACATCATTCAGTCTGGGGACAAGTGGGAAGAATAAGTCATTCTCTGTCTAGCGAGCCCTCCGACTCACCCAGCCTAGAACACCCACAGGCCCTCCCCAGGCTACCCTGGGCTCCATCTGGACTGTGCTTTTCAGGTAGAAGTTCTAAACCATTTCCCAAATCCCCATCTAACAGATAATCATAGAATCCTAGAATGGTTTTGGTTGGAAGAGAGCTTAATTTGTTCCAACCCACCTTTCACTAGACCAGGTTGCTCCAAGCCTTGTCCAGGTTGCTCCAAGCCTCCCTTTTGACACTTCCAGGGACGGGGCAGCCATAACCTCTCTGGGTAACCTGTGCCAGGGCCTCACAGGGAAGAATTTCTTCCCAAAATCTAATCTAAACCTGCCCTCCTTTATCTTAAGGCCATTCTCCCTTGTCTTATCACTACATGGCCTGAAACAAACAAAAATCCTGAAATATTACCATGGGTGAGGATTAAAAACCTACAAATGGAAGAGCTACCAAGACCTTACAAAGTGAACAAGAGTTTCATAAGTGATGAAAACTATGACTTTTTTTTTTTCTGAGTTTCATCTTTCCATGGCTCACAGAGCAGCCACACAACGCAGCTGTGCTGGAAGAAGGATTATGAAAATTAATTTACCCAGCACCGAAATGCAGCTGATTCTGATGTGGAACACCCCAGGTGCCAACAGCACAGTGGTTTTGGGAAAGTCACGCTTCAGCACTCATTGCCCCAGAACTCTGACACCCCAAGCAATCAGGATATCTAGGATGAAGATGCTTTTCCAGCACCTTCATGCTAGGAACCCACACAGGAGTAGGAAAAATGAAAAAAAAAAAAGAAAAAGCACATAATCTCGTCCCCTAAAAAACTCCAGTGCCAGCAGAACAGCAGAGCCGAGACCTCGGCACAGAGCAGAGCAAAGGGGTTTCATCAGGGCATTTCATGGTAAGAGTTCCTTAAAACACTTTTTTTGTCAAAATATTTGTTTCCTAACCTAAAGACAAATTTTTCATGGAAGCATCTGGGTTCTTCTGTAATTTTAAATGGAAGAGGGAAATGTTAGAACTCAATGTTCTGTGTGGGACATTCCTGCTAGACCCGTTTTGAGGGGGAGCAGGAAGACAAGAACTGGAAGTGTGTCACTGCTGGGGGAGTTAGGAGGAGATTTTTAATGGGTTTGGAGAAATAAAAAGACAGGAAATGTAAGACAAAACTCTTCAAGTGGGTGAAAATATCCTGCCATGTCTAATTAGGAATTAGTAGAAGGTTCAAAAGGAAATGAAAGGTCTATGATGTGAATCATAGAATGAAAGTTCTATGATGTGAATCACAGAATGGTTTGGGCTGAAAGGGACCTTAAAGATCATCTTGTTTGGGTTGGAAGGAACCTTGAATGTCACCCAGTTCCAACCCCCTACCAAGGGCAAGAACACCTTGCACTAGACCAGGTTACTCCAAGCCATGTCCAACCTGCCTTTGTACACTTCCAGGGATGGGGCAGCCACAGCTTCTTGGGGCAACCTGTGCCAGGGCCTCATCACCCTCAGAGGGAAGAATTTCTCCCAAATATCCATCTGGGACTCTGGAAAGTAAAGAAACATTTATATTCTTGCACTTGGATTCCTGGTGCCCTGGGGATAGGTCAGTAAAAGTCCAGCTCTTGGTACACCCCAAGGCAATGGGGCAGCAGGACTCTTCTCTGGTCCTCTTGCCCTCTGCAGGTTAGAGGACAGTTCCACTAGCTCTGAATGGGAATAGGCATGTCTGGATAAATGGGAATTGCAAGGCAAATAAAAGGGAAAAAAAAAATGGAGGAAAGCAGCCCCAGCAACAAGGTCAAGGCAAAATGGCCTCAGGTTGCACAAGGGAAGGTTCAGGTTGGATATCAGGAAGATTCCTTGACTGAAAGAGTAGTTGAGCATTGGAACAGGCTGCCCAGGGAAGTTGTGGAGTCACCATCCCTGGGAATGTTTAAAAAATGAGTAAACCTAGCACTTTGCCATATGGTTTAGTGGGCAAGGTGATGATCGGTTGAAGGTTGGATTTGATGATCTTGGAGTCTTTTCCAGCCTTCATGATTCAATGATTCTCTGATTCTAAGAAACAGAAAAAGACACCAAGAAAAAGAAAGACTGAGAGAAAGCAAAAAATTGTTTTTTCCTACTAACCTTCCTCTGAAAGTTTAAGGATCTTTAAATCCTTTATTCTTGTGGGGAAACTGAGGCAAAGAGATGTTAAATTTCTTGTCCAAAGCCATGCTGGGCATGCACAGCAGAGGCATGAACTCCTTTCCCTCTGTTATGATTGCAGTGAGGCCAGGGAGAGGCACTAGAGAGGTGTAAAATCCAGTCAGTCTTCCTCATGGAAGGGGCTGGATACCACATCCCATCAGCAGCAGCCTTGGAGAGGCTGCATTTGCAGAGCTCAGCTCCTGGTGGTTGTGTCTCCCTGAGTGAGTGCAGCATCTGCTCGGAGGAGCATGGCACAGCCAAGCAGAAAAAAAGGTCAACTGCTTCCCCCACCATGCTCCCCTCCAGGTTGGAAGCAGGGAGAGCTCTCCACAGCACTGTGGATCTTCCCTGGGCTCCTCACCCCCCCTGATAATTATCCCACCAGGCCATGCGAGAGCACAATGCAAAGCCCCCCTGAGGTCAGCACGTCGCGGGAGGAAGCAAAGCAGAGGAAAAGTTCCCGGTTGCCCTGAATCCTGGAGAAAAAGAAACCCAACCAGCCGGTCCCTTCCCCATGACCTGAGCTCACCCCTCGGTCCAGGAAACGTTATGGACTGTGACACGGGACCAGGCTTGCAGGAGGGGGCTGTGGCTGCTCAGGATGCTGAGCGCTGAAGGGGACACTGCAGAGGTTCAGAGCCATTGCGGGGGTCTGGGAATTCTTCCTGCCGCGTTGATTCAATGTGACAAACTCATTTCTTCTGCGGCGTGGCTGCGTTTAACCAAATGGCAACTTCTGTCCCAGGCTGAGATGTGGCATTTGGAAGGGCAGAGCTGTCCCTCCCCGTGAGGCCCCACAACCACATTGACCTAAGCTGGTCATGATAAATGTGCAGTCCCTTCCTGCCGTCCCCAAACTTCATGGGGTGACCCCAAAGATGAACACACAGCCTCAGACATGGTTAATTTTCCAACCCAGCATCCCAGACCCTTTTTATCCCCCTGGCTCCATGCATGCACTGGAAATCACCCCACTCTTCACACCTCTGCTGCATATGCATCACCTGCCCTTTCTCTGTGTCCCCATGCTTTGGGGAGGTGTGCCCATAAATAAATAGAATGGTTTGGGTTGGAAAAGGTCTTAAATATTATCTTGTTCCAACCCTCTGCTGTGAACAGGGACACCTTCCATTAGACCAGGTTTCTCCAAGCCCCATCCAACCTGGCCTTGGACACTTTCAGGGATGGGGCAGCCACAGCTTCTCTGGGAATCCTGTGCCAGGGCCTCACTACAGTCACAGTAAAGAAATTCATCCTCTGGAGCACTTGCAATGATACAAAGTCAGGTGTCCACCTCTAAGTGGCCTCCAAATCCCAACCTCTGCAAGCTTGCCAGGAGCTGGTCCAGCTGGTCCCAGACCAAGTGTCCAGCTGCTGAGTTCAGCTCCTTGAAGTCCATGCAGGTTTGGGGCCAGGTCGCTTGTGCTTGCATAGACTATTTGCTGAGCCCCAGGAAAACATCCTGGATAAACATCCCACTCCATCCACTGCCCAGACCCCCTGCTTCCAGCACGATCCAGGACATCCAACACTGATCTGCAGCAGCAGCAAACCCTTCCTGTTAATGCCTTGAGGTGGCCAAGAGCAGCACACCAGGGACAGATTTGAGCCCTGCAGGGAAGAAAACATCACTATACTCCCTGAGCCAAAGGAGAGCTTTGCTTTCAGAGGAGCAAATGCCATCTGTTCCCATCGCCCACAGATCCGGCCATGCTGTGTGGCTGCGTCACTGCTCTGCCAAGCACAAGGCATCACAGACAGTCTCCAGCAAGGAATGCTTAACCCTCCTCCATCCTGGCCAGCAGGATGCTGCCAGGGCAAAACCAGGCCATGAACACCATCACCCCTGACCTGGAACAACGCAGGGCTGGCTGTGCCAAGAAGACACCCCGTGAAGTTGTTCCAAACCTCCCTGGTGATGCTGCATCCAAGCAGGGAAATCTGGCAGACTCAGGAGGGAGGACTAGGGAACACATCAGCTTGCAAAGCAAAGGGAAGACAGCCAGGTTTGGCTCGTTGTTTCTGGCCTTGGAGCAACCTGTTGTCACCAGGAAATCCCTTTCACACCCACAGGAGGAGGCCTTCAGCAACAAAAAGAATAGGGAAGTTCCTTTGGGATGGAAATTATCTCTACCACAGACATCTGGAGTAAAAGGGATGGAGGAAAACCTGATTCCTGTGCTTCCTCCTCTAGCTGAAACCTGCTTTGTTCAGAGTGGGCTCCTGTATCCCTGTTTAATGATCCACCCTGCATTTACATTTAATCAGAGGAATGAAAGAGCCAATTAACAAGATCTACACTGAATGCAAACAAAAGGGATGGCTGGTGACTCAGATGCAGGGGCAGAGCCAAGGGCTGGGACTTTGCAGGCAGCTTAACCAGACCTCAGGGCAGGCTGTTGCCAGGAAGCATCATCCTTGCGCTGCCTTTCTGACAGTTCAGGTGTTGCACCATGCTTTGGGCCAAAATGGTTCCAAATTCAAGCTCATCCCTGCTTTTCTTTCCTGGAGTTGGTATTCAGCTGGATAATGAGCAGAGTTGCTCACCACACACTGCCATATTGCTGGTGCTGACATGGAGCAAGGCAAGACCTTGTTCAGAGAGAGGAGAGCAGGCCAAAGCACCCCTTTCAGGGCGAGTCCAGGATGATTTTGGCTCACTTGGATCTCAGAAATTCCCTGAAGGATACATCTCCAGGTTCAGAGCTGCTGTGGGGGCCTTAACTTGCACCCCTGGCATTTATCCCACATCACCCCATCACCCTTCCTGTGACAGCACAGCTGCCTCTGGGTCCACACAGCAAGCCAGCCCATATAAGTGATTAAATAAAGTTATTTTAATTTTTTTTTCAAACTACACCAATTCCCCATCCAGTGCTGCAGGTGGTTGCTGCTGAGGAAGGAAGGAGAGGCTTGGTGCACTGGGCTGTGTGAGCTGGTCCCAGCCCTTCCTGCAGTGTGAAAATCCTGTCCAAAAAGGCTGCAAGTCTTCCAGTGCTGGTCCAAACCGAGTGTGAACAGAACCAAGTGTGTCAGCACAAGTTTCACCCTTCTCACAGGGTTGGATCTCATTAACCCCACATGAAGAAACGTCTCCTCTATCCTGTGAGCAGAGCTCATCGCTAAGCCCACCTCCAAAGTAAAATAGGCATGGGAAGGAGTGGGAAAGGTACATTCCAGATGGCATCATTTTAATAAGAGGTCGTGCTTGAAAGAATGGAGCAACAAGAGGGTGAGGAAGGCAACCTCCAGGCAGGTACTGAGGATGATCATGAAGATGGGGAAGGCAGGAGAAAAACCTGAAGATTCGCTGAGGGTGATGTAAAAGCAGATATCAGCAACCATGAAATGGGAAACCTCCCAAAGGTTTAGACTTACTGAGAGCCTCTTTTCAATTTTAATTATTGATTTCTTTGTTTGCTTTAATGTTGTGGAAAGACACAGCTTCAGCAGTAGAGGAATATTCTGGGAGGCACAGGCTTTTCTGACACCCTCCCTGCAGTGCTGTTGTGCTCCAGCCCTCAGAGATGGATCCCACTTAAAACCTCTCTTGGAAAAGGGATGGAGACAACCCAGCAAGGTCAGGTGGCTTTACCAGAGCTAGGCTCATACCAGAGCTGACCTTGGTACCCCATTTCCACCCCAAGACAATCACTTCAGTTAGAGCCAGTGCAAGTCTGTGCTCAAACTGAGATGTCACCCATAACCACTGCTCATCCTCCCACTCCATTATCCAGTTTCTTTGCTAAAGATCCTGACTCCTTCCCTCTGATGCCTATTTTGGGATAGGTCAGGGCCTGCCCTCACACCCACCATCCACCTCCTTGAGCAGCTCTTGTTGACTCAGAAGGGAGCTCAGGGTGACTTGCTGAGATGAGATTGTCTCCGCTGGGGACAGCTGGAGTTACTCACTGCCTCACACGGGACGTGAGAGCTGAGTTCCTCTGCTGCTCACAGTCAGTCAGCTCAAATCAGATCTGAGAGACAGAGCTCATGGCATAAAGAGATCAGCAAACCATTAACTGCAGTGGATGTCCCAGATACAATAATGAGGGTTATGATCAAACTGAGCTTGGAGAATGGCACCTCCTAGGACATATGTGCTGGCAAATGAATTCCTGTCATTACCTGATCTGCCCAAATCTGAGCTTTCCTTCCTCTCACAGTGCTGTCAGTAAAGATTTTTGAGTAGTGAGCAAGACTTTTCACTGTGGACTCACTCCTCTTAATGGCCTCCCCAGCTCCTTTGTTAAACCACCTCCAGCTGTGCTGATGCACAGCGCAGGAGTGTGGTTCCATTATCAGATAACAACCTTGACTTGCCCATGCTTGGCTCACATCAAGAGCAGCAGCAGATGACCAGGGTACAAGCCAGAGCAGCCCAGCATTTTCACCTCCACAAATGGAGCATCATAGAGCTGACAGCACCTTCAGAAGATGGAATGGAGATTTCTCCATGGGACAACTTATCATTAAGACCAACCTCCTTTTGTCCTTGCTCATACTGGTGTAAAATCAGAGCCCTTCAGCTCAGTGGAGTGACCCCACCTTTGCACCTTGGCAGATCAGAATGAACTCCATTCTTGATTTAGGTTGGAAAAACTCAGTACTAGGTAGACAGAAAATGGAGTAATCAATGTGATGGATAGAGGCATCCTCGGGGCACAACACAGTTTGCCACTGAAGCACTGAAAACTTACACGAGGAGACCAGATATATTTTCTCTGTGCCACCCACCTGTCTCCTTCAAAGCTGGACATTCCCTCTTTTCATAGTGCAAATGCTAGGGTGTTACCCCGCATGAGGCGATTCTTTTCCTAAAAGAGAAGTTAGTCCATGACCAAACTTTAAGTGTAGCAACCACTGGAGTATTTATGAACTATTGCAACTATTTCTATCCAGTCTTGCTAAAAGCCATCATCACAGCTCAGGGAGTGCTGGTGCTCAGCACTGTGCATCTGTTTGCTAAAAAATGCCAATTGCTCTCAAGATCTGAGTCAGAGTAAAGGAAGAAAAGAATATCAGGATGAAAATCATGTGCATAAATGCCTTGACTCCTCCAAGGGCACGGGCAGATGCAGGATCAGAGCTTAGGCTCCCCTACAATGTTCTGGACCAGTATCCATAGACCCCTCCCATCACAAGACTAAGCTAAATTGGGTGCTGAGCCCATGTCACGCAGTACAGATGACACACTCAGAATATAAAACTAATTTCAGCATGCTGCACCATAAGAAAACACCCACATGGAATGAAGTTTAAACCAACATTATTTTTCTTCTTCTTTTGGCAAGAATACATAACTGGAAAGACCAGATGTTTCATGAATTCATGCATTCTATCAGCTTGTTTGCCTTCGATAAAAGCAAAACCCAGTGCAGAAATGTGCAATCAATATTTGGGGTTTTCAGCCCAGAAATATTGGGCAAGGTGTCTGGTCCAGACTTCCCCTCTCTTTTATTTTGTCAAAAACATCATCTAAAACAAAAACAACAAATTCACTTTCCAGGTTCAGCAGAAGATTTTATTCAGCCCAAAACATTCACAGCTCTGAAGGGTCCTTGATAATAAAATGATTTGAGTTGGGAGAGACCTTAAAAATCATCTCATTCCAAACCCTTGCCCTGGACAGGGACACCTTCCACCAGACCATACAGCCTGGCTTGGAACACTTCCAGGGATGGGGAGTCCACAACATCTTTGAGCAACTTGTTCCAGTACCTCACCACTCTTACAACAAAGAATTTCTTTTTAATATCTAATTTAAGTCTACTGTCCTTTAACTCAAGGCCACGCCCCCTTGTCCTATCACTCCATGCCCTTGTGAAAAGTCCCTCTCCAGCCATCTTGTAAGCTGGATAATTGCAGGTCTGCTTTCTTCTCCACCTGCACATCCTCTGGATGCATGCCATCGATCTCCTCTGTGCATTGCAGAACCTGAAGGGATCAGTCCCTCCAAGATTCCCATGTATTTACATCCTTCTCCAGAGTCCTAAGGAGCCTGTGAGCTGGGGAGGCCCCACTGGCTAAATGACCCATGGCTGTCATTTCTGTGTATCTTTCTAATGTTTGTTGAAGAAACGTATTAAGTCTTTTATTTCTTAGTTCTCTTCAAGAACAAACAACAAAAAAAAAAAAGTGTTGTGCCTCAGGCAGTCTTTTTTATTACCTTATATAGAGTTCATGCAATAAAGTCCATTAATTAAAACATGAATATTTAAAAGGACTTTCAAGAATGGCAGCCTTATCTCACCAGAGGGAAGAAGAAAGAAGAGGGGGGGAAAAAAAAGGGGAAAAAAAGTGGTAAAACACAAGAAAAGCAGGAGATAGTTCATTTTGCCAGAGGAGCATTCAATTATTTAATTGCTGAATTAATGCTTTGTCCCCAGGTGACACTGGATGTTCATTTGCAGTGAGAGGATCGGGATGGAAAAAGGTGCGGAGGGAAGGAGCGGGGGCGAGGGCGAATAGTTGGAGTTTTATTTAAAATGTGAGCTAGACAAAGTTGTCATTCTGTTAGCATTGCCTTTTGAAGTGAGGACTTCCTCAGTCCTCGAAAGCAGAACATCCATAATTATCCACTGCACTGAGGCAGCCCTGATGCCACGGAGGGATTGGACAGGGACGCACAGCTCAGCATCCCAACACCCGCCTCAGAGTCACTTAGTTCCTCAAAAACACACCCAGGAGTCTTGGTGTAATGGGAAACAGCCCCCAGGGTGAAAAAATGGAGAGAGGAATGGGAAATGTGGGAGTCAGGAGTACATTTCAAACCCTGCATGGGGCTTGTGCAGAGGTACCACACCTGAGCAGGGCTGTGGGGAAGGCAGGAGTCGAGGAGCACCCAACAGTCTCCAAACCCACAACTCTCCAGTAAAACCCCCCAAAAACCAATACGAGTGCTGCAGGGGTAGATGCTACAAGATCTCCCATTGATAAGCCACTCATCAGGTAATGGAAAGAGCTTTGACGAGGACCTAGTGGTCCCTCAAACCACCATCCAAGCACATACTGGACTTAAAGCACACCAGGAGTATTTTACAGAGCAGAAGTCTGTTCAGGGTTTGCTGTGGGAGCGCAGGGCAGAGGGAATGGCAGATGTCCCACCATCAGTGGGTTTGGGGACAGCTTTGGGTGACTGCAGCCTCAAAGCAAGTCCTGGATTTGTCCCCTCAGAATGCCAAGCCATGCAAGTTGTCTTTTCCCACCAAGATATCAAGCCACCCTAGGGAATCCCTCAGTGTGCTTTGGCTCTTGGGGGAGTAGCAGAAGTTCTATTTTCATGGAAAGGATCCCACATGTGTAAACAAAGCCATCTTCTTCTGAAATGCACCATGAAGCATAGATAGGTCTCATGGCACATTTTGGGAGAAGCAGGGAAAGGTTGAAGGATGAGTCAGCCTCTTGTTCCTGCAGTGAGTTTGCACGCTGTGGGTCTCCACAGACACACTCTCCTGAGTGGGAAGCAGCACATCCTGGATCTGTGTGTGGTGTTGGGGCTTCCTACAGGGGTCTCAGCACTGGGATTTTTTCACAGGTGGTTGGGAAGAGACCTTAAAGATCATTTAGTCCCAATCCCCCTGCCATGGGCAGGGACACCTTCCACTAGACCAGGTGTCTCCAAGCCCTGTCCAACCTGACTTTGAACACTTCCAGGGTTGGGGCAGCCACAGTTTCTCCAGGCAACCTATGCCAGGGCCTCACCACCCTCATGGGGAAGAGTTTGTTCCTAATATCCAATCTAAACCTACCCTGCTTCACTTCAGGACTGTTCCTCCCTGTCCTATCACTGCAAGCTCTTGCAAATAGTCCCTCTCCAGATCTCTTGTCGTCTCTTTGGGCATTGGAAGGGACTCTAAGGTCTCCCTGAAGCCTTCTGCTCTCCAGGCTGAACGGTCCCAGCTCTCCCAGCCTGTCTCTATGTACCCCTGTGTGTGCACATCCATGCACCAGATCCAGCCTGTGTGCACATGCCTCTGGCTTTCTGAACATGGATGAATGGAGATGTCCCCTGGGGCAGCTCTGTGTCTACCCAGGCATCTCTGGACAGGTTCTGCTTGTGCAGGGACAGCTGTGTGCTCGTCAGCTTTCTGAGGGACAGGGGAGAGCAGGAGCTGCAGGGGAGATTTTGCATTTTGGTGGCCGAAGTACAGCTGCATGTCTCACACCAGGTCAGTGGGTCACAGATAGGTGACAGCAGGAATAGACTGCCAAATCTGGGCCTGCCACAGGCTCATGGTTGCACCTTGAAAAGGAAGAGAGGCTGACTGGCTGCTGCCTCATCCACTGCATTCTCTGCCACCTCTTAGTTTATTTTATTTTCCTTTTGTGGTATTGAAAACATTTATTTGAGTGCCCAGTGCCTGCCCTGGCTCACTGAGAGGAGTTCCTTTCTGAACCAGAGAGATAAAGTGCAAGACAAACACTCCTCAACAAACCTTTGAAGTCTCCAGACCTACTTAGGCCATTTCTCCAAGGCCTTCTGCTCACCCCAACCCATCCAGCAGGACCCACTCCTGCTGTGTGACCCAGGTTACCCAACATATATTGGAAAGCCTAGATCTCCTCTTGTTCTGCTCTTGGGGTTTTTGTTTGTTTTTCATGCATCCCTTTGCCTCCTGCACCCAGCACAGGGGCATCGCCAACCCCAGGAGTGGAAGCGCAACCCCAAAACCAGACTAACCCAGTGGCTGTAGTGGGACCATGTGTGTGTGTGTGTGGAGGGGGGGTCCTAGAACACCTCCTAAAACATTGGCCTGGGTTTTCTTTCCAGGCAGAACCCCAAGGAAAGGACATTATTAGTTTTATCTGTCTGATTTATATTCCTTCAATCATTATTTGAGGCCAATCTCACCCCAAGGATGCTCCTTCCAGGAAGGTTTCTGGTGAGTATGAGCTCAGCCTAAGTGATCCCACTCACCAGAAACACCAGCTAGTACAGCAGTTACCTGGTTATTTGGCCCACCATCCCATCCAGGCCAGAAATGCTCCAAATAAATGTCCAGAAAAAGACCCAGGAGGGTGCTGGTTGCAAGACAATCCCAAAGGCATTGATGGAAAATGATGGTCATGTAGGATTTGGATACGGGCAGCAATGAGAGGAGTGAAGATTATCACAGGAGGGAAATATTGGACTTCACATTGTAGGAAATTTCACCTTTTCCACTACCCACATGGCTCTGTTTTTAAGAAGGGATAGCCTGTCACCTTGCCCTCTAATACCAAGATGGGGGCCAATCCATCAGGCTCAGGAGTGGAGATGCTGGGTCATGGTGTTTACAGGCTTGGAAAAACTTCAGCTCTTCTCTTCCTCTGCCCTGAAGTAAGCAAAAGACAACAAATTGTGCCTAGACAAAACTAACACTGAACTTTCCACCAGCTCCAGTGACCATAGGCTCGAACATGGCACTGCTGAGCTGGGGCAGGGTCATAGGGCTGGTAGGAGGGAAGGGACTGTGCAGAGGGGAACGCTGTAGGCAAGAGCTGTTGAGCCAGGAAAGCCATCCATGCCCTGAGAGCTGGTGGGATCCACCCTGGCTCTCCCACAAGGTCTGTTTTCTCCCTGATGATTCCTCAGCTGCGGTGGGTCCATTGAGGTAGCTGGTTGATCTTCCCAAAGGGGCCTCCTGAGCTCCTCTGTGGCCCAAAAGCACAGAAGCATGAGAAACAATCTCCTTAACTACTTCTCTGTGGTTACCTGGGGATTGTCCTGATTCCTGCATCTTTTCTTCTTCAGCATGTGGCCCCCAGCAACTCAGCCATCCTCCTGAGCAGCTCCTCTGCTGCCTTCTGTTGACCTTCCTCTTATAAACATCACTAACCTCAATGCACAGCATCATTAGTTGATCTTGGCTGACCCTAGTGGGGATGCTCAGGGGGCTGGAGCACTTCTCCTGTGAAAACAGGCTGAGAGAGTTGGGGTTGTTCAGCCTGGAGAAGAGAAGGCTCCAGGGAGATCTGGAATAGGTTTCCCAGAGAAGCTGTGGCTGCCCCATCCCTGGAAGTGTCCAAGGCCAGCTTGGAGGAGTCTTGGAGCAACCTGTGATAGTGGAAGGTGTCCCTGCCCATGACAGGGGTTTGGAACAAGATGACCTTTAAGGCTCCTTCCAACCTTCTGTGATTCTGTGGTCTTTGCCTGCCAGGCTGGGAACAGCAGTTTATCCATGAGTACTCTGAGAGTGGACAGGGGTGCTCTAAGCCAGAGCAATCTCCTTCCATACTGGACAGAGCAGTAGATTTCACAACTCTTCCACAGCATCACTAACACCCCTGCAACTCATCTCTTTCCCCATGTCTTCCCATTCTGATAATCAGTGAAATTTTTACAAAATCTGTGTGTGTTGATTCTGTCTCCTGCAAGTCCCACATTCCCCAGGACTGCTCTACTGAAGCAAGTTTGGGCAAAATAGGTTAGAAAACTGGTTTGGGATTCTCAGCAAGCATCCTGGGGAGGATTTAGCAGCTGTGTGTCCCTAGGGTGGCTCCACAAATGTCACCTCCAGCCGTTGAATCTCCTTTTGGCACACTCTCCTCTTGCACTCCCTGCAGACAACAATCTGATACTGAAATCCCATATTTTATCCTTCAGCACGGTGAGACAGCCAGGCTGGGAAAGGACGTCCTTTAGCACATCAGAATTGCAGATCTGTTGAGTTTAAATATATTTCTTTGTGTTCCCTGGCTCGAGTTGCAATAGAGCAATAATTGCCACACACCTCATTAAGCTGAATGCTCTCAATAGGTCTTGAGTGGTCCATGTCATTAAACAAACAGTTACTGGCTTGGGATATTCCCGGTGTTTAGAAGCAGAAAGGAAAGTAAGGAACCCAGAGGCTGTGAAAGCTACAACTCCAGCCTCCTGAAGAGACTGGGCTGCCCTGGCAGGGTGGCTGCTTTGTCCCGCTGTTTCTGGGGCACTCTGTGGAGTCTGATCCCTCCCCGTGTCCTAAGGCAGGAACACAATTACTGCTGCAAGTCACATTGCCTGAGCCAAGAGGGGGATGCCCTGGTCTCTGCCAGTCAGGATGTTTGGAGTTTGGAAGCTGACACTTCCCTGCTTGTGTGTTTTGGGGACAGCAGTTTAGGTATCTTTGTATTGTAGGCATCCAAACCAAAGGAAGAGAGTGGCCATCCTGGCCTTGAGCACTTCCAGGGATAGGGAGTCCACAGCTCCTCTTGGAAACAAGTGAATTCAGTGTTAAATGAGTGAATTTAGTGCTGAAAGGGACACAGAGCCCTTCTCCCTTCCTGGATTTGTTGTCTGTTGAATCTCTAAGTCATCGTGGTTAAGCATCTTCTCTGCTAAGTCCTTGGGCTTCACCCGAAGTCTTTTAAGACCTGCACTTGGATAGAGGAAACCAACACTGAAAAAGGGAAAATTCCCTTTAAACAAAACCTGTGAGGATCCCCAGAGTTGTATCAACCACGAGAGACAGGGTCCATCAGGTCCGAGAGTTCAGTGCTAAGGGAACCCATGAAGTTCAAGCACTGCAAAGATGAATCAAACACATAAAAATCTTTGTCGATCCGGTTCTTCTTACAGAAAATATTTTCAATTTTTCAGCCTGTTCCCATTATGTAAATACATCAAATATTCAGGGCAGGTGGTGAAAAGGGCCAGATATTTAGGATGAGTGGTGAAAATGGACAAGAATGCCTCTGTGCACCCTCCTTCTGAGGTGTCAGCATCCTCAGCCCCATATTTTGCAGCTGGAGCTGTAAAACTACTCTGCAGATGTGATGATTTTGACTTTGGTGTCTGTGTTTCACTGCATATTAATTTTCACCCTGTACTCCCACACAAAACATTTTGGGGCGGCTGCTATGGGTCCTGAATATGAGAGGATGTTAAATAATAGAAAAATTTAAGAAGGAAAAACAGGAGAAAAGGGAAAAAAGGGAAGCTGAAAAGCTGAGTCTTTCACCAGGCTGCCACTCCTTAAATTATCCGTGAAAGTCCCCGTCACAATAATGGGAGTAGTTGCCTGTGAAACTCCCTCGGCAACTGGATGTAAATTCCACCTTCAGTCTCCCTGCGACAACAACAGCGCATTGAGCCGGTAATTGCCGATGTTTCTGCATTGTGGTCATGTCCGCAAGCTGTTGGGTTCACAACGGAACAGATCGCTTTAGCCTGCTCCTTTCTCTCCACCCCATCTCCACACAGACACACGCATGGATGGATTTAGTGCTGGAAGCAGCCCGGACACGGGGAATCGCTGCCCTGTCACTTCACAGGGCAGTGCTCAGTGCTCCTGTGCTCAGAGCAGTCTGGCACTCCTGTGCTCCTGCCTAATTCTCCCTGGGGTCCCAGGAAGGGATGGATTTGTGGGAATGCTTCAAACTGCACTAGGGGAGGTGTAGGCTGAATATTCGAAAGGATTTCTTTGCTGAAAAGGTGGTCAAACATTGGAACAGGCATTTTAGAGAAGTGGTCGATGTTCCATCCCTCTCAGTGCTTAAGAAGTATTCGGACAATGCCCTTAATGAAGCTTTTGCTCAGCTCTGAAGTGGTCAAGCAGTGGGACTAGATAATCATTGCAGGTCTTTTCCAACTGAAAATTTTCCTTTCCTTTCCTTTCCTTTCCTTTCCTTTCCTTTCCTTTCCTTTCCTTTCCTTTCCTAAGGTCTTTGATAATCTCAGAGGACAGCAGTGGGGCAGGCAGGGCTTGTTCAGGTCATAGAGCTCTGAGTGTTTAAACTGATCCAGAATTCCCTTTCCATCACCCAGAGAGGAGTTACCCACGTTTGCCTCATCCATAAAACCCCCTGAGCACAGGCAAGAGGGCCATTCCCATCAGGAGCTGCCCGTATGGATCCAGTGGGGATTCACTGCAGGTGACAAGGGGACCTATTTGCCAGGTACCAGGCTCTGTTCAACCTCGTCCTCTCAGCTGCTGAGATCTTGACTTAAGTCAAGCAACATCTCCAATTATTTCAGAAGCTTACATAGGAAAATTTCCCACAGGAAGAGGAAGCAGTTCTCCCTTGCCCCACGTTTTCCTGTTGATCTTTCACCACATCCAACCTCTGCTGCCAGGGATGTACGGATAAGACCACAGGGACAAACACAGATGGAGAAGCCAGGAGCTGGAATGCAGCACACCTTCCCCAAGCACACTCAGCAAGCCCATGACAGGAGGAAGGAGATGCAATGAAAATGCACTCACACAACTCCCTTTGCCATTTGGTTGTCAAATCCAAACCTGAGGCAAAACCAAAGCTAAACACCTTTCTCTGCAAGCTCAGCTGCTCAGACCGGGGGGACTCTTGCTGGAAGAACAGAGTGTGTGTCATAAGGAGATGAAGATGTCAAGGAGAGGTTTGAGATCTGCCCCTGGGCAATTACTCAGAGATCTTTATAAATCTCTGGAGCTTTCATGGCCAGTAAATCTCACCTCCAACATAAGAAATGACTTATCAAGTTATTTCTGCCCTGGGAGAGATTGGAGAGTCAAGGGGAGGGGAACTGTGCCACACAGGATGATTCCTGCAGAAGAGAGGATGGGAGTTAATTCATTTCTGTGCCTCTGGCTCCTCTTCCACACCATGGACCCCATTCAGCAGCCACTCAGCCACAAATCAGGCAGAAGCTCAGCCCAAAGGAGGAGACCAAAGCATGTTTTGATCAAAGAGCTGTCCAAGCATGATGCAAATCTTCCCAACAAGTGAGGTTTGGAGGATGTGTCCTGCAGGGAGAGATTTATGGAGTCCAGCCTACTTAATGCAGCAGAGGTTAAGAAGGAACTTGTCCAAGAGTCTATAAATGCTTCTCCAAACAGAGAACAGACACTATGAGACTTCTTAATTGAGGTGATGGAGGTGGAACAGGATCTAAAAGTGGAAGGTGAAACACCACTAACATAACAGAAGTGATGAGCACATGTGAGGAAGGGGAATTTGATTTTGTTCAGAGCAATGGACACAGCAAAAGAATGGAAAAAAAAATAGGAGAAAAGGCAGGAAAATCCACAGCACCTCAGTCTAGCATTGTTTCAGTTATTCATTCGTCATAAAAACCCCATGCAGCTCTGGAGCCACCGGCTTTATCAAGAAGCAAATAACTTTTTTTGGGGGACACATTTAGCCTTGTTTTGCAGTCAGCATCTTGGCTCCTTCCAAGGTGGGGATATGAAGAGCAGAAGGACCAGAGAAAGACATTTATCTCCTCTTTAGGCCACCAAGATGTGACAGCACTACAGTGGTCTTCCAGGAGCAGGTCACATGGAGACAAGACTAATTAGGCATTCATTAAGTGCCTAACTCAGCAGAGCACTTAAGCACACATTTAACCTTCTCTCATTACAGGGCCACATCATCATCCCTTTTAAAGCTCCAGCTCTGATTACAGTGAAGCCAGCTCACATTTGGGAGGGTCACCAGGATTTTCAGACCATGAAGTCCCAATGCCCAGCACTTCAGGAGGTTTGTCCCTTCTTCACTCTCCTAGTCTTGCACCCCAAAAACCCATTCCAGGAATGCCAGCTCGCATTCCAAAAAAGTGAGTTTACAACTAAATATCAGGACCTACAAACAAAGCTCTGCCTTCTTTCCACATCTCCTGAGTCAGATAAGGGGTTTCTGAAAATGGCCAAAAATCATTCCCCTGTTGAGTTTTGTTTTCCTAGGAAACATTCCCTGTTTAAGCCTTCCTGAAGTAGCAGCTGGAGGCATCTGCCCAAGGATGGGAGATGGAGGGGGTGGGCTGCTGCTGACAATGCATTTGCAAGCACATCCTGCTGATCACCAGGACAAGCTCCAAGTGCAACAAGGCCAAAATATCTGAGGGATAACCTGAGGAATTCTCCTCCAACCCACCACAGCCTGCTGTACCCTCTGCAATGTCTGAGTGGGACAGTGAGTTCAAAGACAATCTCACTAAACGCAGGAAGCAAATTTGGAGCAGCCTCCCCTTCCTCCAGACACTGAAGAACAGATGCTGCAGACAGGACAGGGTCACTTTGGCAGAGTTTCTTTGTGAAATCCCTCAATAAATGATCATTAACATCCCTGTGCACCTGGACCAGGGGTAAAATCATTGGCCACGAGTGAAACAGGTTGTCAGTGATGTTTTCTTGAGTGTCCCTGTAGGTCTGGAGCAACAGGGTCCACTTGGAGTGAAGCTTTTCACAGTGTAAAGCTTTTTCACTTTTTGCAGACTGTGAGCCAAAGCACAGCTGCATCCAAGGCAACATCTCATTGTAGATTTGCACCCATCCATTTGCCTTGTAAATATCCAAGGAATCAAAAGGCACAGTAGGAAAAGTCAGGTTTCATATTTCAGGATGGTATCTGGATATCTGGCAACTCAAGGGACGGTTTGAGTTGGAAGGGACCTTAAAGATAATCTTGTTCTAACCCCCTGCCATGGGCAGGGAACCTTCCACATTCCTTAATATGCCTTTAAAGTCATCAGAGTAGATTAGTACAACACACACATCTACACTTGTTCCAAGATGAAAGTGTTAAGACAGGCCTAGAAACAACAAATGACTCAGAAAGCAGCAGGGAGGGAAAAATAACGACAATAAAAAAAAAAAGAAGCTTGTTGGGAAAAAAAAATGCTACAAATACAATCAGAACAGCAATGATTGCAATAACCAGCATCAGCACTTGGAAATCAGGAACCCTATCAAAATATTCCACCCACAAAACGCTGTTAAGGGATTGCTGACTCCCTGTCCAAATTGGATCTCGCCTCCATCTTCCTGATCAAGCCTTTGCATAAATCAAAACAGACACAGTGACAGACAGAGCAGCACATGGAGAGCCTGGGCACCCTGCAAGCATCGTTTCTGTGTGGATGGCATCCCACCAGTGATGATGATAATTCCCTGTCTTCAATATGGAGCAGATGTGAGCAGCTAGCAGAAAAATTATCTCCACTCTACAAATATTTGACACCCAAAAAGGATTTTGATTCAGTCACCCTTGAGCCTCTTTCATATTTTCTTTCTGGGAACATTCAGGCACTCAAGTTGGACTAGGAGAGATCCCTACAAAAGCCAATATTAAGCTTGAATGCTTCAGGATTTGCTGAAAATCTTATTTCAAATTTCACCTTTGGTTGCAGTGAGAAAGGTCACACTGCTTGGATGGAATGCATAAATCACCCAATCAGCAAATTCCAGGCACGACACATGACTGAACTCTGAGGAGGCTCCTCACGAGCTGTTCACACAGGAGAAAAGGGCATTGCAAAACAACAACAAAAAAAAACCCAAAAAACAAAACAAAACAAAACAAAAACAACTCAAATCTGGAGAGTGGTGTACTCATACCCAGGGAGGGAGGCACGGCTGAAGAACTAATTTGCAGGATTTATGGCTCGGCTGTGCCTTCATGTATTGATTCACAGATCAGTGAGAAACAAAATCTCCCCCCAAATACACTGACGAAAGCACAGGTACCTGATCATATCCTAATCTCTCTGCTAATGCCAGGCTGCAGTCTGCAGGAAAATCACTCTACACAGCCTGGACCTGTGCCTGGTCACCTCCTTCCTGCTGCAAGCAAATCTGGTCTCTTCCCCTGAGAGATTCCACCCTAAATATGGGTGGCTGCATAATTCAGGCAGGACCCTCAAATACCTGACCCAGACAGATGTAAACTTTCTGCTGGTGGCAGAGGACATTTCAGTCCAGCACCTGGAGAAGATGAGACCTTGGGGTGGGGGTCAATTGAGGGTCTGAGTCTCACTGAATTGGAGGCTCCATTCCCTGCCATCTGGATTCCTATTTAGCATCACAGCTCTGCTTTACGTAATCTGCATGCTGGCAGGTGGGGTGGGAGCTGGGAATAAACACACCAGAGCAGACCTGACACAGGTAGTGAGAAAAAAGATTCACTTTTGGACCCTCTGAATCCCTTCTGCTTCTCGTTGCCTTGTCAGATCTCTGGAAGGAGCACTTCCCTCCCCAAACCAACGTCTAGATCAGATAATCCCTCCTTGATTCATAGCCCTTTTTGTCATGTCTCTCCCACCTCCCCAGCCCCTTTCCAGCCCACACCATACTCAAGGCCACAATAGAAAAACCAGTGAAATATCTGAGGAATGAACCCCAGCAAAGGCACCAAATAACCCCATGGAAGCAGCGTGGTGTTTTCTTTCTGAAAGCCTCCAGAAGGAAAATGAAGCTGAGAACAAAATGAAGGTGCCTTCTGTTGCCATTCCCTTGAACAAGACCCAAGAATTAAGTTTTTCCCTAGGAACTAAAGTGGTTGATTGAGCTGCTGAGAGCAGCCCTCCTAGGGAGGTAGCTTGGATCCTGACTTTTCTAGGACATCTGTAATTATGTTGGAAAACTGCTCACCCTCAGGTTGGAAAACTGCTCACCCTCAGGTAAAAGCTCCCCTTCAGCAGCTCGGAGGCTGCAGGAGTAAAACAGGCAATGAATGAGCCCTGAGAATGAATGAAACAATTTGGGGAATATTTAGGGGAAGCTGCTTTGCAATTCCAGTCGCTGGCTCATGAAGAGCCTCCGAGGGTTACCTGACCTGCCTGTCAATTAGGAAATAAGGTTTTCATGCCGGGCATCCACAGATACAGACACAGAGGTGACAGGGACAGTGTGAGACCCGTGAGAGAAGAACCCAACCAGCCCTCCCTCCCCAGCACCCCCAGCCACCCTCCACTCACCCAGGAACTCCGCTCCGTTGCTGTCCTTGGGGCTGCTCACGCAGTTCTCCAGGTAAATTCCATCCTTGTAGCAATCTTCCTTCTTCCTGGTGAACCCCAGGATCTCGCTGGCCTGATCCAGGACCTCCCCTCCTGAGCAGGAGCACGGGGTCTGCATGATGCCACACGGGTGGGAGCTGCTGCTGATGGCCAGGCAGGCATCCAGCCACTTGCAGAGCATCTGGCAGGCGGCTTTGCTGGGGTTCCTGTTGCCCACCACCAGGTATTCCACCGAGAAGTCCCTCTCCTGAGCCTTGGTGGGCTTCCACCTCATGGGCCAGGTGTCCACGCCTGGCGGGGCCGTCTGCTTCATCTGCAGGAATTGCTTGTTGGACTGGAGGAAGGCAAAGCGGGTGGAGCCGTCGCAGAGTTTCAACACGTCGTCGAAGCTCTCCATGCCCAGGTAGGTGCGGGTGGACTCCAGGAAGGAGTCGAACTGGTAGGTGCGGATGTGCTGGTGGTCACATACGCCGGAGGGCTTGAGGATCTTCATGTACAAAGTGTACCTGCGGGGGTCGGGGTTCTGGATAATCCAAGAGCAGAGAGAGGAGTTCAACGGGAAGACAGCGAAGGAGGAGAAATACCCAAAGAATTTCCCTTGGACCAAAGTGGTGCAGGGAGTTTGTGCCAGGTCCAGAGCGACCACGGTCCACACAAAGTAGAGTGGCGATACCAAAAGCAGGTTCAGGGCAGATCCAATGCTCCTCATCCTAGGTCTCTGGTCCTCTGGAACTCAAAGTAAATGTCAAGCAGGTGCCAGATCCTGGACATAACAGGGACCAGCTTAGAGGAAAAGCAGAGTTTAAGAGGCTCTGGATCCGAAATCAAGCCAATCCTCCCATGTCTGGATTTGAGCTCCCTCCTGTGGCCATAAACAACACCTGGAAAAAACAGGGAAGGGAAGGAGGAGGGGAGAGAAAGAGAAGAGATTTGGGATTTGGGGATTTTGGTGGCAGTTTGTTATTGTTTTTATTAACCCTTCACAAGGCTGAGAATACACACAGCATCCCCAGTCCCAGCACTTCTCACGGGGGGAAGATGTAGCCCCACATCATCACTCCGATGCTTCGTTTGGGGGTGTCCCCATCCCTGGGGTGTCCTAACCCCCAGGAGGGGCCCAGCTGTGACTCACCCGGGGAGCGAACACAGCTCTGCCCATGCAGATCCCTCTGCTGAGCTGAGCTGAGCAGAGCCTTGGCAGTGAATTTTAACCATCTCCCCAAAAAGACAGGATTGATCTCTGTTTAGGGAGTTTCCAGCCCTCCCCTTCCTAAGGGAGCCGGGATGCTCGTTCAACACAGATTTCCGGCTGCACCTGGAGAGGGTGGGCTGGAGGTCAGCGTGGGCAGCTGGGCTCTGCCTCCTCTCTTCTTCCTGCCAGCACTTGTTTCTTAGCTTCTCTATATCTCTCATTATCTCTCTCCTTTCCACCAAACCAGTGCAGGGAAGAGAGTTGTTCAGTAACCCAGCCCTGGTGTAACCCTGAGGCCAGAGAGGATAATGGATGGAGCTGTAGACCAACACAGGAGCAAAAAAGGGCAAGAGAAGCAGATTTTATATCTTCCCACATCAGGCAGCCACCTCTGCTTTCATCCCTGTGTGCAGGACACCCCACAGCCTGCGGTGCTGTAGCCAGGATTGGAGCATCTGCAGAGAGTGAGAGTCCTCTCTGCCAGTCCCAGCCCCCAAAATCCTTCATTCAAAGTAGCATCCACCCTGCAATGCCCTATGGACCCATTCCCTGCAACCTTTTTGTAGCACAGATCCCTTTTTCAGCCCAACTGCCCAGAGCCCTGTTCCCTCCTCCATGCCAAAGAGACTCCTCTGCACTCTGTAAATCTCCCTTTCTTAGCCCAAAAAAAGACTCTCCTAGGCTCCTTTCCCTCCATCTCCCCTCTTTCCAGGACAGAAAGAAAGAAGGGGAAACACAATCAGTAGCTGGACTTTCTTCATCTTGTACCCCCTCCCCATGCAGTGGCCACCCCCAGGATTGGGGAAGGGGCCTGTTAACAGCTGCAGGAGGGACAGACCCTCAGCGTGTGGGGCAGAGCATCCCCCATACAACCATGGCACCTTTTTCTTCCCACCTTTCCAGCTTATTCCTTTCCTGCCTCCTCAGCTGACCCCAGTTAGAGAAAAGCAGGAGTTTCCCCTCGGGTGAGGCTTTTCCTGACCCTGCAGCATTTGCTGCCTCCAAAACAGAGCTGCTGCCCCATTTCCAAAGGACAAATGGGACCCCTGCGAAGAAGATATCCCCTTACCAAGTCTTAGAAGGTTCCATAGGTTAGTGCTCAGGGCCTCTGCATTGAAGTGCAAACAGCCCAATTCCTGAGATGCAAACTTTGCCCTGGCCTGCAACCCCCAAATAATTCAGATCATTTGGGATGTGTTTCTCCACAATCAGGGACAACGGTGGCACTGCCAGGAAGGAATTTGGGTGAGAGTCTGTGGAGAGGGGCATCTGCATCAAGGGAGGAGGGAAAACACATTTTCTCCACTGCAGCCACTGATCTACCTCCAGCTCCACAGTGTCCCCACTGCTGTCCCCAGTCCTGCCATCTCCCACCACAGACCAGGCTCTGCCTTCCCAGACTGCAAACAGAGGAAGCTTTCACCACAGACAAACAAATTCCCAGCAAATCCACAGCCCAGCAGCTAAACCCAGTCCCAGGAGAGACTGAAAAATACAAGATGGGAAGCCCACAGAGCATTCTGTGCATCTGGGAAGAGATAAGAAGCTAAATGCACCTCCACATTCACTCCTTGGTTTGTCTCCCTGCTCTAGATCAAAGATTTGTCTCTGCGTCTCCCTTCTTCTGCCAAAATATTTTATTTTGGGCAGGGAAGGCTTAGGTAACTCAAAAGTCAGACCTGCTATGTGCAAACTGTGTTTCATTCCAGCTTCAAATCACTGCAGCCCCTGCCAGCAGATTCCTGAGTGTGTGTTAGACCTGACACTAATCAGCATGGAGTCCAAATGCATTTGGACTTAAATTTTTTACAAGTCAGATCCCCACTCCTGCCTGGTTTGCAGTCTACAGAGCTCGACAGTGCAAATCTGCCCTTGCCAGACTCCTGCCTGCATCCAGGGCCAGGTTTCAGGAATGAAAAGCAGATATAAACCTGGTTTTGCTTGCAAAGAAAACAACAGGCATCAACCAAACTTCCTATGAATTTCCGGAGAGGTCATCCTGATTAGCAGGAGGGTTTGCCTAAAAATAACTGAATGCTTTAAATATCAGGTTTGGGAGCTGAAAGGCTCTTGCTCTTGCTGAGACTCTGAAAGGGGCTACTAGTTCTCTTAGGGAAATGATGGAACTGCTCATTCTGTGTGCAAATCCAAAGTCTACCTGACCTTCACACTGATGAGCCAGCCAGGGATCACAGAATTATGGAATATATTGAGTTAGAAGGGACCCAGAGGATCACAGAATCATGGAGTGGCTTGGGTTGAAAGGGACCTTAAAGACCATCTCATCCCACCCCCCTGCCATGGGCAGAGACACCTTGCACTAGACCAGGTTGCTCCAAGCCCCATCCAACCTGGCCTTGAACACTTACAGGGATGGGAAATCCAGAATCTCTCTGGGCTGCCTGTGCCAGGGCCTCACCATTCTCACAGGGAGGAATTTCTTTCTAATATCCAATCTAAACTTGCCCTCTGCCAGTGTGAAGCCATACCCTCTTGTCCTGTCACTCCATGCTCTTGTAAATAGTATCTCCATCTTTCCTGTCATCTTAACCTCTGGTCCAGACCAGCAACCTGCCTTTCCTGGTGAGAAGCAGAAGCCAGCAGTGCCTCCATAGCAACCAGATGAGGAGGAGACAGGGTTTGTTTTGAAATCTGGTCCCTAATGGTGACTTCAGTGCCTGGGATTCAGCCCAGGACTCCTGCCTTCCACAAACTCAATTTTTCTCATGCTGACCACAGACCTGCTACTGTCTGAGGATGTGGTGAGCACAAAACAAATCCCCCCTCACTGCCCCTGTCTGGGAAAAGCCAAAAACTTTAACAAACCAGACCTGTTAATGGGACGCCGTGTTACGGTTGTTAGGTCTCAGAATTGATTTCCCCTCAGCGCAGCCCCATCTGGAAGGTTTCACCATAAGGAGCATAAACATATTTATTTCTACTTCAGCTAATCCCTGCTGAAGTGGGGATCTTTACTCAGAGCAGAAGTGGAGGGACAAAACCCCCTCCACACCTGGATCTTTGGCTCAACAGGTTTTGTACCTGGCAGGGAGGGAAGATGCAACAGGCAGCTGAGTGGCTGCTGCATTTCAGCAGAGAGATCCAGCTCCTATACTTGCATCTCAAAAATATCCCAAGGGGGACATATAACCAGAGGCTACAGCCTGCAGCTGGGGAAGTGATATTAAATGTGTGAAAAAACAGATTATTCCAGTGTTGGAGGTCACACGGTCAAATTTCTCCACATTCCCGTGGTGGTTGCCACAGTCAGTGTCTAGGTTGCCTGGATTTTTCTGGAATTTTGTGTGATGGAAGACATCCCTGCCTGGTCCCATCCCTTGGCTCCAACTTGGAGTACATGTCACCTCCCCTGCCCTTTCCTTCTGGTCCTGTGCCTGGGAGATGGGTCAGGCAGAGCAAAGCCTGGAGACAGCCAGCATTGGAGCACCTTGGGCTGTCCTTTGCCTGCACTTCTCAAGGACAAACCAAAGGACAAAACCACTGTTGCCTTTGTGTGTGTGTGTCCCTGGCTGAGACAGTTCTTCATCCCAAGAAACTCACAGAAAGAGGATGAAAAGTTTGCTCTGAATGATCCTTCTGCCTTGGTTACCTCATGCAGGTGTTGGAGGTGATGAAGAAGAGGATTATGAAAAGCTGTGAACCACCAGTGCTGCTCCTGCACCCTCACACCACTGGGCACAGCCCTGATAACTTTTTCTACCTCCTTGCTGTGCATTTGTCACCCCACTCTGGCCCCCACTGGAGCAGGCATGGATCAAACATATGACCTGAGACAGACCCTCACAGTTTAAATCAAATCAGGCAAGGTCGAAATCACAGGCTTAGGCATCCAGTTTGCACTGGTCCCAGTGAATTTTGGAGCCTGCAAGCCAGAGAATCACAGAAGCATCAAGGTTGGAAAAGACCTTCAAGGTCACCATGTCCAGCCTTTGACCACACACACCACTGTGGTGGGCCCTGTCTTCCTGAAGGGATGATCCAGGTCTGAGCCTGGATTTTGCCACGATCTTCGTGTCCCTGTTTGAATTCTTCCCAAATCTGTATGACTCAAGCACACCCCACAGCCATCCTGGGGATTCAGACAGCATGCAATGTGTGAGCAGGAATCAGGGCATCCCTGATTTTGCCTACAACTGCCTTCACCCTCAGCCTGAATAGCCCCACAAGCTGATTCACCCCATCCCACCACACTTCCCAGGTGGACACCTCCAAATTGGTGTGTCCAGCTCTGCAGCTGTGCCCAGCCCAGGGATTCGACCTCTGCCCAGGCAGGAGGAGCCTGTGGGGTGCTGGCAGTGCTGCCATGTCCTGCTTTTCCACAGGGTATGCATCTCCCACTCCTCCTATGTGGGAAGGGTGGCATCTCTGGTGGAGCATCCACCACCTTCCTCGGCTGTGCTGGTGGCACTCTTGGAGCAGCAGCCTGGATGTGGCCAATGGAGGGCACTCTTAGACATGCACACAAACACACAAACACTCCATGGGAATCAAAAAAAAAAAAAAAAAGGGAAAAAAATCAAAATGACTGCAGAAAGGCCATCCTTCCCTGCTGCTGCCTGTGGGACCATTCCCAACATCCTCTCCCTGATCTGTTCCCACTGGTTCAGCCATTCCAACTCACCTCTCTCTGCCCACTGCCTCCAGATGTGCCACTGTCCAAGATTTACTTCCCTCTGTTTTTCCTTCTCCTGACCTTGGTGCACGGCTGACATCCCAGCAGGGTGAAAATCACTCTCATCAAGCTAATCCTCCTTTTCTGGGGCTTCCCATTTCCCTGTAAGAAGGTCCCCAGATATCAAACAAAATATCCCTTTTGCCAGAGCCAAAAAAACGCCTGGCCCTGAAAAGCTCAGTCGTTTGCCACTCTGAGAAAACACAGAAAAGGAGTTTGCTCTGTCCTTACTCACAAGGAACTGCTAGCAGAGAAACAAAAAAGCTGCAACAGCTTGGAAATTTTCTTTTTGTGAGTGAGCAAAGCAGAGTGGAAGTGCCTGGAAAAACACAGTGGCATCTGTGAAGTGACAGCACAGATAGGAGTCAAGCAGGGCTCAGACCTGGGTGTTGTTTGGCTGCAGTGGCTCTGCTGGGCTGCAGGGAGAGGAGTTAGCCCTGGAAGGCACACTGGGAACTTCTGAAGCAGCACCTCTTCCATAAAATCTGTGCTCAAAATCAGGGTTTTCCTTAGTATTGTTTTTTTATGGTCTCTTTTCCATACCTGGAAATGTTCAAGGACAGGTCAGGGGACTTTGAGCATGTTGGTCTAGTGAAAGGGTAACTACCAATGGCAGAAGGAGTGGAATGAGGTGATCTTTAAGGTCCCTTCCAAGCCAAACAACTCCAGGATTCATTTGCAAAACACAGAATTCTGCATGGCCCTCTCACCTCTTGGAATATTTGCTCCATCACCGCAGAGACTGATGTGCTACCCCCTGCCTCTACCTGAGCCTCCTGAGTGCAGAGAAAACCTGAATTTCACCTGCCTGCTGTGCTCATAAATTCTGTATATACACACTAGCATCCTTCATCCCACATTTCTCCCAGCTCCAAGCTGGAAAGGCCCTTGTTCTAGGGGGAGAAGCCAGCAGATCTCTAACAGCCTGCAGGAGCATTAATAGGGTGGGAAATATTTGATTCTGAGATGGAAATTGGCTTGTGGGGCAGAATCCTGATCCTGTTTCAACTTTCAAAGGCTGGAAGAGGGGATTTGGGGGAAGAGAGGGTTGGAAGGTGGTATCTGGAAATGGATCAGCTCGGAGTTCCCCAAGGGGTTTCAACCACAGTGAGGAAACTCCAAAGCCCCTGAGCTTTTGTTGAACCCTCCCATCCGTATCTCCTTCAGCACTGGCCAGATGGGGAGACACTGTCAGGGGGAGCCAGAGACCAGATTTGAATCCTGGCTCCAAGATTTGTGCGCTCTGGCAATGAAGCATCTCTGCCAACTCATGCTTCAGCTTTCCCACCTGAAAAAGATGGATGTGAGAAGCATCCTCTGCTTTCCTTTAGTGCTCCATGGTCTGAAAAAATCCAGCAGAGTGCTGAAGTTGATGATTCATTTCCAACCAACTAGGACTTCATCCCCAAAGGAGATTAATTTGAAGACTAAGGTCTCTGCTCCAGATCTTGTTAATTGTAGATGGGCTCACAGCTAAAACTCCCAGGGTTTAGCAGGTCAGGCTCAATTCCTGGCTCTGTTTTTTTTTCAGTGAGTGGGATCAGGGAAGAGCTGAGCAGAAAGACTGGGCCATAAAATCTAGGATCCAGTAGAACTTGTGTAGAGAAAAGCCTGGCCAACAAAAGGAGAGCCAGTTTTGCTGCATCTGCTCCCAGATGTGGCTGCCTGAGGGAAGGGGGTTCAGGGCTCTGCAGCACCTTCTGCAGGGTCCAACACAGCCTCAGACAGGTGTGGTCTGTGCTCTTGGTGTCTTTTAAGCATCACCTCCTCCTGATCTGCAGCTGTGCTTGTGCTCAGCTTTCCTTTACATGGGTGCAAAGCCTTTGGCCTTGCCTGTTGGGAGCTCTGCCAGGGCTTGGAGCTTCTCAAGGACTTCGTGGGGGTGGCTTTGAGGTCCTTGCACAGCGAAGCCAGGGAGCATGTGGGGGTTCTTGGCAGAAGGCTGTTGATGGAGATCATCATATTACATCTTACCCTGCCTCAGTTTACCTCAGTTTGAGGAAAGGAGAATTAAATCCCAGCTAAGAGTGGGATTACTGCACAGCCTGCTGTGAGTTTAGGCTGGTGACTGCCCCACACTGTTCCCAGGTGTTTCCTCACACCCAGAGGAATGTACAACCCCTCTGATCCTGGTAAGATCAGCCTTTCCTTCATGCTAGCATCACCCATGCTCCATTCCTGCCCTAGCTCCCATCCATCCCCACCAGTGGCACCGCCTGAAGAGCAACACCAGAAATACCATGGATTCTACACCAGCAAATCCCAGGAAAATCCCATTTTCCCTGTTGCCTTATTGCTGCCTGCCAGTGCTCACAGTCAACCCTTTGGGGTCTTTCTCCCTACATTACCACCCTGCCCCTGGGTGTGAGGGTTACACAAGAGGGCATCTGAGGGCAAGGTCACCCTAAAGAGTGACACAAAGCAGGCAGGAACGCTTCCATCATTGCTTATTTGAGCTGGGATTGATTGGGAATCCAGCTGGAGGTTAAAAGCACTGGCATTAGCTGGGAAGATAAGTGGGAACCCCCCGGGGATGGGGGCTATTTAGGGAGGGGCTCTGCGTGCATGATGAGGGAAAGGCTTGCATGGGTACAACTGCAGAGGGATGTTTGGCAAAGATAAAATTGGGTTTTGGGATCCAAGGGGTGGCACAAGCACAAGGCAGAGCTCAGTGCACATCCTGACACTGCTCAGTTCTGCATCCCACATAAATCACACAACTCAGGCTCATTTTGTGTCCCCCTGTCAAGAGCCCTGACACAGCTCATGTTCCTGTGGCTAGTCTGCCTATTCCCAAAGCAGATCAGCCTTCCAGTGTTTAATGCTCACTCTTGAGTTGTGCTCAGGCATGGCCTGGGTTGGGGATTGTTGGCTGGGACAAAAACTCCACCAGGAAGTGTCCTGAGATGTGTAAGCAACGATGGGACAGTGTTTCAGGCCATATTTTAGGAAGAAATTCTTCTCTGTGAGAGTGGTGAGGCCCTGGCACAGGTTGCTCACAGAAGCTGGGGTTGCCCCATCCCTGTAAATGTTCAAGGCCAGGTTGGATGGGGATTGGAGCAACCTGGGATAGTGTAAGGTGTCCCTGCCCATGGCAGGGGGTTGGAACTGGATGATCTTTATGGTTCCTTGCAAGCCAAACTTTCAATGATTCTATGATTCCATATCCTGGCTCTCTGGAGTCACTGGTGCAGAGGTGGCTGCAGAGGATAAAGGAAAAGAAGGTGCCTTGTCCCTGGAGCCCTGTCCAGACACCTGGGATGGAACACCAACTGTATTTGGCACTTTGCCTGCCCCATGGCATCTTGGAGCTGGGCTGCTCAAGGGGGAAAAAATAAGGGATGAACACCCCAGTACCTCTTTTTGCAACCAACTCCAGAGTAGAATCTGTACGAGCTCAAGTCCTAGTGCTGCTCCCAGCACCAGGAAAGGAGATTTTCACTTGGCTGCTCTCCAGCTCGTACATGGCTGGGGATGATCAGCAGCAGGAGAGGACCAGAAGACTCTGTCCCATCCCAGATGTACAGAAAATTTGATGTGGGCTCTTTGTCTGATTTATTCCACAGCTTTGTGCCCTCCCTCAGTGACCGTGCCTCAGTTTCCCCAACAGACAAACAATACTTACACTACCCCAATGATAGGGACAAATTTCCTAGGCAGCAGCTGGGAAAAGAAGGAAATACTGCATCAGAGTCCAATTTTACATCAACTCTGAAGGTGCACCATGCTGTTTTTGAATGCTGCTGCCTCAGCAAAGTTAAAACTGGATTGGGAACATTTCCCCTTCTGACAACAGGAATTCAGCTTGTAATTTTAGGCATTCAGTTTCCAATGCCCAGTGAGGACGTCATTACATTGCACACAGAAGGACCATAAGATCCTATTGCTCAGATTTGCAATTTTCCAGCAAGGAGAAGATGGAAATTCAGGCTGTGGCTACAAAAGACACTTAAAATACTGGTCCTTTTAGTAAAACCAGAATTGTGACCACCCCTGGCCTTACTTTCACTATCCATAGAGTGAGGACAGAAGAACCTGAATTCTGTTTTATCTATGGGAGAGATTCCATCTGCTTCTGTACAGTCTGAAATGAGGGGCTTTAGAGCCTCTGATACCACACTTATGTGTGCAAATGGGAACTTCCCAATGTCACGGAGATGGTAGAAATATCTGAGCTTGAGCAGAGAGTGGAACCTTTCCACTGAGTTGAGCACAGCCCCTGAAGGTGGAGACAAACAGAGACAAAGCAAATCCCTTTTAAAGCCCCAAGTTTCTGTGTTCCATTGGACCATGCAGAAGGTGCTGCAGAACCATGATCCAACCATGATCTTGAAGCAGAAGTCTGCAACCTGCTCTTACAAAGCAGAAGATTGATAAATATGAGAGTTTCTGCAGCACCTTCTCCCCAAGGTCCTTGAGGGACATGGGGAGCAGCAGTGAATTAAGGCTCGTGACGCAGAGAGCCATCCTTACCGACCCCAAAGCCTGAGCACAAACTAAAGGAAGTAGTTTTTCACACAGCTCATAATTCAATTGGGGACCTTATTGCCACAGGATGCTGTGGAGGCTAAAGGTATAAAAGAGTGACAAAATGGATTAGGGAATCTGTGGAGGGAAAGCCAATCCATTATTCTTGAAACAGATGGTCTGGATGCAAATGCCAGTCTTGGAGTGGCTCTTTGCTTTTCCTTCAGCCTTTCATGGGTGATCCAGATAGACTTGGATGGCCCTGGGTTGCGGCAAACCCCAATTTCAATACAGCCTGGGGATTGACAGACAAAGAGTAGCCCTGAGGAGAAGGATTTGAGGATGCAAGGCTGGACATGAGCTGGAAATGTGTGATTGCAGCCCAGAAAACCATCAGACCCTGGGATGCCTCAAAAGAAACGTGGCCAGCAGGTTGAGGGAGGCGATTTTGTCCCTCTGCTCCTCTTTAGTGACACCTCAGTGCCAGAGCACCCAGCAAAAGAAAGGAGTGGACCTGTTGGAGTGGATGCAGAGGAGGGCCAGGAAAATGATCAAAGGGCTGGAGTCAGGCTGAGAGAGCTAGGGATGTTCAGCCAGGAGAAGAGAAGGCTCTGGAAAGATCTTATTGCACCCTTGCAACATATACAGAAGGCTTGTAAGAAAGAGGGAGAGGCTACTTGCCAAGGCCTGTAGTGACAGGACAAGGGGCAAGGGCTTTAAAATGAAGGAGGGAAGGTAGAGGCTGGATATGAGGAAGGCATTTTTTATAGTGAGGGTGGTGGTACACTGGAACAGGTTGCTCAGAGAGGTTGTGGCTGCCCCATCCCTGGAAGTGCTCAAGGCCACTTTGGATAGGACTTTGAATAACATGTTCTAGTGGAAGGTGTCCCTGCCCATGGCAGGGTTTGGAACCAGATGATTGTCAAGGTCCAAGCCCCACTCTGTTGCTGCCCATGTAAACAGGGGAGTGGAGTAGATGATCTTTAAAGGTCTTTTCCACACCAGTCTGCCCTATGATTCCATGATTCCATGACTCTGTGACTTTCGTTCCTTCCTTAAGTAACCAATTCTGCATTTACTCTAGAGAGGAGCAGGGAAATCAGTAACCCACCCTAAGCAACAAGAATTATGTCCACACTGCCAAACGGACCATGTACAGATCGTGAAAACCACAGGAGTGTCACAAGTCACATTTGTGTTGCTAAACCTCCCTACCAAAATGGGTTGGCCTGGTTCATTCACTCTCTTCTCTCCCCTGTGTCCTGCACAGTGCCCATTGCACTGCCTGGGAAAGCAGCCCTTGGGATGGATGCTGATCTGCCCTGACCTCAATTCTTCTGGAGTGTCCTGCTCATCCCCATGCAGTGCTGTGCCTGAGCTCACCATGCTGGACAGCAAAGGATCCTGCCTGCTGTGCTCCCTGAAGACTTCCCTTCTCCTTACAGACTCCCCAGCCTTTTAGGCTCCCCTGTAACAAATCCTAGGGTGCCGGAATGCATGGAGGCTGGCAGAGGGATGCAATCACAGCACAGGCGTTAACAAGCTGGATTATTCCTTGCATCTCATCCATCAGTCTCATGACAAGCAGTTCAGGATTTGCATAAACGAGACAGATGTACTCTGTTCCCCTTTCCAGTCCTCTCTCCAGGAACTCTTGAGCAATGTGACATGGGAGAAAAGATTACTGGTGAGGGGCAGGCAGGGGGGTTACTGGGAGGCAAAGTGCTCCTCTCTTCTCACTTTCTTTGGCTTTGTTCAATCCCAGGAAATGATGGAGGACATTATGGAATGATTTGTGCAGCACTGAGGATGTGCTGGTTTGGGGCTGGGGTTAGTGAGCTGTCTATGTGCAGCCTTGATGAAGATGAAGGGCTGAAGAAGAATGGTTTATATTTATTCTGAGGAGGGCTTGGGTGATGCTTCATCACAGGGATGACAGCAGAATCTGTGATTTTTACATGCTCTTTTATTTGTATGAGTATTAACTTCTGGCTCAGAGGACAGAAAGGCAGGACTGGAGTGAAGAGCTGGAGGGGAGCTGGAGGTCTGCAGGGAACAGGGCTGAGATTTAGGTTACTACACAAGACCTTGGAGGGGAATTCAGCTACAAAGCTGTATTCTGGAAGTTCTTCAGCTTCCCATATCCTCCAGGGGAAGATTTTGAGGCTCTTCCTCCTGTTTCCACTCCAGTAGCATTTAGAAACCTCAGCCCCAGGTGTTCCTGAGCAGCCCTGCAATGAAAAACCCACCCGTAAAGCACAGGAAACTGGCTCAGTAAGCCAGGAAATGAAGGAGAGAGGAGCAGGTGGAAGGTGCCAGGAGGTGAGGATTGCTGCCTTTCTCCCCCAGAGGGTAGATTGACCCAGCACAGTGGGGAGCAGAGGGAGTCCCCAGTCTCCCAGGACAATACCTGGAGGGCCAGACGCATCTCCACATCGAGTGCCAGGCTGGAATCCAGCACAGGTTGGTTGGGAATGAAAGCCTCCACCTCGTGCGAGACACAATGAGCAGATGGCCCTCCTTTAGCTCCTGAAGAACAGAAATCCACATGCCAAATAAATGCTAATTTGCCCTTTTGCTGTCTGTCTCCACAGGCTATGTCTCTAGTGCTGAAGGATAGGGAGCAGGGGCTGTTCTTTGGCTCTGACACCAGGCATGGCACAGCTTGTGCCACACACCTCAGCCCTCCTTCCCTCTGAGAGGGGCTGGCCTCATCCCACAGACCTGCGGGAGAGAGTCCCTTGGCTCAGCCATCTGCCACGCTGTGTCCTGGCACCGTCTGGGGCCAAAACTTCACCAGGGAGCATGGAAATAATTAAATGGTCTGTATGATCATGGGACCACACTCATGCCTGCCTGTAATTCCTCATTTATTTATGAGGAGAGATGGAGCCTCAGAGGGAGTGCATGTGAAGGGGGAGGGGGGGTTCTCTCAGGTTTCACTGGCAGAACTGAGGGGTGAGGGAGAAGAACTGAGGGCTGGGAGAGATCAGAAAATCATAAAATCATAGAATGATTTGGGTTGGAAGGGGCCTTAAAGACCACTCCCTGCTATTGGTCCAACCTTCCACTAGTCCAGGTTACTCAGATCCCCATTGATCATGGACTGGAATTTCTACAGCAGTGGGGAGTCCACAACTTCTTTGGGCAGCCCCTGCTCTCTGGTCTTCCCCTGGGGAGCAAATCCAGGTGTCACTTCTGTGGGATCAGGTAGACCTTTGCATTGGTGCCACATTAGTGGGGGATCTTGTCTCTGTCTTACCCTTTCCTGCACATAAATCATTAACTTTGGCCTCGAGAGGAGACTGTGAGCTCTGCCAGCCCCACCACAGCAGATCAGAACACTCCCCTCATCACTCAGCATGCCTGGCCCAAACAGCCAGGTGAGGAAAAGCATTAATCCAGTTTTTTCATCAGGGCTGCCCACTGGGAACTCACAAAAAGCTGGTAAATGTGGACAGGGCAGGTCAATCCTGCTTAGGCAAGCAGTGGCATAATGTTTGCTGCCAGTGCTTTCCATGAGAACTGGATCACTGCTTTTTCCCTCTCCCTCCTTCCCCTTTGCCTTTGCAAAGTGCGACAGCGTGGGGATGAATCGCCTGATTGTGTGCTCCTCTTTCCCCCACCACGCCGCTCCAACAGCAGGGCTGGGGGATGGAAAACGAGCCCAGCTGCTTCTTGTGGGCTGTTCTCTCTCCACCCACCAAGCACTTTAAATCAGACACAAATTAGCACCAGCTCCTGGCATCCTTTGTTAACCGGATTGGCTCAGCCTGAGTTTGCTTTGCTTCTACCTTCTATTTTAATATTTCATCTTTTTTCCCCCGGTCCCACCTTCCTGAAGAGCAAACCTAACAATAACAGCAGTGCACTGGGAGCTGGGATGGCTCTTCAGCTGTCACAGGTAGTGCTGATATCTGGTTTCTCAAGCTTTAAACCACGCAGTGTGCCCCAGTAGGGGACAGCAATCCCTCAAATATCTCATATTTCAGCGATTTTTTTCACCCAAACTGCTCTCAAAGCATCATTCAGGGAAACCCCATGCACAGAGTCATGGACATGATGAACATCACCTTTAGGGTACAGTGTATTTGTCATTCATCATCTCAGAAGAAAGTTATGTAAGATCTCTTCTCTAGCACAGGGAATTGAGGTAGCTGAAATTTGAATGCCTCATGTGAGACACAGTGTGGTTAAAAACCTGGGTCCTCTGTAGCCACAGGGAATTGCTGTCTCCAGAGGCTCCACGATGGATTAAACAGAAGGAGATGTCCCCACACACTGGGACAGGTGGTCACTGATCCTCATCATGATGGGGCACCTTGACCAGAGTTTAAAGAAGAGCCATCACTAGTGGAAACACACAAATGATGTGACTTCATGATGGGCCACAAAGGTGATCACAGGGCTTGAGCACCTCTCCTCAAAGACAGGCTGAGAGATCTGGGGTTGTTCAGCCCAGAGAAGAGAAAACTCTGGGGACACCTTGTTGCAGCCTCCCAGTACCTTAAAGGGGATTATAAAAAGGAGGAAGAGGGACTTTTTACATGGGCAGATAGTGACAGGACAAGGGGCAGTGCTTTTAAACTGAGAGAAGATTTAGATTAGATGTTAGAAAGAAATTCCTCCCTGTGAGGGCAGTGATGTCCTGGCACAGGTTGCCCAGAAAAGCTGTGGCTGCCCCATCCCTGGAAGTGTCCAAGGCCAGGTGGGTTGAGGCTTGGAGCAACCTGGGATAGAGGAAGGTGTCTCTGCCCATGGCAGGGGTTTGGAACTGGATGATCTTGAAGGTCCCTTCCAACCCAAACTATTCCATAATTCTGTGATCACAGGGCCCTGTCCCTCCTATACCCCTGCTTTTTCAGCCCCCATCAGCAATGTGCTTGATGGAGACAAGATGTGAGGAACACACCATGGGTTTCCTGCTGGAAGTACCATGGAATTGTCTGTCTCCTCCTGTCTGGCTGTGTGGCCACGTTTGCCAAGCCCTGCACCATTCGGCAACTGTCAAACCTTTTGTGGATTTCCATCTCTGCAATATTCGTTTCTTAGCAACTCTGTTTGCTTTCAGCAAAAAACAAAATGTCTCTGCCTGTGGCGTGCTATTTTGGGCAGAAATGGTGCTGTTTCAGGTCCACGCCAGTCAGAAGGACCCTGGTGAAAGTGGTCCTGTCTGCCCACTCACTCCTAACAGCGCTGAGTGAAATTCTGATTTGTTTCCTGCGTTCCACCTGCCTCAGGGAAAGCATAGCAATCCTGGGTATGGGCTGTGGCAAACAGCTCATACTGCTACACTGCTGTTCCACAGTTCCTGCCATTCCTGGGATCCTGGAGTATATTGTATAACTCAGGTAATAAAGGTGCAAGTCAGCAGCAAATTTTACAGCACAACAAAGTTTCAGCAAGCAAATGCAGTTATGTGACCCCTGTGTGTTTTATTGGGAATGTCCTCGGACTTGCAAACTTTTATTGAATCCAGCTCATACCAGAAGCTTTCCCAGCACATCCTGCTTAAGAGAAAGACCAATGAACGTGGAGGGACAACCACAGACCCTGGAAACCTCACAAAAAAGCTCAACAGCAATTTCTGCCATGGACCAAGAATGAGCAGCAGGAACATGAGGGTCACTGTGTCATTGCTGGATCCATATTTTTCATTTATTTATTTTCCTGGAATCACAGAATGGTTTGTGTTGGAAGGGACCTGAAAGATTACTTGGTTCCAAACCCCTGCCATGGTCAGGGACACCTTCCACTGTATCAGGCTGCTGCAAGCCCCACCCAAACTGGCCTTGAACACTTTCAGGGATGAGGAGTCAATACTATTGTTTCATTCCCACCAAAATGATACAAATCCAGTCTCTGTCTAGTGGAAACTGGAATGAGTGGCCAGCTCTACCCATAACCCTCTCTGGAAGGTAAGTTTTTACTCCTTCATGAGTTACCAGTAAGGGTAAAGACACACAAACTGACATTAAACAGCATCAGCACCTCTTGAGATTATGATTTAGGAGATCTGATCGATTGGAAACTAATTCCAATTAAAAACCAACCAGGCAGAAATGCTGCCTCACTTCACAGGCTCAGGAAGGAGCTGAATTAAATAAGATCCCAGAAAAACAAATGGGACTTGAAGGCATTTAGCCTCAGTGTGGGGAGATGGATGAATGGAAAATAGGACTTTTAGAAGGTGAAGATCAGCTGTGCTTTAAATATAACTACAGACATCAACTCTCCCACCCATCACAATTCCTCTATTTTGTATTCTCAGTTTGAGCTGAGCTGAGCTGAGTTGAGCACATCACCCTGAACATACCCCACACCTTTGAATTCCTCAGAATGCTTAGGAGAGGATAGAGATCTCACCTCACCAACTCAGTCTGCCCTTGGCATAAGGCTTCTTTACTTATCTTCTCCATTGTTCTGTGCCCATGGGAACAGCTGACCCCCTGATGTCCGATTTGGGGCATTTTATCCACTTTGCAAGTGACTCAAATAATGATGATTCTTTGTATGAATTCAAAAATCCCCAAAAGCTGGTTAAAAATCAGTGAAGACAAAGAGGAAAAAATAGGACTTCAATTTTAAAGATCTGTCACTGGCAAAACTATAGGTCCAGGATGAGAAAAGAGGAAAGGAGGATGCTCAGAAGCTCCAGAGTTAATATCTTGAGGCCATCATGTCTCAGGAGGCCTCTAGGAACCAGTGGAGTTGGAGATGGAACTCAAGTGGTGTGGGAACTTGCATAGATTGTGGCCATTTTCTTTGGAAATAAGTACCATCCGTCTTTGATATAGATCCAAAGTTATTCACTGAATCCAAGAAGCCTCACTGACGTCAGTGGGGTCAGGAATCCATCTCTTTATTCCTGAGCTGAATGCCTACATATTGTTTTCGTGCAGCTGTAAAGACCTCTTTTATGCATCTTCTTGATTTTTCTCTGGCTCATTCATCCTGATTCATCCTCCTCTGCTTGGAGCTCCTTGAATATCCTGTAAGAAGCCCACACACTCAGACATATTCTTGCCCGAGCCTACATCACAGGGTATTTGTCCAACTAATTTTTACTGAAATAAAGTTCCTGCTTTGCAAGATTGCCAAGAGCAATTGTTTTGGTGAATCATAAATACTGCAGAAAGTAAATGTTGGTTCAGGTTGTTTGTTTCTGCCCTTGGCAGACCAAGCTCTAAGGGTACAGACATTCCTCAAGACTCTGAGATTTTAATTCAGCAAATAAACAGTGATGGCAATGGATATTCATTAGGAGAGTCCTACATTTGACTCTGGGAGGTGAATCTGCAGTACGACTTGAACTTCTTCCTGCCAAGGATCACCACACAGCAGCAGGAAAGGTGAAGTAGATGTGTGTGTACATCCTCACCTCTCTGCTCAACATCCTCATCTTGCCTGAAAACCATCCCCTCTACAGGCTAAGGAATGACCCAGGAAGATCCCAGAGCCAGAAGGAGAAGATAAAGTATCTTGTGCCACTATAAGTCGTGGGTTGAACCTCATTAGAGAGTGGTACTGCACATTTTATCTGAAGCTTTTTCAAGGAAAAGCACACAAGTTGACCAAGACTTGAGAAAAAGAGATTTTCAGTCCCACTCTAACCACTTGCTTTTGATGTTTAAGATATAGGCAGGACCATCTGGAGTATCACAGAGTCATAGGATTTTTTGGATTGGAAAGGACCTTAAAAATCATCAAAACTCCAACCCCCTGACACAGACAGGAAGATCTTCCACTAAATACTCAAAATTAGTTACTTTGATCTATCCTTGGATGGGTGAAAGACAGAGATGCAAATCTGAGTTGTCCACTCAAGGTTCCTTGATCTGTCCACAGAAAAAAATGGGCATCTGCAGCAGGGTGTGATTTTGGACAGGCCACTGCGGTCCGGAGTGTTTTGGGCAGTCCTGCACCAGCAGAGAAGCTTCCAGGGCCATATTTGTGAACCACCACTCTCCCCATGTCTTTGGGAGGGGGCATAAGTTTCCATGGACAAATTCCTCAGCAGCACTGCTCAATGAAGACAATTTGTGGGAAGACAGAAACTGGACCTAAAATAGGGATCCAGACCCTGCACTGGGACCAAATTCTAAAAATCTTGTTGTTGAGCCAGAGTCCTTTATCAGAGATCACTCTGGGTTTGTTTCCTGATACCAGTGGAAGATCCCCATCTTCTTCAGCATCTACTGATTACTGATGAGATACCCTCTAAGTTGCACTTTAATACAAACAATATATAAAGATAACACTGTCATATTTCATAATATGGTGACTGTAATTCCACTCTTTTTGAAGAGCAATTGCAGTATAATTATGATAAGTCTGTTCTCTGACACGCTTTAATACCACAAATACAAATGTAATATAATTATACTCCATTACAATATATATTAGTATTGCAATTTAATTTTGTGATAATATAATAATATAATTGGTAATTATAGGATGTATTGCATGTATTAGAGTTTTACATATGTGCACACACACATGAATACACCCCCCCATGTCTTGGAAAAGAAGTGACTGAATTGTTTGTGGTGTGGCTGAGAATAAATACTGTAAATGTCACTGCAATGCTGTAAATTCAATTCAGGTAGCACAGGGACACCAGAGAGCCAACACAAACCACTCACTCATGCAGTTAATGTTCTTATTATATCAACAGAAATAATTATTGATTGAGGAAAAAACCAAACCACAGTATAATTACATTTTAATTGCAATATAATTCTACTGTAATTACACTTTTTCTGTTATTTGGCTTGGCCAATACCAATCAGGTTAGTGAGACATTGTTCTCATAATTTTAAAAGATTGTATTATTGTGTAATATTGCACAGCCTCCCAAGAGAAGAGGTTTCATCATTGATCAATTATTTCAGCATAAACCTGGATTAGTGTTGGAAAATTAACATTAAAAAGCAACATTGCTGAGTAGCCCTCCTGAACCCTTCATGGCTCTGGTATCTCCAAAGTACTGGCACTCAAAAAAAATACTTCATGGAAAGATGAGATGCCAGAAGATGAGTCCTTCCTCTCTGTGTATAATCCTCTGTCAGCTTTTAAGGAGTCTACTTGAAAAACCTAAAGTGTTTAGAGCAGAAAATGAAGATTATTCCATCTAATTCTACATTCTCTCCCGAAAACATCCCTTGATTCAGGGCTGTTGCCTACCCAGCAGACATGAGAACAGTTACCAATGCCGATCCCACTTTCCTCAAGATGCAATGCCATCAATATCCCTGGGTCCCTCCAAAGTAATTGATACTGGAAGATGTTGTTCCATGGAAGCTCTAAAGAGAGTTATGTTACTTGTCTCAGAAACCAGAAAGGTCTGGGAGACCTCACAAGTGACAACAGACAATTATCTCATCAGCAGCCTCGAGGCATTTTTGTGCTCAAAGCACTGGGAAGAACAATTAGTGTCCTCCCCTCCTGCATTCTCCCTCTTATTTCCTGTTCATTAAAAAAATAATAAAAAATCAAACTGAATGAGAAAGTTGGAAAAGGAACGAAATCCTGTGTGCCTTCCGGACACTCTGGATGATACAGTAGTCATGGCAACAAGCAGTTCAACAGAACTCCTTCACCTTTGATTTTTCCTTTCTTTTTGTTTTAATATTTACATGAAAAAATTGAATTTTCGTCCCCAGTTCATCTCCTGTGTAGGCCAAGCAAAACACTTAGTACAGTTTTTCATGAGGTTCTCCCTCTTGTTCATCACTTGCATGAGGGCGTGACACAGTCCCAGCTGAAATCAGGTTGTCCATGAAGTTTTTATCTGCTGTTATAAACCACCCCTCCAAAAAAAAAAAAAAAAACAAAA
>VZRZ01008717.1:414306-470165 GCA_013398175.1 Climacteris rufus | reverse complement strand
AACCAAAAAAACAAAAAAAAACCCAAGCAAACAAAAAAACCCCCAAAACAACAGAGAGGAGGTTCTGAGGTGGGTTGGAGACATCCTGAACAGCTCACAGCAGTTTAACACTGGCTCATTACCAAGGCAAACCATGGAGACCAAATGTTCTGGAGGGTCCCAGAAGGGATTAAACAGATCCAGAGGCACAATTGATCCATGGCTATAGAACAGGTGTTTTCAGACACAGTTCCAAATCAGAGGAAAATAATCATCCTCAAATCAGGGACTGCTGGATGTAAGGAGTGTGCATCAAAGATGGGATTACTTTATACTCACTCCTTTCTGCTTTATTCTTCCTGTAGGCATCTGCCCAGGGAAAAGGTGAAGTCACCATCCCTGGAAATGTTTAAAAAATATAGATGTGGTCCTTAGGGACATGGTTTAGTGGGGGACCTGGCAGTGTTGGATTAATTGTTGGACTCGAGGATCTTAGAGGTCTTTTCTAACCTAAATTCCATGATTCTACCCCATTGGCGTGAGCTCCATAGACCACTGGTGTCATCCAGCATGGGTTCCCAGGTTCAGGAAGGATCTCTGGTGAGATCCCATGTCTGATCAATGCCAAATTGTGTAGTAAACCACAGATCACATGCAGATCATAGGCTGCTCATCTGAGTTGTGTCTCCAGAGCTGGGAACAGTTTGTGAATTTTCACGGAATTCCAGGGAAACCTGAAGCAAGCACAGTGGCAGAGGCAATGAGCTCAGAGCCATGGCCCAATGCCTGACACTGCAGAGGTATTCAAGCCTGGTGTCTTGCTTGGATTTCTTTTTGTAAAATGAGCTGATTTCAGGCCAAGGCTCAAAGCAGAAATTCAGGGTGGCCAGGTCATACTCCACAAGCACCAGGTTGACCCAGGTCCTCTGGGAAAGCAGGGTTCCTCTTGACTACCACGAAAAGAACCGGAGTGTGTTCTTCTGTTTGTTTTGTAGATAGTTTTGTGGTCGATTTTTTTGCCAACAATCCCTATGGGAGATGCTGACTGGAGTCTGACTTTGCCTTTTTGTCTTTCTCACCTTCCCCAGCAATAACGTTGTGGACACACGAAGTAAAAGAGCTCTTCCCCCCTGCTCTTGCAGTTCCAGCTTGTCCTTCTCTCCCAGAGCAGCAGCAGACTGCAGCAGCTCCGAGAGAGGGGCCAAGTGTTTTCATGCTGCTCCCCAGAGCCAGGAGACTGTGGCAGACTCTGTGCTAGGGCTTGGGCTTGCAACCAACGCTGACACTGCATTGCAGCACTAGGAAAAGTGGGGAGGGAGGAAAACTGATGCACACCCTGCAGGGAAAACAGCAGAGAAGGGATCATCTTCCCCACCTCTGATGGGAATCTTTGTCCAACAGGGCTATGCTCCTGTGGCACTTCATCACAAAAATATGCAGAGGGAAACCTACCACTGACAGGTGGAAAAAAAAATAATTAAAATGAAACCAAACTCCCAAATGTGTAAAGCATAGCCTAGCTGAGCTGGCACTTCTGTTTCCTTACACAGTCTAACTCGTTACTTTATTGAGTGCTCTGGGATGCTTGGAGTGTGAGACTGCTCTTAAAAAATACACCACTGTCCTACAGTCAATTCCATTCGTGTTCAATAGAAAGCAGATCAGGCTATTACAGAGCAAACCCTGCCAGAACCAATAACTGTACAAGCCATGGCGTTATGCTAAGATGCTGCTTCAATAAATTATCAGCTAAGAAAAGTCTGGATCCTCTAATACTCCAGAGATTTGTGACTGCGCAAACCTGTGTATGGATACAGATAAATGCAGTTAAACACATTGACTGGATGCTATTGGTTGAGGATTCTCTGAGTAACAAGGAATGACACATTTAAAACTCTAGGTTAAAATTGGGACTTGCTGGCCCATCTCCAGAAGATGAAAAAAACCCCATAATTTAGGGACGTGGTAGCTAAAGAAGGGGGAATCCTTCAAGCCAACACCCAAGTCACTATGTTAATGTAGAGAAAGATCTGTGAAGGCGGATCCCAGTGGATCCCTGGACTCATTTAGGCAGCTGGGTCATGGTGAACACTGAAAACAACCTTCAGAAGAGGAAGTCAAAGACTGGCTGGTGGGAGAGAGAAGATTTGGAAGGACAGCTAACAGAAACTGGAGAAAAAAAATCAGGAGGCAATTTTTCTGTTTGGGAGGGAAAAATCTTTTAGTTGAATCCACCTGAAGAAGGACTGGAAGAAGGGATGGACGACAGAGAAATATCACTGTGACTCATTTTCCCTCAGCACATGGTTAACGTTGAGGACTCAATGCCATGAACCTTCCTGGAGGACTTGAGGAGTCCCTCGACATGCAGAGAACTTTTTTCAAGAGTTTGGGTGGTTTGTTTCAGAAATCATAGCAAGGCTGATCTGGAAAGAAGACACCTTAGCTCCTCCTGAGGGCCACACCCTCACAGGTGTCCCAAGTTGCGTCTTCTGGTGAGCTGAGGCTTCTGTTTGAGACATCCCTGAATCTCTGGCAACATTAAAAGTGGTCAAGTGAAATCTATGAGATAATTTCCTACTAATCTACAGGGACCCAACTTTCTTCTCATAACTGGGGCAAGAAATCAATTAAGAACTTCCTGTAAGGCCTCAAGAGTACTGAAACTGGTATCCACAGTATATATCCACCACTCACCCTATCCTTAGCCTTTTGAAACCTCCAGCATTTCTTTAGTGAACTAAAGGACTATGTATTTTACTGTTACATAATGAAAATACTCAACCAAGGCAGTCCAGGAAATGAGGAAGAGGGAGAGCAGCTATGAACAACTGACTGGATTTTAAGTTGAAGAAAAAAGAACGTCACCTGCCCAAACATCAGCCCTACTTTTCCTCCTCCCTCAGTGGGCACCCAGCTGAACCACAGCATCGCCTCACTGCCTGGCTGATGAACTCTGAAAGACTGCAGCCCCAAGCATTTCTCTGCCAGGGAGTTTCCTTGCATTTCTCTTCACAGCCTGTAATCGGATATGAAGCTTTTTTGGGACGCATTAGCACAGATGACACTCTGCAGAAAGGAATTGTGTTGCAGCGTCTGCTGCGTGCAGACGTAAGTCCTCCTTCCCTTCCCAGCTGATGTTGCTATTATTGTTCTGGAGTTCATAATAGCATGACTTGGAGCCTTACAATTTGCCCTGTAGACACAAACCCTAAAAATGATCTGTTCTTCCTTACCAGATCTCCCTTGCCAGCAGTAGGATGTTGACAAGATTGAATTCCTGGGGTGGGGGCAGGAAGGGGAGTGGGCAGTGGGTCCAATGTGACAATGGAATTGAATTCCAAGATCTTGAGCTTGGAACAGAATTTTCCATCGATAGTGTTTGTAAAATGTAACAGTGCTGACACTTTTAACACTGGAGTTTGCATGAACTCTATTTCATCTTGCTTGTTGACTGGTTTCTTCCCAAGAACCCAGATTTACCAAAAATAAAGGCAGTTGCTTTTGCAGTGCTGGAAAGACTCAGGTTTTCCTTCCAGGAGAACCTATTTACAGCAAGATCTGCTTTCTTGGGAAAGCCGAGATAGAACAGCTCAACTTCCCTGTGTCCTGGAGAAGTGCCATGATGGGAAGTTGGCTTGGGGCAACTTGGAATGAAAAATGGGGAATTTCATTTCTAGAGGACTGGCTTGATTCCTGTTTGGACCAAGGAGGGAAAAATGTAAGTTTCTGTTTGGATCAATCATGAGTAAAAGAAATCTCCTTTTCATGGCTCCCTGATGGATTTTGTGGTCATTCCTGAATTTGTAACCAGGTTGGTGCTTTCATCTATGAAACTCCAAAGTAAACAAATATTAACAACCCTACTGGTGATATTTTTCAGTGAAACAGAGACTTCTCCTCTGCCATCTGAGATCTGGTCTGAGAGATGCTACTGAGGAAGGATAGATGGAGTCCAGTTTCTTTTATCTTTTACTGTGTATTTTAATCTCCACAGTTTTCAGTTCCACACCTTTTACAAGTATGAAAATAAGCTTCCAAGCAAATATCGTCTGCTGGTATAAACCAGAAAAACTCAATCCTATCAACCAAGAAATGTCATTTCAAAGTGACTCATTATTTTTTAACAAGGGACCAGAGAGGGAAATTTTCCTTTCCTTCAGTCAGATGATGCCTCTCTTTAGCAATTCAAGGCAGTGAGGCTGGGGAAGTGTCTGAAGCACAAGTTTTATTAGGAGTGTCTGAGGGAGCTGGGATTGTTTAGTTTGCAGAAAAGGAGGCTCAGGAGGGGCCTTCTTGCTCCCTACAACTCCCTGACAGGAGGCTGTAGCCAGGTGGGGGTCATGCTCTGCCCCCAGGAAAGAAGTGATAGGATTAGAGGTTTAGATTGCATATTAGGAATAATTTCTTCATAGAAAGGGTTGGTAAGCACTGGAAGAGGCTGCCAGGGCAAGTGGTTGGGTCACCATCCCTGGAGGGATTGAAATGTCATGTAGGTGTGGGGTTTAGAGACTTTGTTTAGTGCTGGCCATGGCAGTGCTGGGTTAATGGTCGGACTGGATGATTCTAAAGGTTTTTTCCAACCTAGAATATCTTTTGTTCCACTGAAGAACTAAAAAAACATCCTAGATAGCTTTTGATCCCTGAAAAAGAAACAGCTTGGCTTGACGTTCATACAACACCAATGAACCAGGCAAACAGTGCTCTGGAGGGTTCTGTCTCACGCCCCAGGGACTTACCAGCAGTGATTGCTCAGTGCAATAATCCTAAAAAAAAAGAGCTGGTCATTTTCCAAAAGCTAATGACAAGTTTGTTAGTTAATGGTCCAGATCAGAGCCAAGGGCGATTAATGATCTAACAAACCAGTCAATGAACTGGTAATGAAGACCAATTACAATCCGTATCAATACCCCCTCACCAAAGAATCCCCTTTGTTAGTCTTTTCTTCCCTCTGTAGAGCGTCTTGGACAAGCAAGGGGCTATTCCAGGAAATTGCTTGCTCCCTGGAAATCAATAACCAATCAACACCTGGAGCTTGTGCAGAAAAAATGCATGTGCCAGAAAACAAACCCTCCAAGAAACATTTTACCTAGAAAATTAATGAACCCAACACATAATGTGATTTGCCTTAGACTCAGCTGTTCAACAGCTTGTTCAAGGGACTCTATTTTCTTTGTTTAAATCCCTTGATAAAAATTTACAACATAGGGGAAAAGCACATGGAAGTGGAAAACCATTTTCTGTAGCCATGATACTGACGGAGTCACCAAATTGAGCTCCTTCGCTGTGATGGAATCATGGAAGCATAGCAAAGGTTTGTCCAAATGAAGCATCTATAATGTAGGGATGTTATTTTAGGAACAGGAGAGTTCACAATAAACTTCCCAGGTCCTTAAACAACCCTGGGCTGTAAAAACATTGAATCATAGATAACACAGGGAGAGACCTATTCCATCTCCAGGCCAAGCCCACCTGGAGAGAGATTTTTGGCAAGGCCATGCAGTAATAGGGCAAGGGGACAAAAACATCTAGGAAAAGCTCTTCCATGTCTAATTTGGATATTCAGCACTGCAATCTAAGCCAATGTCTGTCTTCTTTTGTCCTGTAAATCCAGAAAAATATCTGATTTCCTTTCTGTGTTACTATTCCTCTTGTACCCCCACAGCAGGCAAAGCAGTCTCAAGTCTCTATTGTATTTTTCTGTAGACTGAAAAAGAAAATCTCATTTATTTATTTATTCTTTAACATCAGTAGCGTCCTGATCTAAACTTTGAACTCACCAGGTCATAAAAAGCTCATAAAAAAGATACCATAAAATCCTAATACTGTGTTTACAGCAGTATCAATAATAGACATTATTTGGGGTGAGCACGCCTTTCCTATTCCAAATCTGGAACAGATTCAGAGGCATTAAAGGAGACTCTTCCAGGTATTCCTTTCAGTATCCTTCCACCAAATAGCTTCTTTTGAGGGCATCAGTGGACACTAAATGGCAGCACTCTGCACTGACAGAATCTGCTTAAAAGGGAGTCAAAATATCACGCAGCAGTTTTTGGAACTATTGCAGCCAAGGGCCCTCCTCTGTGCTGGGGACCCCAGAGCTGGATACTGTCCTAGGATAAGACATCTGCATTCTTCTAAGTCTTCTGGGAACCCCTTGCTAAACTATGAAGGGCTTTAACTCCAGCAGTTAGCACTTACACAAGATTTACTATTGGTTTTCATATTAACTGTGCTGGAGGCACAGAGGAAGGAAGAGTGGTACAAGAATGTGAGCCTTCAACCAGTCAAGAGAGAATGATAGCAGCCTCCTCACAGTGATTTGTCTCACCAAAAAGCTGAATCATTTTACGAGCAGATGCTAGTGGTGGTTTCAAAGTCTGGGTTTGATTTCATGCCTGGTTCTGCCACCAGGCTCTGGCTTTGGGCAGAGCAGTGGGTCCAGTGCATTGGTGCAGTCTGCATTGATGGCACCAGCCCAGCCCAGCTCTGATTGCTTGAGCTGCACTGGTGTAAATCATCTCTGTTCCCCCCACGATAATGTGAGTCACTGATCCTGGCACTTGGCTGTCTTGGCAGGTCTCCCAGAATCGGTAGCATGGCTCTCAGCAGTCAGGGGATGCTTTCAATGGGATTTGTGGGTAGAAGGATATTGACTTCTCTATGCCTTGGTTTCCTCATTGGTGGAACAAAGCTAATAACCCTTACTCACTCCTTAAAATAAGAAAGGAAAACTTTATCAAAAAACTTAGCCAACTGTGGTTTATGTAATGCTTTGTGGTCCTGGGGCAGAGAAAACTCTAGGACAGAAAAGTCCAGTTATTCTGAGTAGTTTAAAAAGTCTTTCCTCCACACACTGTCGATTGGCTCATGCTGACTTAATCTCTGAACTCGGCTGAGCATCTGCTTGCCCAGAATTAGCCCCAGGGATGGGAAACCCAATTCACATTCCACTTGCAACCTGCAAGGTGAGGCCCTGATCTTTTTCACCAGCTGGAGCTGGTTAGAGGGTATTGTCTTGTTTCTTTTTTTAAACACTGAGCCTTCCTGCTATGTCTGTCCCTGCTTGTCTTGCTCCTTTGTTCCCTGATGATCAATTTGATTTAATTCTCTCTTCTTCTTTTACCACACATGTACAAGTCTTTATAATAGAGCACCTACTACTGCTGCCAAACTTTTTTAATTTCAAGTTCCTCTCCCCCTCCATTTAATCTAATCTTTATTAATTAACTAGTTAATAACCATCAATTATTCTGTAAATAAACGAGTGGCTGAGCAGCCTCTGTGCAGTGCTTTCCTCCTTCCAAGAAGCGTGGTACCAAATTCCCCAATTCACAGTCTTTGCAACTGCTATTTTAATAGAACAAAATTTGTACCCTGGGACAAACTTTTTGCTGTTTCCCAAGAACAGCACATTTCGAAAGCTTTGAGTACAAGGGAGAAGTATTGGGACTGCCATTACTCTTCTGAGATATAAGGAAGTCAAGAAACCACAGCAGAGCTCTCCACAGGCACCTTTCAACACCACAGCTTTTGGAGGAGACTTGCAGAAGTGCAGCCATCCACGTTATGCCACCAAGTTTGGGATAGGGAGTCATTAGCTTTTCTGTTTTGGACACAGGCAAACCCAGTGAGTCAAAACCTAGTTTCACTTCTACCAGCAGAAACAGTGTGGCCAAAGAAATGTGAATGGGATGGATATTTCTCTTCAAAACCACATAATGGATTTGGAAATGTTTTGATTCAATTCCCAGGTTTGTGACTTCTTGGGTGCTCTCCGGTTAAGTGACTTGGTTCTGTGCCTTGGCCGCTCTACAGAAAAATGCATTGTGGGGTACCAGGTCTAACTTAGAGCATCTCAAGCAATGCTTTAAAGTCTCCCATACAAAGCTCTGCAGGACGGAGCAGCTGTTACCAGGTGGATCACACCAGATTCATGTAGAGGTGGGTACTGAGTGGGTCTGCAAGGTCAGAGATCACAGAATGGGTCAGGGGGAAAGGGACCATAGTGGGGTCATCATGTCCAACCTCACTGCTCAAGCAGGGCCATCCCAGAGCACATGGCACAGGATTGTGTCCAGGCAGTTCTGAAATATCTCCAGTGAGGGAGACTCCACACCCTCTCTGGGCAATCTCTTCCAGTGAGTGGTTGCTTGCACAATAAAGAAGATTTTTCTTATGTTCAGGTGGAACTTCCTTGGCATCAGTTCCTCCCCATTCCTCTGATCCCATTGCTGGGCAACAGAGCCTGGTCCCTGCTCTGATCCCTTCCTGCAGAAACTGACAGACAGGGATGAGGTCCCCCCTCAGTCATTTCTTCTCAAGGCTGAACAGGCCCAGCTGTCTCAGAACAGGCACTACTCTCTCAGGAAGTCCCAATGTTTTCTGTTGTCTGCCCTCTCAGTAGCAACCTCCTTCTCTGTCACATAAACCCAGAGGTCCCCAAGACCACCAAGATCAGACCCATAACACTTCACACAGGAGGGGAGTAGGGCAGCTTTACAGATGAGAGGACAGATATGGCGAAGGTTTGAGGTGGGTACATTGTTGACAGGGGCTGCAGATGAGCCAATGTTTGGCCCTGTTCACTGAGATTTGTCTCATCCTCTTGTACATAAGGCTGAGTTACTCCCCTGTCTCAGTTTTGGATATTCTTCCCTGTGACTTCCCAGGAAAGAGACTCTTCTTTTCCATCATAGAAGATCAGCCCTGTCTGTACAGGACTCGGAACCCACAACAGAGCCCTGAAATTAACAGCAAAATTCTTGCTGGTTTAAGGAAAAAACATGTCAGGGCATTAATTTCTTGCTCTTCCTCCCCAGAAGGAACCATTTACTCTTCTCTCCCTGGAACAGTTGGAGAAATTTTTCACCACTGCACTGATGGAAGGAATGACTCTACTTAATAGAAGCAGATAGAAAAAATATGAGGTCATTTGGTCACAAATGAAAAACTTGCCTAGTCTCGTAGTTTAGTGCTGAGTTTGCCTGGCCCTTTTATGATTAGATTATTACTTATTCACTTATTCGTCTATTTAATCATATCAAGGGAGAGTGCCCTACATGACCCTTCTGGGTACTTGCTGATTCTTTTGTTCTTTTATGCAGCTTTTAACTGAGATTATTTCCATACAGGTTCCTTTCATAATGAGCTTTGAATTATTATACTTTATCATCCATGAGGTGTTCTGTGGTTTGCTGGTGTGTCCCTATCTATCTGAGCTATTCCTGCAGGACACATTACTCTTAAGTGACTCACAAGGACCAGCCATTTGTAGATTCCTGGATTTTAAGGCTGGCTGGACCCTTCTCTTTCTTAACCTCCTGAATGGTGATGGCCTCAGACATTACATTGTTCCTGAACTTCTGGCTGTTATAATCTGTCTTTCAAAACTAATACAAGCTGGAGGTGCAAAGCTTGTTAGGGCAAAGAATTATGACCGTTTATTTGCATGGATTATAATTTAAGATCTCTTTTTTCTTTTTTTTTAAACTTTACCTCAGATTTCTCACCCATAACTTTGGGAGTTTTCTGTTGGGGTGGGGTATTTTTAAGTAAATATGAAACTGGTTGTGTAAGAGAGAAGTATCACAGCAATATGAAAGTCTACATAGGACACACTGTTTACTGATTTCTTGTGAAGTTGTCCCCTTGAACATCTATAATTTGTTTAAAAATTGACCCTGTGTTTTCTGGTTGCACCTACCTGGTTTAACTCAGAGTCCTTACATACAGGCAGGATTCTTTATCCCAACACATCGATGAGACAGTAATAACAACCCTATCTCACACTAAATAATACATAAGGAACTAAGGGACTTATTTATGGTGGTATTTCTTAGTCAGTAGCAGAGATAGGAGGAAAATCATGGGGCCTGGATGATCAGTTTTATTGTTGAGTCACTAGACCACATCCCAATCCCCCAAAAATACGTTTTATGGTTTATTTCCATTTTTGCTTTGCTTTCCTTAGTGACAGGACTGCATTGGGTGACTTTTTGGGTTCCTTCTTAGCCTCACACCCCATGTATCAACATGAAAATTTAACACCACTTGTAAAGCCAGAGGGTCCTTTCAAAACAGCAAAAAAAAAAAAATCAGAGATTAATTGTGAATCTGCAACAGCACTGCTGCATTTCTTGGTAATAAAAGATGAAGTAATCAAAATTTCATCTTGATTTCATCTAACTGGCCAGTCAGAAGTACTCATTTTAATCCAAGCAATATGAAGGACAAAGCTCAGAAAGGTGATTCAGATCCTGAGCCAAGGAAAATATAAAATTTGCATGTTCAGCTTTGGTCCAGAGCACAGAAGTTTGGACTGACACTTTTTTACATGACTGGCAGCTGAAAGCCCTGAGAGGAGAGCCTGGGAAAAAAACATGACCAAAGAAATTCCAGGGAAGCAGTGACACTCTTGAAATGTAGTTGTCCTGCCTCACCTCAGAGGCCAAAGGTTACAACCATGAAGATTTCATCCCACACAGGAGCTGTGACCTGTAGCAATCTGCATTGGAAGGGAGAACACTGTAGGAGGAAAGAGTTGGAAAATGTGCCAGGCACTTAATTGGCATTCATGGCACTGAACTGCTGCAGAACTGGCCTTGTAAAAGGTCACAGAATCACAGAGTGATGTGGGTTGGAAGGGGCCTTCAAGATCATCTCCTTCCAAACCCTCTGCCATGGACAGGCACACCTCCCACTAGACCAGGTTGCTCCAATCCCCATCCAACCAGGCCTTGGACACTTCCAAGTTGATTAATAAATGCTGGAACACTTTCTCATAAATCTGTGGCTTTCATTGCCCAAACCACCAAAATATTCTGGTGTAAGAACATCAGAGGCACAGTGCAGTATTTGTTGACACATGGTGAGTCAACACACTGTGTCCGTGTAGCCATGTTTTCAATTCCTCCACTTGCAGTGATCCCACCAACCCACTTGGAGAAGATTCCTGAGCCCAGCCTCCACACAAGTTTGGAAGAGGAGTTTCAGGCCCTTCTTGGTTGTCGCAGTACACTGAACCAGAATGGATCAAGCTTCTCCAGCAGATACTCACTTAAGCTTAAGTCCCTCAAACATGATTTACAGATTTAAACTTAGACTAAAGTCAGGCTAACAGCCAGAGAAGTTAACTCTGCTCTTCATCCCACAGCTCATGATACTGGTGCCCAATGGTGGGTGCAGAGATATCTTGGAAAAATGCAGATTTAGAGTCTGATTTTATTAAAATCTGGATTAGTATGAGAGCTACGGAGTTTCACTTCCAAATATATGGATCTGAAACCAATGGATATAGACAGTAGGTACCCTGTTTCCTTACTTGATCTGTTTTCAAGGTGGGCACTTCCATAAAAGCAAGTTTTAATGCTCCCCAAGTAGTCAGCAGTAACCTAGAAAACAGAGTCTTTTAAGAGTAACACACGATTCACAAGATGAAAAGTGGAAACCTTGTTGTTGAATCTCCAGGTGGACCACAGCAACAACTACTCTGGCAAAATTGTGATTTCTGGACATTTGAGATGTACAAGAATTTCAGAAAGAAGCGGTGCTGCAACTCCAACTGGCATTTTACTGGATAACAAGCTGTGTACACTCACTGGTGTTTGAGCAATGCAGACAATGAGCAGCCAGCATGAAATGTACACCAGAGTTTGTTCTGCAGTGATCAAAAACTCAAAGAACCAAAGTAGAGAGGACATGGAGGAGCTGACATAGAGGGATTACAGAAAAGGTCTTCAAATACAGCTAAAAGTTGCAAAAAGAGCACCCATGGGGAAGTGCCTGGTGGGAAAAAATCCCTGAGATTGACATCTACTTCTCTAGTGGGCAGACCCACTGTGTTCTGGGAGATGTGATCAGGGACAGTGTTTCTCCTGAAAAATTGCAATTTTAATTCCTTCAACAGGGTGGGTAATGAACTTGACTCTTTGAATTATGCTCATTCATAATACAGAATCAGAAACAGCTTTACAAATAATATTCTTGTCATGCTGTGTTATTAAAGCCTGTGGGTTCTGGATGGACTGGGAGCCAGGCAGTGGTTTAGACAAAAGCTGATCAGGAGTCTGAGCAGCGATTAAAGGACAAGTTTATAAAAGAATTTGGCAGATGATGAAAGGAAATTGCCAGGTGATGCAGTCACGAAAGACAAACAAATAAAAACAAATTCAGGCAGAAGCAACCTCTTTCTAAAGGCAGAAGAATCAACATGTCTAAAACGAAAGGAAAGAAGGAGTGGAGATGAAGGAGAGGAGACAAGATTGTACTTCCATTCTGAGGAGAAAAAAAACAAGTTTCAGGCCAGGCAACCCATGAGAGTTTATTACTTCAGCTTTCTGCTATTTGTTGCTATCTATTTATCTTATTTTATTAAAGTACTGAATCCATCTCCATTGTGAAGTGTCTATTATATAGAGTTAAAAATAACGTTTTAAGCCTCCTGTGATATAGATTGCAGCAGGACCAATGAGTCAAAAAGGGAACTATTTCTCCTCTGCTGCTTCTATTTCCAAAAACCAATCACTTAACTGTGCTAATATGGACTTAGCAGCATTAGAGCACCAGTGATTTGGATCCTAGAAGGAAGTGGGACACAAACAAAAACTTTCCAGAGACTGAGGCCTGATATGTGTCTTACAAGGCCAAGTGCAAGGTCCTGTATGTGGGTTGGAGCAACACCTGGTATCAATACAGGCTGGGGGCTGAAGGGATTGGGAAGAACATAGAGATCCTGCTGGATGAAAAGTGGGACGTGACCCAACTCACAGCCCAGAAGGTCAACTGTATCCTGGGTTTCTGGGATTTTCCTCCTCAACTCCACTCTGGTGAGAAGAGAAGGCTTGGAGTAGACCTTATTGCAACCTTTCAGTACATAAAAGGGGTTTGTAAGAAAGATGGAGAGACACTTTTTATAGGGCCTGTAGTGACAGGACAAGGACTAAAGATGTTGAACTAAATGAGGGAAGACCTAGGCTAAATATAAGGAAACAATTTTTTACCATGAGGATGGTGAAACACTGGACGAGGTTGCTCAGGGATTGCTGGCAGATTCCACACTCCTGGAAACATTCAAAACTAGGTTAGATGGGGCTCTGAACGACCTGATGTACTTGAAGATGTCCCTTTTTATGACCTTTGAAGGACATTTAGTCCAACTCAAACTATTCTGTGATACCATGGGTATCTGAGTTAGGTGAACAGATTATGTTATCACCGAGTACCCCTTGCCAACACACCAAGGTGGGAACAACTTTCTGATATTACCCTTAAACACTGATATCCTCCCAGCTTATCTACTCAGCTTCTTCAAACATGGCAGAAGGAGAAAAAAAAAAGCAGAAAAGATCATGACATCACATACCCAGTGAGGGTTCTAAATTTAATCATTGTGGGGGATACAAAATATCTCGTCTCAGGTTTCCCTTGCTGGAAAGTAAGAGATGCAAAAAGAAAAACCCAACATACAGGGATATATGCTAATGTACCTTAGAAAATGTTGAGGAATTGATTAGAGAAGAAATAGCTTCTAGAATTAGATTCTAGAAAAATTAGATATAGTAGAATAATCCATAATTAGATTCTAGAGTAATTCTAGAGTTAGAATTACTTGCACACTTCTGGATGTACTCAGAGTAACCTTGCACTGAATTATCCTCATAACTGGGCAAGCCCTGTGAGATGGCCTCAGGATGACCAAGCAGGACCTGACTCTCTCTGGTGTTTAAGCATCATTGACTGCTGTTCTTTGGGAGAAGTGTGAAGATCTCTACCTGTCAATCTCAGCTCTGAAGGAGCCCTTGCAAGTCAAAATTGAGTGTTCACCCACCTCTTCATAAAAGGATTCAGAGCTGTTGTGTTCATGTTGCAGACTTGAGAGTTAGACAGAAAGACAGGGAACAAGTTTTTCAGGGTTGTACAGGGCTTTCAGAAGTGAGTTGTAGTTTTCTGCTGATTAAACCAACCACTTTTCCAGGAGACCCTTCCAACCCTTTGGAGGATGTGTCTCTCTTTGCAGGCTCAAAGAATGAAAGAGTCTGAATGGAAATGGCTAGGAATACAGGGAATATAGGAACATATCTCCAGGCTCCTTTTGCACTGAAAATACTCACTTCACTGTCATCTCAGGGAATCATAGAATTGCAGAATATCCTGAGCTGAAAGGGAACCACAAGGATCATCAAAGTCCAACTTGTGACCCTGCACAAGACAACCCCAAGAATCACACCCTGTGTCTATAGGTACCTAACCTATTACTGCAACAACCAAAGAAATTAAATACATTGTATTATAAATGTATCTACACACATATATTCATATATAAATATAGTTACATCTATACATGCATAAATGAATATGCATTAGATGCAAATATATACATGAGTATATACATATGTATAAAAATACAGCTATATATACATATATATATATATAAATACATTATATTGGTTTAGGAAAAAAGATAAAGGCAACAGCTGCTGCTTCAAAAAGGGAAAATAAAAATCCTGGAACAAATTTCTCAGACTCCTGTAGGGCTCTCTTTTACAGCAGCTCTCCCAGGCATAAAAAGAAATTTTTCCTGCCCTGGGTAGAAGGGCATATCAGCCCTCCAGCTCCACTGTTACGTCATTTAATGCCTGTTGTCTGGATTAATAGGCCTCTCAATTGAAAATACTTTTTGGAGCAGAACTTGGCTGCAGCTGTTTTCCTTTCTGGGGATCTCCTACAGTGCTCTATAAAGCAGCAGATTAAATACTGATGGAGCAGTGCTGGGAAATAGCAATTGTAGCCGTGGTGATTGTTCATACTTATGCCTGGACATTAGAGCTTGGCATCTGAGTGAGAGAATATTAGTTGAGATGATGGGGTCGTGCTTTGGTGTACCCAGACTCATATTTAGGAGGTATAAATAGAGCAGCAAACACCTTCACAGTGCTAACAGTACATCAATTATGCTTTCTGTGACAGTCTAAAGTCTTGGTACAGATATATACACTGGTGATACATCCTAGCCTTGAAAATCCAGGTGTTTGTTGGATTTATTAGCAGCAGAATGGTTTCTCTTTAAACAAAGCCTTTTTAGGAGGTTCAATATATAATTGATCCTACAATACATAATTTGGATCAGCATCACTGCTTCTCCTCATTCCCCTGAAGGTACCTAGCAAAGCCTTATTTGTTTACAGAGTGCTGGGTGAGAAGGTTTTGGAGAAAGGAATGCTATCCTGTCCTTCTTCCCTTGCTCCCCACCCAAAGCCACTGGACATAGGAGCTTTACAACCATGGACAACATTGTTCAGGCACTGATTTTTGTGAAGCACAAAGAGATGTCCAGTAAAGGTTCTGACACAGAATGGCCAGACACAGGTCACTCCTGTTTTCTTGCAACCAAGATATCATGGAGTAGTGCTTGGAATGCTGCAGCATCCTGGGCTTGGGCAGTAACCTCAAACTCCCTGGGGACAGAAATGTACTGAGAGGCAGCCTCAGTGTTTTCCCTCAAGCTGGGAGGGGACAGAATCACAGAATCAGTGGTTTGAGTTGGAAGGAACCTTAGAAATAATTTAATTCTGACCCTCCTGCCATGGGCAGGGACACCTTCCACTAGACCAGGTTGCTCAGAGCTCCATCCAGCCTGGCCTTGAAGAGTTCCAGGAATGGAGCATCCACAACTTCTCTGGACAAAGAAAATGGTTTTTTACCTCTTCCAAACAACCACTGCCTCTTTCATGGAAAGGTCACCAATCCCTATCTGTTGCCATCCTAGAAACAAGCGGTTTGAGAGGAAGTAGCTGTCAAGAAGAGGAATACAGTAGGAACCTGAAAGCCGATCTAATGCTAAACCCAGGCTTCCTAAAGCCTTATAAATGTCAGCCTTGTTTGTTTTCAAGTAGGTGGTGGGAATAGAGCTAAGGCTGCTCTGTGTTACTTCAGTCTGACTAATGCTGCCGGAGCCAGGCTGGTGAACTGCTGATGAAAATGTAGCTCAACAGGTCTCTGACACCTTTAAACACCTCTTCCTGCTTCCCTAGAGAAAACCTGGATCTGTGGTCCGTAGGGGTGATGTGAAATGGCAGCAGAGGCTTCTCAGAGGGACGTGCAGCTGGAGGCTTGTGAGGGAACGAAGCAGAGGAAAGTTGTGATGCTGGGTGGGAATGTAATTCTCGGGTGTACGAAGCTTGACTAAACAGCTTTTCACTCTCTGTTCACTCCACTGAGGTCACCCCCCTACAAACCCACAAAAACCAGGAGCTCCTCTGAGTCACCCCCTCTTCAGTAGTGCCAGCCTACTCCTCCCTGGAGCAGCTGGCAGAAGATGTCAGGTTTGGAAGAGTATCATCAGGATAACAGCACAATTGCTGTTTTACTCCTAAATTATGCATCACCCCCCCAGCACACGCTCCCAGCAGGTGTCTGTCTCTGAGCTGTACAAGGGCACTGTCAGGTCCACGCTTCTCATCAACCTGGAGCAGCTTAAGAAGAGATGGACCCACCTCTCCTGGTGCTCCCAATCGTTTTAAAAAGGGAGTTAGGTCAGCAAATGGATGGAGAGCCATCACTGATGGAGAAGCTGGGACCAGGACTAGTAACAATGAGGGAAGGTGAACTCAATGTGCTGTGGACAGGAGATGCTTGGCAGGGGTGGAGAGTCAGAATTTTTTAAACCAGTCAAAGCAGTCTTACCTATTATATATCAAGCCATGTTCACCAGGGTTTTGAGACCAAAAAAAAAAAGGTTTCTTTTTGCATAAATAGCTTTACTGAGTCTCTGTTGGGCTGTGGTCTAGCTCTGCCAGGATTATATTGGCTTTTGTGCAGCACAATCAATACAACTCTTTCCGGTTTAATTTAGATCTTTTTTTTTTCATTTCAGGTGAGAAAGCGGGGACATCCAAAAAGAAGCTGAGCAGTGAAGTAGGAGAGTCACACTGCTTTTGTGCTGGCTCACTGAGGTCCATTTTTCCTGTGGATTATGACCTGTGGTCCCCTTACACAGCAGGACTGTGCTGGTTCAAAGCATGGTGTGACTTACATGTGCCTCACTAGACAAAAGGTCTTCCCTTACTGTGGTGCATTCACAGCCCTGGCACGAACCCATAAGTGCCCCATAAGTGGCAAAGACAGGGCTGAAGCTGAACTTATCTCCAGGGAGGGAGCAGGACTGGAGAAGGGAATTTAGTGAAGCTCCTTTAATGTGGATGATGAATGCCTGACCTAAGGGGATGCACTGCAGCAAGTGACCTTTCTGACATCAGAACTCCTTCACCGCAGCTTGAATTATTCTGTGATCCTTGCAGAAAGGACCCTGGGATCTGTCAGTCTAGATTCAAAATGGCTATTAAAGCCATCTGCCCCAGGCCTGACCCTGCTTGCTTTCTGATCCCAAATAGGTACCATGATCATTTCTGGAAGATGGGGAGCACTGCCCTTACATGCACAGCCCATGCAAAACCTCTTTCCAAACATCCAACACACATTAATTTTTTCTCCTTGGACTCTCCTTTGAGTTGATCTTTCCAAAACACTGACCCAGTGACCCCATTCCCTCCCCCACCCCCCACCCCCCNCCCCCCGGCCCTGCCCCCAGTAGGTCTCCAATTAAATCCAAAATTGCCTCTGTACAAAAGCAGCTCTGTCAGCTCCATTCAGAGAGGAACAAGTGTCCTGAATAGCTTTGGGCACATTGGAAACCGAGAAACAGTGTGGTCTTGTGTTAAAGTTGAATGGTGGCGAGGGGGGCGGTTGGAGGTTGAGGGGGAGCCTTGAATCAGTTAAAGTAATTATTGAGTCATTCGGGAGGTTGGGGACGGAGAAAGATTCTTCTCCAACAAAGCCCTGCAATAGACACATAAGGCATTTCACCCCTTAAGGAGGTCTTGGGCAGAAAAGGAAAGTATCAGGTATAAAGCAGTAATTTGTACAAGTCAGGGCTATTGTGATGCTCTGGCCTCTTGTTCCTCTTTCCAGATGGTTGATCTTGGACCTCGCTCTTCTTCACTTCTCTTGTCAATTCAGGGAGTCCAAAGGTCTAATTCAGTTCTTGTGGTACAGGGGGAACTGCTGAGGGTGTTTACACACATTGTGTAGACAAGGGATTTGATTGCTTTGTATGTCCTGGAGTCATCTCGGTGGTGACAGCTGGAGAAACACTGTCAGGATCATTACACTAAAAGCTCTATCATTTCTCTGACAGTTAATACTGATTTGACAGCCTCCTAAGCAAAGTACTTTGGGTGTAACCCAAACCCTAAAAACTGTCACCCATCAGCTCAGTGGGAAGACCACATCCGTGTACGTGTCAGCGCTACTCATCAAAACCCAACCCACAGAGAAAGGAACAGAGGACACAGCAATTTAAAAGGCCAGGAGAGGAACTCTCCAGCAGGAAGATGAGGCAGCAGTCCAAAAACAGCAGTGGCTTTCTACAGAGGTTCCTCTGCTGCTGCAGGGAATGTTCTTCTCTCCCAAAGCAAGCTGTGATTCAGGGGCAGGAAAACAGGCTCTGTTACTCTGTCACAGAAAGCGTTATCTCAGTAGCATTGCATCCACCACGGGCTGCCTCTCGTCCCTCTCAGAATATCTCAAGATATTTTTGGACAAACTTTTAGTGAAGAGACTCATGTCGATGCTGTATCAGACCTCATCATGCATATAAATCAAAGGATACCAAAAGGACAAGATTTGTAGCAACACCTTATTTCCTCTACTCATTCCAGGTCAGGGAAGACTGTCCAAGTGTTCATTTCTCAGTGTTTTGACTGTTCACACTGAAATGTGAGTCCTTAGTGAGTAGCCCACCTCAGGTAATGATCCAATACAATTTGTATTTTTCCCTACTGAGAGATTAGGATTTCAATACATTTATTAGTTATTTTCACTTATTTTTTCCTTGGTGGATGTAATTATTGTTTTTGTTATCCTGTTCATTAGAAATAGCAAGAAGAGCCTTTTGGATGCCACACTAGTTATTGACATCAGCCAGAGCATTCACAGATTGCTGCTCCTGCTCCTTCTTGGGCAGTGTGAGACAGTCATGCTGTCAGAAATAATTTTGTGTGAGGGTAAAAACCAGTACACATTAACCCTCCTCCCTTCCAGAATATTTTTTTCCTCTCAATGAAATATTTACTGTGTTTGTTAATATTTATTCATACTGCATCAGCTTCCACAAGTGTGGGCCGCTCAACAGAAACCTTACACTGTGCATGTCTAGAGTGCAAGAGATTAATAATAGAGATTAAGAAACCAGAATAATTAGATATCTGCTGGAGGATTTTTTAAAAATGTGAACAAATATTCATAAAATACATTAGATTTTCAGGTTTTTTACAAGATTACCTCTTTTTCTTCCTTCGGGCTACAAACTCACAACCTTGCAGAACTCTTCACTAGAAAATATGCCAAATATCAGCTGCATGCTTTTCCCCCTAATTACCAGAGCTGATAAAAACACCACTACATTTCAGTTGGAGGTGCATGGAACCATAGAATGGTTTGGGTTGGAAAGGATCTTCAACATCACCCAGTCCCACCCCCTGATATTGGCAGGGCCATCTTCCACTAGACCAGGTTGCTTAAAGCCCCATCCAGCCTGGCCTTGCATATCCAGTGTGTCCATGCACAAACCCCAGCAAGGAATAAGTTAAGTCCAGGAATAATTTATCCTTTAATCAGTCTGTTTCTGCTTGGGTAAGCCATACTAATATGTCTAAGATGCTTCCAAACTGTGAGAAGATCTAGAAAGGCCTTACCCAGGCTTCATTACAGCTCTGAGCTGTGCCAATGCAGAAATTTTCTTAGATAATTCTGAAACTGTTCTAACTCCTGAAAATGTCCTCTTGCTCCTCAACACAATTTTGGGGTCCTTCTCCTGCTTTTCTTTCCTGCATCTCTCTGCTCCTCAGGCTCACCTTGGCAGCTCAGGATTGATCCCTCCCCTCTCACAATAAATAAATGTACTACAACCTGCTGAGTCATGATCTGGTACAGCCCAAGGTGGTGTCATCTCCTAGAAGATGCCCACGGGATCCTTGCACATGCAAATCTGTGGCAGCAAGCACGTGCAAAGGCTGCCAGGGAAGTTTTCATGGATCTCATGCCATACCTTCCTCAACAACAGGTCATAGCAAAACAAGGTTTTTCATCAGAGCATTTCCTGGTTCATCCTGTGACCAGAATTGCCACGAATGACAGCACCAAGACAGCAGATAAATCCTGGCTAAATCCACCAAAATGAGAACCAGCACTACTCAAGCTGAACTCATCTGAAAGCAAAGGTGGTTTATGCCATTCTTACATCAGGCAATTAGCCATAGACTGTTAATGACTTGGCTGGCCTTTGTGGGAACTGCTCCCAGGTGGAATCAGAGTCACTGGAGCCTGACTCATCGATGCTGTCCTGACAGAAATATTTTGTACCTCAAGCCCAGGATAGGCCCATTACCTGGGAGCTGAGTTTGCATCCACTGCAGCTCTTGAAGCTCATGCTCCACTGCTGTAGTGAGATCCTGCAGGTGCTTAAGTAGCTGTGAAAGAAGTGTCACCTCCTGGCTGTGCCACCAAGCTGGAATGAGAAAGTCTGAGCATTTTCTGCCCTACAAAAGCCTCAATCACTTTGTTCATTGCTTGTCTTTGGCACAGCAAAGGCAAACCGGGGTTCAAGTCTCATCAGCTCCATGATTTTAACGAGCTTGTGGCTCTAAATGAGTCATGGGCATGGCCCTGTGTATTTGTAAAGTACCTGATGGAGCGGGGTAGAGTTTTACCCACAGCTTTTAAGCCCTTCCATTATACTTTAAAATTCCTTCCTTTTACAGCCCTTTTCTTCATCCTCTGTAAAGGGAAGAAGGGCAGGTTTACAACATCCATCATAGCTAACAGGGTGAAATAGGGCAGGGGAGTAGCTACTTCCAATTGTGCCGGAACAAATTAAGGTTTTGAAGCAAAACATTCAAGCCATAAGACAGTTATCATCCTTTTGAAACCCATCCTGGAGCAGTTACCTTCCATTTTCCCCGCTTTACTTCTCTTCCTTGGCTCCACCTCCATTTCCCTCTAGGCTGTTCTTCCCCTCCTATGAGCTTGATGTGAATTTAAAATATCATGTTCCAGATTTGGAGAATAATCACAGAATCATTAGTTTGGAAAAGACCTCTGAGATCATCAAGTCCAGGACTTGACTGATCCCCACCTTGTCAACCAGACCAGAGCACTGAGTGCCACATCCAGTTGTTCCTTGAACATTTTCAGGGATAGGGACTCCACCACTTCCCTGGTCAGCCCTTTCCAATACCTGACCCCCCCTTCCATGAAGAAATTCTTCCTGATGTCCAACTAAACCTCCTCTGGCACAGCTTGAGGATACATCTCTTCATCCTGACAAATGGCTTTAGTCTAAAAGGATGGAAAAAATAAAAACACTGCCTTTTTTTTTTTTTCCCCCTTTTCTCTTCATCTCTAACCCTGTTTCATGATTCTTTTGAAGACTCATATATGAGGCACAGAGGAAACAGGCAGAGTGGGCAGACCTTGTCAAGGTAAGTGAAATGCATAATGCCTCTACAAGGTACCAACCAACTGTATCGTTAACAGCAATGGTAATGAAAAATGCAGCTCTCTCTCACCTTAAGGGGATTTGAGTCACTGACATTTTAATTAACAAGGTTCCCGTCTCCCAGCATCAAGTCTGCAGCCTGCACAACTTCTTGTTGGAATGGATGGAGACCAGGTGTCCTTTGCCACAACAATTCCACGTGGAATGATCTGTCCTGGGCACAGGGGACTTGTCTCAGGAAGAGCCACACCCGCCAGTTGATGGTCTTCCCTTTTTAGGAACAAAAAATCCAAAGAAAGCAGCTGGCAGAAAGGAGGCTGTGGGCAGCCGGTCCACACAGCTCACAAAGAATTGTCACCAAACCCTTAAGTTTACCAAAATATACAAGAAACAAGTGAGTGAACAAGATGCTTTAAAGAGATGAAATTTGAGGCAGAGCCTTTCACAAAAATCTGCTAAGGATCTTGGGATTCTAAATGACTCTACATTGCAACCAGAAATCCCTCTGAAGTCTTTCTTTGTAGGCTGGCCAATACATATGTTCTGTCTGTCACACAGGGGAAGCAGGTAGTATTTCCCGTTTTTCTTCCCTGACATTTGGGGAGGTGAAAAATGGCACTGAAAGTAATGAAACCCACTTTTTTTGCTGTCCAAGACCAGGAATCTTTGATGCAAGGAGGATCTGGTAGATGGCTGAAAGGAGGCCAAGGACAGAGGGGATGAAGGTGACTTTGACTCTAACAGAAAAGCCTATAGACAAAGAAAAGAGAGAACATGGATAATCCCAGTATCCCTGCAGGAAGAACAGAAAGATGGATGGGATTTGAACAGGTGATACCAGGAACCAAGTTATATTCAGGCCCTCTATCAACCTGGCTGTCACATCCACCAACCAAGATCTTCACCTATGCTTCCCATCAGTGTTCCTTGGATGAAGCCTGACATTACTTCATGATATGGAGCACAAATAGGAATTCAGAGTGGAAATAAAATGTCTTTGTGTCTGGTGTGAGTTCTAAACTGTGATAACTAATCACAGATGGGGCAGATGCTTCTCTGTCACTGGAAAATGTTAGATTGAACTGGATCTAATTCTCCTGCTTAGTCTGAGTTAGGGGACTGTTTCAGAAACTGCTGAGAGAAGCTCCCTGCTCTGCTCCACACAGATGGCAGATCATCATGCTCCCTCCTGGCTTTGAAATGGTTTGTGGACTGAAGCCTCAGGGGTCCTCTGTTCTCTGCACTGCCCAGCAGCAAGGAGCACACAACATCTTTAAAACACCTTTATTTGGTATATGGCAGGAAATTTCTTCAGACAAAAATGATCCCATGTTAAATTCAGCAAAATTGTTTGCGTGCTAAGCAGCCCCAAACCACAGATCATAGAATCACAAAATGGTTTGGGTTGGAAAGGACCTTAAAACTCCAAACTGGTTCCAAACTCCCTGCCATGGGCATGGACACTTTCCACTATCCCAGGCTGCTCCAAGCTCCATCCAACCTGAACATGATGGAAAGAAGGACATGAGATCCCATCCTCCAAGCTCGTGTATTTTGAAAGCCAGCCCATGCAGCCATAAGACAGAAGTTGACTTCTGCAGACTCTCAGTGTGTTGATGAGATCTGAGATTGCCCCTTGGCTGCCTCCTGAGAGTCACAAACTCCTTTTTTGACTCCAATATAAACCTGTACAGCTCTTTCATAACTGCACATTTGCCTCTGGGTATTACCTTGTCTCGACACAATCCATTTTTAAACACCAAAGCTGCCAGTTGGCACAGGGTTGAATTGTGTGTCTGGAAACCAAATGGTTCTTTGAAAATCGACAAAATTGTATTTACAAGAGCAGTTACTCCATCAGTACTGTCAAATTAATTTTTCAGATGTGAACTTTGTGACAAACTGCTTTTCTTTCCCCACCTTCCTGCACAAAGGTTACCTCTGAATTCTGTTTCATCATAGTTCATTTATATCCATCTTTAAAATTAAAATAACTTATACATTGTTTTCACAATGCCTTCTTTCCTCCCCTAAAATTTAACTTTATCCATCACATTAGAAGACATGGACCACCAGTTGAGTCTTTGGATGCCTCTCTTGAAAGCAAAGTTTTGCAGGTGTAACTTTTGTGCAAATTTGACATAAGTAGCAAATCATGATTGATCTTTGAGGACCATTTCAATTTTTTTTTTTTTAGGAAAAAAAATTGGTTTTAGTATAAATCAATATTATTTGGTTTTGAAGCACAAGCCAGTCTAAGCTCTTTGAGGGATGAAGAGAGAATCTCTTGTGCACTTTGGCCATGTCTTGTGGAGGCAGTGGTGGCAATTGTGAGTTATGGGACCAAGGCACTCCTGTCACCAGGTCCATTGCCTTCCTGGACAAGGATATTACAGCAAAATATGCCCAAAGCACCTGGGACTGTTGATCCTTGGATACTATCCATGGCCAAAAACATTTTTCCTACATCTAGCACACAGTTGTTGCAAAGTGGTGACCTTAAGATGGAAATCTGTACAAAATCCCACACAGATATCACAGGCAGGCAGAAGTGGAAGGTGAAAGCAAACCAGTTTTGATGTGTCCTTTCCAACTTCATAAAAGATGACGGATAATACACCCAGGAGAGGTCAGAGCAGAGAGCCTCATTCCCCAAACCACTCTTCTATTTAATATCTGAGGTCTGTGTATAAATAGAAATAGAATTATGCACTGTTGGCATAACAGCAGGTAGAATAAGGGGAAAAAGAATGAAGTCAAATAAATACAGTGGTAAAATTTTCGTAAGTCCAGAGTGTCATCATATCTATTGCCTGCATCATCCAGTGATTCCTGCACTGAGCTAAATAACTTGCAGTTGAGATAGAACCTGTCTTTCAAAACCACAGGCAGCTCGGACTTACAGATTTTGAGCAATGGAAAATCCACCACTTCCCTTGGGAAGCTGCTGTAGCAGTTAATTAATTTTTGCTGTTAAAAATGTTTGCCGTGGTTCCAATTTGAATTTGTCTGCATTGCTCGAAGGAAGGATTTTGTCAAAACTGTTAGGAGCTCCTGGTGCTTGCACTCCACCTTCATAAGATCTTCTTCAAACACTTGATAAATGTTAGAGAAACCTCACAACATCCCTGTGAGACACAAAAATGTAATTATCTTAGCGCCTTCCACAGATGAGAACAAAGGGAGTGAGGAATTAAAATTCTGCTCAGGCAAAGCTGAGATGTGAATCAAGTGGGATTCCCAGGAATAAAAGCCAGAACCTCTAATCCTGCTCCCTGACACTGTGTCCTGCATCCATGCTTGAGAAAGAGTCACAGTTGTGTGTCCTTCACAACTCAAAGACAGCCCCAACTGGGATGATCTCTGCAGTGCTGAGCAGCTCCAGGAAGAACTGAGGCCACCAGGAGCGGGCAGGTCAGATCCCTCTTTTCTCTGTTCCTGGAAGCTTGAACTGATCCACACAGAATCTCCTTATGTTGTGAAGTTTGATAACAGGAGATGCTCAGCAAAGAGTCTAAATTCTCCTCCCCAAACCCAGGAAGGAGTACCGAAGTTACTTTAGGAATACAGGGAATTTCCAAGATATCTCACTCAGGTGTGTAACTCCCTCAAGTCCCCTAACAAATCCCTCATTCCTACTCTGTGTTAACCACTCAGTGAGTGACTGGCACTTTTTGTCTCCACCAGCATTTTCTCCACTACTTAGCCTCCAATGTCACCCGCTCTTCTCAAATGGGATTATGTGACATGGTTGGCTTGATGACCTAGAAGGTCCCTTCCAGCTTTATGTTGTAGTAGAATATTAATGACTCTGCTAATTCAGAGCTGTCTGACCTCCACTCTGTACAGCCACAAGCAAGATGATCTCTCTCTCATTATAGCTGTCGTGTTCTCAAATAACCTGTTCATGTAAAATGCATGCACGGTTTTCTCCTTCTCCCTGCAATACAGTGATTTCTCTCTACCCAAAAAAAAAAAAAACCCAGGCACTGCTCACATTACCTTCTCTGTAAAGCGTTTTGGAGGTTATTTCCTTTTTATTCTGAAACTAGGGATATAACAATGAAATAAACAGACTTCTTGGTGTGAAATAATTTGATTTAAGATCTGGAAGGAATCTAATGTGATTAATTTATCTCATATGCCCCCCACATCCCAACTAATGCAAATAAGGGCTCAATGAGTTGTCAGGGAAAGAAAGAGGCTGTTTCTGTAGATAAGGATGGCTCCTGCTTCTCTTCAAGACCTCACCTGCTTACCTGTCACCTTGGAAGCTCAACCAAATATACTTTTTAGGTAATTCCAGCTACCGCTGTGCCCCATGTGCAGCAGGAACATCAGCAAATCACCTCAAAGTTTCCTTCCAGCACTCCAGTGAATTCCCAAGAGGGTGAAAGAGGGTGAAAAGTGGAGCACACCATATTCCACCAAGGGCTTTTCTTGCTCTGAGGGGTTTGGAACAGACCCACAAACTCTCTGCCCCTAGTTAGACCTCACAGGGGGATCTAAGAGTCAAATTGATGGACCAAACCCATAATGTGTTGCACAGGCATGTAAAAACCTCACTTTACCTAAAGATCTTATGGGAAATGCATGCACATAATTGTTATATGAAATCAGTAATATTAAAAAAGTGACAACAAATTTTTTAGGGATTTCTCAGTTGATTTTAGGAATGTAAATTTTATGTCTTATAGATTCAAGCCTTTAGCCAGTTAGGCTGAAAAAAGGTGTCAGGGAATAAGATTTAAAGATATGGGCGAGTGCAGAAGGGAAAAAACTACCACCTCTACCACACAGCAGCATCAGATTGATTCATATTTCAAAACAGGCTGAAAGTTAAATTTAGTCTGACCAAGGACAACAACTATTTGCAATGATACAACACACTGTAAATCTTGTGTCAGAGACTGGACAATGGGTGATTTCTTCCCTGGAGCAGAGTTTTGCTGGCACTGGGCTCCTGCTCATGCTGAGGTTCCCACTTTCAGGTAAAATAACACCCTCATTTCCTTGCAACTTAATATCTGAAGCTTGGGAAAGACTTACTCCTACCAGGCTGGCCATCTGTTATCCTTCCTTAGTCTCTTTAAACTTCTAAAGATATCAGTAATTTTCCTCCCTGTCTGTCAATTTTGTATAAATGATACTGCCTTTGCATTTCTCTCATGAAATATTTCTATTACATTATTGTACTTTCTTTGTTGCATTTCATAATTAATATTCTCACTGAGATTTCTTTTGCCGGCAGCTCTGTGGCATATTCTGATTTTCTGGAGCTCATTCCTTAAACATCTCCAGTTCCAAGCTCATGTCTAGTCAACATCTGCTGCTTGCCAATAGTCTAAAACCAGCAAAGTCTTGTACAAACCCAGAAATTTTGCAGATCACAGGGAAACCTCAAAGGAAACCCAACTGGCAAGCCACATGTCCTGACAGATATTATTTTACAATGTGCATAAATCCTCATCCCATTGCAGAATTTGAGTGTTTTCTACAGAGGATACAGACAGATTTAAAAAAAATAAGCAGAATATTAAAAAGATACCAGAATTAAAAAAAAAAAAAAAAAGAGAGAGAGAGGAAAATACTTAGAAATTTAGTCCCTGTTTTCTTGGAATGGTGGAAGCTTGAGCTCCTTCTGTGCCAAGGGAGTTGGAACAACATTGGGAAGGGTCTGCAGGGACCAATTGATTGATAGAGATGAATGATTTGGTTAAGTGAAAGGTCTTTTTAATTTCTTTCCAACCATGATCAAAGGGCAAAAGCCACTGAAGAACAACAAAATCTCTTAGGCAAAGACCTGCTGATCAACAGGGAAGCATCGAGCACAATATTTTGTTTTAGTGAAGTATTTGGCATGTCCTGCAGTGATCAATGCCAGAGCTTTGGAGGGAATGATGGTGATGGACTATAATTAGCTGTGATAACTCCTTACAATAACAACCATATTCTGGTGTGAATTATTCATGAACCACTGTGTTATTTATGGTAATTACAGCCATTCTTTTCCTCTGGTAATGTGGGGTGGTTACGTTTTGTGTATTCACCTTTTTTTTTATTTTGCCAAACACAAAGTTTTAATTGCTAGGCACAGGGATAAATAAGTAAATAAGCCTGAGGAAAAGAAAAGGAAAAGTTTTCAGGAATAATAAAGTTTTCATTCACAGTTGGGGATGAGGGGGAAGCACCAGGCTGTGAATTTCTCTGTTCTTCATCAATCCCATGTCTTTCTGACAACGCAGGATATGGACCGCCTAATTGGAAGCAGGAAGGGAATGTTTCTTTGGGAAGAACCAGGCTCCTCAGCTTTCTGAGCACGATTTCTCACTGAGCAGATGGAAGGATTCAGCTTTCTCCCAAGGTTCCCCCAACAAAGCACCCAAGGAAGCGCTTGGTCAACGTTCTGCATCTGACTGATGTCTCTACTCCCAGCAAATTGACCCAATGGCTGGGATTTTTGTCTTTTCATCTTGAGAGATGCATTGTTTAGTTAAGTTCCAGCTAGAAAAAGTGATGAGGGAGGTATTATGCATTAAAAATTAATTTACATTGGCAGCCCAAGATAATGAAGTTCTCTGTTCACAGAACAAGCACAGTAAGGCACTTAAGGGCTGCTGCTTCAGTTTCCTCTTGCTCCACCTTCCATCCTTGTCCTTACAAGAAAATTTCCAGGGAGAAGGTGATGTCTCTGCCATATTGCAGGGAATATTACTGGCCTTTTGCTTAGAAAAGTATCAGTCCTCTAGGAATGAAGGCCCTGATCCAGAAAATCAGAGAAATAACTTCACTCTCCTTTAAGGTCAGGAGGTTATGCTTATAAAGAAAGCAAAACAACTTGGAAACCTGATCTGAAGCAGATTAATGTTCTTAGCAAAGCCTCCTTCCTCCTATTCAATGGCCACCATTATATTAGAATTATTTGAGCCCTGGAAGTATTCAAGACCAGGTTGGATAGGGCTCTGAGCAACCTGGGATAGTGGAAGGTGTCCCTGCCCATGGCAGGGGGTTGGAATGAGAGGATCTTGAATGTCCCTTTCAACCCAAACCATTCAAGGATTCTATAGGAAACCCTAGTCCAATACCCAGGGAATTTGTGGGGATCTAAGACCAATAATTGCCCATATTTATTTCCCCAGAGATACCTCCAGCAATAAAAACTTCATATAAGCAAAACATCATTTTCTCTATTTCAAAGGTTTTCTGTACGCAGATTTTGCAAACCACTGGCCCTTCACAGCAGCTTCCACACAGAGCTGTTCTGAACTGAAATGTTCCTTTCCAAGACATGAAGAAACCCCCACTTTGCACCATGGGTTGGAAATATTTCTTCTCACTGCATCCTCCCTGAAGGAAAACTGCTATGTATCTCCTAAAAGGGAATGAAAGTAATCTAACAGTCATATTAATTAATTAATTAATTAATACATAAGTTGTTAAGAGGCTGATGAAGTAGCTGCTCTCTCAGCTACTGATACGATGCATGAAGCTCTGTGATGTACAAAAGCCAAGATCATGACTGTGCACACTCTTTACTCACTATCATTTACCCAGAACAGAGGAAGAGAACTGATAACATTGATCACAGAACCATGGAATGATTTGGGTTTGAAGGGACCTTGAAAATCACCTTGTTCCAACCCCCTGCCATGGGCAGGGACACCTTCCACTATCCCAGGTTTCTCCAAGCCCCGTCCAACCTGACCTTGAACACTGTTAGGGATGGGACATCCACTGCTTCTCTGGGCAGCCTGTGCCAGGGCCTCAGTACCCTCACAGGGAAGAATTTCTTCCTAATATCCATTCTAAACCTAATCTCTTTTGAAGCCATTCCCCCTTGTCCTGTCACTCCAGGCTCTTGCAGAAAATCTCTCCCCACCTTTCCTGTTGGCTTTCTTCAGACACTGGAAGGCCACAATTGTGACACCCCAAAGCCTTCTCTTTTCCAGGCTGAACAACCAAAATTCTCTCAGCCTTTCCTCATAGCAGAGGTGCTCCATCCCTCTGATTGTCTTCTAGCCCTCCTCTGGACTCACTCCAACCTCCACTCAATCCAACTCACTCCCAACCTCACTCAGTTTGATGTCCTTCCTGTGCTGGCACTCCAGAGCTGGATGCAGCTCTGCAGGTGGGGTCTCACCAGAGTTGAGCAGAGGGGCAGAATCCCCTCACTCCTCTCTGCTCACACTACTTTGGATGCAGCCCAGGATACTTTTGGCTATTTGGGCTATTTTTGGCTGGTTCATGCCCAGCCTCTCATCCCCCAGCACCCCCAAGTCCTTCTCGGATACCCCAAGAGCATTATTGGGTATCGGATTTCTGGACACTTTAGAGTCAAATAACACCACAAGCTATTTGGCACTGAAACACCTTTTGCAAAACTTGGCTTTGAGGTCTGCCAACTTCAGAGGTGATCTCTGTGTGCCCTAGAGACCAAGAAAGGACGGACATCGTGTTCTACTAACAAAAGACTCTACCTTGGGTTTATGATGCATTTCAAAACCATGCTTTCTGGTTGCATAACACTGAGACTTGCCACCTATGGTGGGAAAAAAAACCCACCACCCCTCAGGGGATCCTTCCAGGCTTCCCTGACTTTTAAAAGTAGTGGCTTGACACTTCAAATGAGACAGAAAGGTGAAATTCTGTGGGAGAAGGAGGGTGAGGAAGTCACAGGACCGTGTCTTTAGGAGAGCTCCCTGTTCTCACCCATGCAGAGGACGTGTGAATCACTGCTGAACGGTCTGCTGAGCTGACTGTGCAGCTTTCACCTCCACTGCTGCATCCCTCCACCGGCAGCAACTGGGGCAGGGGACACATTCAATAGCTACTGAACATAATTAAGTCTAATTGCAAAGTTAATTGTTGAGGAGAAGGGAGGGGGGAGGAAAACAAACAGCATGAAGCTAAGTGAGGATATCAGAGCTCAGCAGTCTGATACCCTCAAGATAAAGCTGAAATTCAGCTTCCTTGCCCCATATTCACTGCATCCTCCTCTGTGTGTGTCTACCACTTCTTGCTTCTCTGAAAGAACACCAAGGAATGCTAAACCCCTCTCTCCCCAAAAAAGAACTCACCCTATCAGCAATTAAAGCATCAAACATTCCTGCAAAATTCACTTGAAAACTTGCTTAGGCTGGGACTCAAGGAGAACCAGGGCATCTTAGTACTAGGAGGGCATTTTTTTGACTGCATCACAAGCCTGGCTGTCCATGGTTATATTCCCAGATGATATCCATTGCTGGAGGTTCATTGACTAGGACAGAGCCACTCTGCTGCTGCAGCTGCTGAGTTATCCCTTAGATGCTTCTTCATTCAGAAATCAAGCTTGAAGTCTTCCCAAACCTGACCTGCTCTGACAATTCAAGGCCTCCAGTCTGAAGGAAAGTCCCTGGGGATATGTTAAGTGTGGAGACTGCTTGGAGATGTATGTAGGAATGAGAAAAAATTGTTTGCTATCACTACTGACAGGCTCAGGGAAGGGATATCCATCCTTCAGGGCTTAAGTTCAGCATAGAACTTTTAGAGATTGAGGTGCAATGTGCTATCTGTTCATGAAGGCACCAATTGTGGCCTCTGTCAGAGGTGGGATGCCAGCCCACCTGGATCTTTGCAGGGGCCAGCTTGGGACTGGAGACCTAGAGGACTGTAGTGAATCCAGCTCACTGGTTTTGGTAGTAAACAGACCCTGGAAGCACTTTCCAACACTGAAAGAAGCTGTGCCAGGCAAGGAATGCTGGGAATAAAAGGGCCTGTGATATGGCAGCACAAACATCCCCAGACAGTCACTCTTCTGTGATGCAACATTAAATATCAATTTGCAATTGGAGTGGATTTCATGTTCATTCAGGGGAGTTTCTCCCCCACTCCATGTTCCACGCAATGTTGGTGTTTCCCAATGAAAAGAACCGAAAGAAGGGAGAGAGGAAGCAGCATATCAGTCACCTCTTATTCAAAAGAAACCAAAAACAGGAGAGATAAAGTTCCAGCCCCCTGGAAGATGCACATCAGTCAGATTCTTCTTGTGTTTGAGTCATACAGTCAGGCAACATCTCACCTGTGCTGAGTGATACCAGGTAGGCTTGCACAAGTCTGCGTGTACACGTAGGGTACTGAGAACTGATGCAATGCCCTTGTGACAAAGGGTTGGGTTTCCTTGCTCTCTGAGCTGTCACAGGAGAGGCAGCACCACCAAAACCTCTTCTGGAGCCAAACCCTGAATCTTCCCAGGGGACTGTTTTTGTGGAACAACAGCAGCAGGCCCCCAAAATTCACACTGTCCTCCAAAGACATTTTTTGACCACAGCTCTGTCACTGAACTCACGGAAGTGCAGAGAAAGGTCTTCCCCATCAAGGGGAAACAAACCAAAGCCTTTTTTCCTTACAAGTACAAGAAAGAGTCACACGATTGTACCAGCAACAAGAATGCCAGGGATTTGCAGTAGGAAACATGGAAAAAGGCCAGGTGATTTTGTTGAGGAAGAGGGTTCTTTGATTCCCTGCAACTGTTATTTTTTCTGTTGTTTTAGTATAATCAGCAGGGAAACAGTGTGAGAAGGATGAAGGAAATCCAGCTGTTGCCATGGCAGCCTCCAGCTGGCCATCTCCCACATCCCTCGGGTTGCTCAGTGCTGTTTTCCTCCAGTGCCAGCTCCTGGTTTCAGATCAGAGGGGTTTTGCTACTGGGGGTGGCAGGGAGGGGGTGGTGAGCAAAGAAGTGAAGAGAACGGATCAGCAAACATGGGAAGAGGTGGTCTGGGAGAAGGAAGAATCACAAGAGAGTGGGTGAGGACAGACGATCAGGAGTGAAGGTGAGTGCAGTGATGGATGGAAAGGAAGAGTTTAAAGGCAGAAACAGCATTATCTTGGTGGAGACCTCAGGCAGAGACCTAGAAACTCATCTAATTTGTACTGACACTTGCCCAAACTGCGGAGCTTCCCCAGCCACAAGAGCCCCTTCAAAAATACTCCACTCCTTTCCCTCTAAACCCATCCCTTGGCTTCTGCCACAAATAGCAGCACTGCTCTCTGAGTTCAGGCTCTAAGTTTAGTCTCCATCACGTTTAAGATCTTAATGCAGCCCAGACGTTAAAAATTCATGTTCTGGCAGTTCCCATTTTCACAAGGGCCTGTTGCAACTAATGACGTTGCCTTGGTGAGCACTTCATAAGTTAATCATACACTTTCCCTTCTCACTTCCCTGAAGATGGGAGCAGGGAAGTTGTGCTCACAAAGTTTCAGCAGTTGTGGCTCTAGTTTAAGACAAATTTTTGTGCCCCTGAAGGATTTAACCAATTCCTTGCTGAACTCTCCGGGCAGGAAGCGTGAGGAGCTCATAGGGGTGTTTTTGGGGACCAGATGACAAAGGGTGGCAAGGAAATTTCTCCTGTCCTTAGTTCTAAAAGGGAAAATACACTCAAAGATTAAAATTCGTGGCCTTTCCTATAGCTGGCATTATGTAGCTATGGATGGTCCACTAAGTTTGCTCTGTGCACCACAGGCAGCCTTCAAAAATACAGATTCTCTTGGAAGAAAAACCACAACAAGCTACAAAACCACGATGCACCACATTGAAACAGCAAGAAGAAGGATGAGTCATTTAGAAATCATATGACTGGGCAACAGCATTTTATTTTTTTAAAATGTCATGATGGCCCTAAACTGACCACATTTAACACTAGTAATGAAAATCTGACCAGGTGGATAGTGTTGGTTTATATAAGGGCAAGACTGACCAAGCAGGCACCTGCAAGAAGTTCTGATGTCACTGTGTCAGCAGCTCATCCCATAACCAGTTAAAAAACCTCCAGATCACTGATTTTTAACTACACTGGAGGCTTTTGGACCCAGTGACGGAGGCAGTCACTGAGAGATTGATGCCAGCCCAGTGGAAAGGCAAGAAATCAGTCAAGAACTTCTTTTTGTTCAAAGTCATCTTTGCACTTTACAGGAAGGGAAAGGATTACTCCAGGTATTGGGAACACTGAAGCGGGAAAGGACTTGAAGGGTCCCATTTAATGTGTTCTTCCAGTCCAGGGGAAGATTTATTTCACCCTGTCTAAAATTATGGAGTCATTAAGGTTGGAAAAACCTGTAAGAGCACTGCCACGTCCACCACTAAACCATGTGTTAAAGTACCACATATACATATTGTTTGAAAACTTCCAGGGATGCTGTGTCCACCACTTCCCTGGGCAGCCCCTTCCAATTCTTGACCCTTTCAGTGAAGGAATTTTTCCTGATATCTGACCTGAACATCCCCTGGCACAAGTTCAGGCAATGGGCCAGCCCTTTGCATCCTCCCTTATTTTTCACTATCAGCAGCATAACTTCTCCAACTTCCTCATGAAGATTACGGATCCATCCTGTCCTTGGACCATAGAAACACTTTCCCCCAATTATTTCATCCATACTCTTTCTTTCCAGTCTCAGGTTATTTTCTCTTCACAATCTCAAGTTTGTTCAACCTCTGGTGTCTGGTGGTCTCAGTATAGAGATGGGCAGGGTCTTGTGTGTCCTGTTCTCAGGCTTTGTCTGAGATCAAGGTTCACGTGGGATATCAGATCATCTAATCAGATCACTGCTTCCTCACATACATCACAGGGCAGAGATTGGTTGCTCTTTCCCCAAGTGTCAAGAAAAGTCAATGGTACCTCCTCTTTCCCTCCTCAATTCAAGTTACAAATGGAGCCTTCAGTCCTCTATCTTCCTCCTCCTCTACCTTGGCTTGCCACTTTCCACCAAACTTTGTGCATGGCATTTTCTAGCATGTTTTTTTCACCAAAGCTATAGATTTTGCTTCACTGGGATCCTTTTATATTGTTACTCTAACGCCTGCATCTCTCCGCTCCTCCTGAGCATCACCCAGGTGCTTCTCCTTTTGTCCAAAGTGCATTTCCCTCTGCAGTGTCTCCAGTCAGCATAGGAAATTAGCACCACCAATTATCCTAATAACCCTAAACCCTTTTAATCCCACTAGTGTTCTGTTTCAGCCTCCTCAAGCTGAAGGCGATCCACTGATTGTTTCTTCAGCTCAGCAATGAAGATGAGGCTTAAGAGGAAGAGAGCAGCTGATTTCTGTCTTCCTGGGCTTGTTATCATAAATCTTTTGTTATCACGGTTATGAAAGGCCACTGATGAGACTAATCAAAGGAAAAAGCCCAGATCAGAGTGAGAGTGAGAAGGAACGGGTCAGAGGGTCATTAAAATCGATGGCTACACACAGTAATTGCAAAATCTAAAACTTTACCAACCTGGAGATACATGAAGTGATTGCAGAGGCAAAAATAAACATTATAACTGATGAACACGGATAGAGATGCTACTCAGTGAGAGGTGTTTCTAAATAGTTTTTCAGGAATGAGAGACTCCTAAATGTAGCAAGGAAGTCTTTCTCTTCACAAAAATTGTTGAAAGCATTGGAACCGCCCTGGCATTAGGAAAAAGAGAAACTCTTGATTCTTCACTTCTCTGAGCATGAAGTAAGTTTAACCTAAGCCAGGTTAAACACCAAATTTTATATAAAGCAACTGAGAAGGATTAAAAACAACAACAACAACAACAACAAATTAAAAAGACATAAACAGTATTTATCATGCATGTGTTGGGCAGGAAGGGCCACAACAAACAGTCATCACAGAAGGGGATTTATCTCAGAAGGGACAAACTATTCCGACTTCAAGGCAGAGCATCCCAATGACCCCCAGCCAAGGACTGCAGGACACTCTCTGTCCTGGCAGCATTAGGAATTCCAGCCCTCCGTGGCATTTGTCCTCTCCTTGCCCTTTGGAGGCAGGTGCAGTTACAGTTCCCCTGGGATGGTTACATCCTCTGATGTGCCCGAGCAGATGAAGATCTGTAATTTTCCATTACAGCAGCTCATCAAATGTCAAGGTTCTGCCAGCCTTTAAGAGTGTCTGTTCCCCCTGTCACCACTAGCACCTAAAAATGCTCTTCCCCTCCTCATTCTCTGTTCAGAATTTACAGGAGGGACTCAGACCTCAAGGGTCTTGTAGGCAAAAAGGGAAGCATCTAACCTTTTGTTTGTGTCACCCATTTTTCTCCCTCCAGTCTGGCATCCCTTACCATTCTTCATGCAGGACATCTATTAGTTGAAGATACTGCTTTTAAAGTTTTGAAGGATCCTCAGCATCCTTCAAAAGCATGGAAAATGCTGTGGCACAAGAAATTTGGAGTTGCTTTCAGAGATCAAGACATAAATTAGCATAAAAAGGACCCCTCTCTGCTGAGAGAATGAGGAGATATGGGATGTTTTCAAGAAAAAAGATGGATGGAGGAGTCTCTGTCAATTAGACAAACCCAGTGACACAAACTTGATGGTTTCTGTGTTGGGAAAGTCCTTGGTGGCTTTACTTATTTTGCCTGGAGGGTTTTCAAGACATCCACAGGCTTAGGAGAATTTTGGGGAGGACCTGTGGCAAAATGTTTGCCAGTGCTTTACTTGGGTGTCTGTTGAGTGTATGGGGAGCTACATCGAGGTAATTTCTGGATAAGAGACAATAAGTTTTAATCACTGTCCTTTGGAATGGGCTGTCCAGGGAGGTGGTGGAGTCACCATCCCTGGAGGCGTTGAAGGAGAGACTGGATGTGGCACTCGGTGCTCTGGTCTGGTTGGCATGGTGGTGTTGGGTCACAGGTCACAGGTCAATGATCTCAGAGGGTTTTTTCTGACCTAAATGATTTTGTGATTCTCCATGGAGTTAGAGATTCCATGGAGAGGCTTTATTAGTCCACCTTCACATAACAGGGGGGCAAAACATGGCCTGTACTTCTCTTCCAGAATGACGTGGGTACTTAAACCAACATTAACAGCAACTCAGGGATATGGGAACTCCAGCTGTGGCTTTTAGCCCATTTTGGCCCCCTGTAGGTGAAAGCAGAAGTGCAAATGGATAATAATAAGTTGTTAGAAATTCCCCAGTCACCTCTTCTCACCAGGCTTTCAGCCAGACACCAACACTGTTCATAAAGAAAGACAAACAGATTGAATTAGAGCTGACCTTGAGTCACCTTCCCAGACAGCTTGGATTCATGGAGAGGCTTGCCTTGGAAAGAGTTTATGGATCAAAATTTGGTTCCTGAGTTTCCTGGCTCAGCTCTGATGCTACAAAACACCATTTGCAGGTGTGGGAGTTGAAAGTCTTGGATCAGGAGCACATTATCATCTGATGAAAGATGAGGTAAATAATCCCCATTTGGACATTTTTTCCTGGCCACAGATGCTTTACACAGAACTCTTGTGATTTTACCTTTGTGGGGTGTAGAAACCTCAGGGGAGCAGGGAAGAGATGTTACCTTGCCATCAAAGTGAACAAGATCAAAATCTATCAAGGTTTTTAATGTTTATCCAGTTTTTCTAACCCAACAGACAAATTCTAAGTATCACAAATGCACAACTGAGAAGAAAAGGAACACACAGAGCTTCAACATTTCTGGCTGGCACTCCAGAAAATTAGCAGCTATTTAAGATGGATAGGAGGAAAATCCTTCATGAGAGTAAAGAGCCAGTGGGACTCACCAGCACAGGTCATGGGAGGAAAAGATACAAAGTAATTCTTCACACTCTGATTGGCCATTAATGACAAATAGTAATTAGTAATGTAAGTAACCTTTTAGCAGAGCTTTTAATCTTCACACATTCAGCCTTAGTAGTGAGGCTGTTTAGGCTGAAAGCAACTGGGTTTTAATTTTTGTGCTTTAGGCAATGGAAAAGTCACTGTAGTGATAAAGAACCTCCTTTTCCAGGTATGGAAAAAGCCAAAAATGCAATGATTTGCATGGCAAATGCTGTTGCAATTCCAGCAGCTCTGCAGCCTTAAAAAAATTCCATAATTTCTGTTTCACATCCCATTCTCAGAAATTGATTCTCATGCAACCTTCAATGTGTTTTGTAAATCTTCCTTATTATCCAAGACATTCTCCTCTGACCACCATCTGATATCTTTTTCTTATCAAACTCCTACAGATGGAGAATATCCAGATATCATAAATCTGGTGAACCTGGGCTGGGGGGAGGAGGAGGAGGAGCAGGCAACATATTTGAGGCTGTAAGAGTAATTTACTGTCTCTTATTTTCTTTCTTCATAGAGAGCTTCTCCAGGGCCTGGGACATTGTGAAAAAATACCTTATTTTTTATCAGCTCTTCAGCACTTGTCATCTTTTTTTCTGATCAGCTACTGACAAAAGGAACAGAATTAAATGTGTGTATACGTGTAAAGCACAGAGGTGGAGAGGTCTTCCTTCAGACTGAAGGAAGATTTCAGAAATTCCAAAATCTGTATCTGCAACAGATCTCATTTGTAAAAATGCTTGGAAACTTCCTGTACATGTTATATGTGGACTTACTTGAACCACTCTTTATGGGTAAAATGACCATGATTCACAATCTATATTTTATCAAATATAATTTAGTATAGAATTCAACGGAAGGGATCATGAATACATGACAGTCAAAGAGAGTTTGCCAAAAATCACTGGCTAAAAATTAGTTCTGAGATAATGTGTTTTGAATGAAAAAATTGTTCACAAAAATTAAAAATCTTTTACTAATGGACTTAGGGAAAAAAGAGAGGAAGAGAGGAAGAGAGGAAGAGAGGAAGAGAGGGAGGGAGGGAGGCAGGGAAGGAAGGAAGGAAGGAAGGAAGGAAGGAAGGAAGGAAGGAAGGAAGGAAGGAAAGAAGGAAGGAATCAGGTTTTATTCTTTTATTAACAATTATAAAAATGTAATTGTTGATACTATTAAATTGTATGTGTGCTATTAAATTGTTACAACTACCCTTATCAGCCCTTTTTTTCTCATTCGATTTAGAGAACAACCATGCTGAAAAGATTTGCATTTTATCTCTGAAATAAGCCAAATTCACCTTCATTTCAAAATGCCTCTTGTTTCCCAGTTTCAGCAGCAGAAGAGCTCAGGGGTTAAGGAGCTGTCATAGCCTGAGTAACAATTTGCAGCCTTGGATTCCAAGTGGTTGCCTAGCAGTAAAAGATTCCTTACACACCACTCCCAGTTGGAGGTGTTCCCTATTTCTTATATATAGTCAGCTATAGACACCATATTTAGGGATATATAAGAAGATTTATTAATAGGAGCTCCTTGTCAAAATGAGAGTATTGAGTAGAACTGGAAAAAGCCGAACCCTTGCAAAAGCACTGGAGCATCACACAGAGGCAGCAGCTCAGCACAGGGATCAGTGTTGGATACAGAGCAACAGATGCAAAAATCAACTACCATGAAACACTTTTCTCAAGGAATTTTTCTAGATTATTCCTTCAACTTGAGAGAAACACTAGGATGGTGTTAAGTCTAGGTAGTTCCTCATAAAACATCTAGAATTTTGTTGTTTTTTTTTTTTTAATATATGTATATATACATATAATGACAGAAGAGACATTTATGTTAATGCAGTTTGTCCTCAGGCAGAACAAGGCCATTGAATCTCATCCAAGAATTCCTGTGCTTAGCCCAAAGTTTAGCACAACTCCTCCAATTATACCTGGCTTGTGTCTTTTCCCCAGGAGCCATTTAGCAGTGGTAGCCAACAACACAATGTCTTCTTTTCATAAAAATGGATGCTATTTTTTTCCATAAAAAAGAAGAAGAAAAAGAAAAAAACAGGAGCTTGATGAACCTTGCAGAAAGAAAACTTGTGTTTATCAAGACAGTCTCCTGACCCATCCCATGAATTTACCAAGGCATCAGGTATCACTTAATCCCCTCCTCATGGACAATCTATGGCTATTAATGATCTTCTCTTTCTGGTCCATAGATCACAGGCAGAAGCCATCTGGCTTTTCCTCGGACCAGTGGAACAGGCTTTCCATAAACTTCAGGCTCTTTTTCCCTATTTAGGTCAGGAGTTAATATCCCTTGTCACAAGCAAAGGGTCATGTCCTGCTGTTTAAAGTCAGCCCACTCCGAGTGGGCTGCCAGGATGAGCTGCCCCTCTCACCCAGGGAAAGCTGGGCTGAATCGAGACCTGTGCCTGAGCACAGCAGAGTGAACAACACCACAATATGCTGCCAAATACTCACAGTGCATCTTGAGTGAGTTTTGCACAGAGGCCTTTTCTGGTCGAAGACACAAGAGAAAGAAATAGTGCTAAATCCTTTCCCCCCCCCTTTTATTTTTTTTTTTTTTTGGCAGAAAACACTACACTGTCCCAGTCTATCAGGCTTGGCTTGCTGAAAATTAAGAGGTCAGAAGCAGCTGCCCCAGTCTGCAATAACTTTGACCCCACCATGCTGTCTGGAGATATTCTTTCCTTGCAGGTCAAAGGAGTTCAAATCCAACTTGGCTAACGAGTAAAATGAATTTAAGGGTCTCAAGATCCCTAAAAACCTCCTGCTTAGATCACATGGATTGACCTGGCCTTCTCTTCAGGATTACCATTGCCTGGTAGCTTTGGAGAGCACTGGTGCAGAGGTGATCAGAGGAGCTGTGTTTTTCTCCTTCTCACTCCACCACACTCACTGGTGCCAGGAAAATGGCATCCACCCCAGATATCTCGGGATATGAGCACAATAGACAAATCACTGCTCCCAGATGGATTTGTCCCTCTGTCCCCTTCCACTGCTACCTGAATCAAAGACAAAAGCTGACCCATTTGCATTGACTGGTCTCTGCAGCTGGCACACCCCTGCCAGCTGGCAAATCCTCCTGGGACAGGAGTGATGCTCTGTCCTCAGGCATGGCACAGTACCTTTTCCTCTCCCTCCATCCCCAAGCACCCAGCACCTTCCCACTGCCCTCTACAAGGAGGATTCCAGTCACCACCAGCACAAGGGAGGCAGGGAACAAGGATGGGCAGTGACCATCACTGCCTTGAACCTACAAACCTTCACCTTGCTGCTGACCAGAAACCCTGCCAGGGGGGTTACACCAGCCTCCTCCTTCCTCTGGCCCCACTCCCTCCTGCCCCAGCAAAGCAAACAAGGCAAAGGGCTCTGTTGTTTCAGACCCCTGAGCAAAAAGAAGGACGACAAAGCAGCCCATCCTCCCCGCCTCGCATGTGACGAGCCACAGAAGAGCAGCGGTGCTGCCAAGCCTGGTGACTAAAGGCCAAAGAGAGAGGAGATAGAGGAACACAAGGGGCTGCTTGTCTGGGTTTTGTTTGGGGAGTTATTTGAAATTCAGCAGCGACTGGGGTTGGAGAACAGAGTCCACTCAGAGCCTCTCTCTTCCCATTCATCCCTGTCCCAGCGAAGGAGGAAGGGGGGGATGTAGGCTGAGAAGCAGGGAAAACAACCAGTCTCCTTATAATAATTGCTGCCTGGTAGAGGCAACCTCTGCCCACGGGGAGGCATTTGAACCTCAGCTTCATCAGCCTTGGAGGGAACTCGGGGCAGGACAAAGCCTCGATGCCAACAGCAGCCTGGTGTCCAAGGAATCTCTCTTCTTGCCTTTGGAAAGGCTTTACCACCTCCTTCATGAAGGTAGAGTCACTTTTTTTGCCTCTGCCTTAGTTTCCCCAGGTGTGACATAAGAGTAACACATTTAGATAATTCCTAAGCTGAAAGACATGCCTAAGCTAAAAGCTGAAAATAAGTAAAGTGATTTCAATGGAGCAGGAAAAAAAAAGGAAAAGATAAAGATACAGATTAGGTAAAAACAACATGCTGTGAAGAAGGCAATGTATCAATGTGGGACACAGTGAGGGGGAATATTTCCAGGTTTCCTGATATAAGGAAGACATTATATCTGGCCATATCTAAAATATTGTGTCCATTCTCGTGCTCATTCAAGAAACACGAATTCACAGAGAGACAAGGGTGCAGAGAAAGATCACTGAGATGACCAGACTTGCCAGAAGATACTGGTGCACTTGGCTTTGCAAAATGAAGATGAAAAGAAAATTAAAATGCTGTAATTAAAACTCTGAGGAGGAAGCAGCAGGGGATTTTAAAAAATCTTTAAACTAAAGGGCAATGATGCTGTGAGAATAAACAGGCTTGATTTAGCAAAATAATATACCCAGGTTAAGGTTTCAGCCACCAGAAAAATTATTGTCCGGGACAGACAGTGTTGTATGATTAACAAGGAAATCTTTCTGCTACTGTTGATGTGGATTTCACTAGGAAGGCAGCTGTCTCTGGGAAGTGGCCTTCCTGTTCTGTCCTTTTGTATTTAATGCAGAGAGGTGGAAACATCTCCACTGCTCTCTAGCTTTCATCTGTAGAGCTGGACACAACAGGGGGCTTTGCTTTGCTGTGTTTCTCTACCCTCTGAGATGCCTCCTCACTGTTTCCTCTCAGGTGTTTGGTGAATCATCAGCAACCAAGTGAAAGTTTTCTGGTCTGACCTTACATCAAAGTCTCCAATAGCTCAAGGACTCAGGTGACAGCCTGCAAGTCTGACAGAAAATCCTCTGCAGGCAGGAGAGACTCCTTCTATTTGTCTGCTCATTTTTAATTAATGGTCCTCCACCTCTAATGCCTTATCCTCAAGGATACAGAAATTTTAGGGGTCCAGGGCAAATTCCACGGAGCAACCTCATCCTGATAAATATAGAATGATATTGAATATTCAGACACATTTAAACAACTCTGTCCAAGCTCAGCAGCCCTTTTCATTGAAGAATGATCTTTAAAGGTCTTTCCAACTATGATTCTACTCTATTCTGATGGAGCTTTTTCCTCCTTCTTTGAGCCACAATCTCCTGGTAAACCTCTGGGGGGTGTTGAACACCATGGAACTGGGGGCAGATATCCCTTCTTCATGCACTTCCCTCCTGCCTGACTTTCCTCTTGATGTCAAGGTGAATGCACTCAGGAGAGATGAAAGAAATTTCCTGAACCATCTCTTGCCCCCTTTAACATGGCAAAAATCTTTGCAAATGAGCAAATTTGAATGCACAGAAACAATGAAATGATCACTTTGAGTAGAGTGAGCCTTGATCTCCTGTCTGTATTATCCCATGATGTCTCTTCCCCTCAATCCCACCTTCACCTTCCTCCTGCAGTCATTAATCTCCCCAGAACAGGTACCTTGTGCATATTTGGGATCACAGAGTCATTAGGGTCAAAAAAGATCATCATGCCCAAGCATTAATCCACTTATTTACAGCAGAGGGACAAAGTTTTTTAGGATTTTTCTCCCCATAGGTGTGACTCAGCCTCTGTACCATGTTTAAATCTCATGTTTGAATCCAAAGTTCCTATTGGTGCATTTCCACCATCTAATTTTAGGCAAATTTAAGTAAAAAAAATCAGATTTTCAACCTCCACGCACACAGTGAACCTAAATTGCATGTCCTTTTTCAGCCAGGATGCTGATAAATGTGGCTACAGTGCCAGAGAAACCTTCAGTCCCTGTGAACTGCTGCTTTCAGTTCCTAAGATGCTGCTGTTCCAGAGACAGAGCTCCTTGGAGACCAAAAGAAAAGATGCAGAGGCAAATCCTTCACTCCCCATGGAGACTGTATTCGGTCCTTATTATTGTTTGGTCATCTCCTGGTCTTTTCTGACATATCTCTGCCCTCAGATTCTGATTCCACAACTTTTGTAATACCTGGCATTCATTTGTGAAATCAAAACATCTCAAGTTATGCCATCATGAAAGACAGATAATATTAAAAACAAGTAGCATTTAAAATAAAACCCAGCTGTGATTTTTGAAATAAAATAGAGGCTGACCACAGTCCATATTCCAGATTAAAAAAAAATCTAGGCAAGTCAAGATTTGATGGGGTCCAGTTTCATAATATCCACTTTTTTATTTTGGCTGTGTTTCATTACTAGGTGAGAAAAGATGAGCCCACAGATCTCTCCATTCAGGCCCATGCAACACTCAGAGAAGATTGTACAATTGCCAGTTAAACCCAGCCTGGCTGCAGCTTTTGGGGAAGAGCCTCAGGATGACCAACAGAGTGACCCTGCTTGACGAATGTGAGGTCCCTCCTCACCCTGGCACCGTGCTTGTCCCTCACCACTACCAGCTACTTTGGTCCAAGTGTCCCTTAGCCCCTTGTTCACGTTGCTATTTTAGATTGGATGTCCTGTGCCACCTTGTTCTCATTGCAGTAAAGAAATAAAAAAAAAAAAAACAAACAAAAAACCAGCATCCAGAACCCCCCAACACTTAAAAAAATCCACTCATTAATATAAACAGAGGCTGAAAATATGGATATTTCGCTGAAGTCCTGAAGCAAATGACATCTTCTCAGGAGAATACTGTTGTGGACACAGGCACATGTGTTTTATTTATAGCTTGAGTTTTACTGCAGTCGCTCAATCAAGCATGGCCAGGGCTGTATGTAGGCAAATGCAGTTCATTTCTCCCCAGCTCAGCTTTAAAGAGCAGTTAACAGCTTGTCCAGGGGGTTTGTTGGGAGTGTTATGAGCACAACTTAATCACAGAGATAGAAAAGTGTCGCTCCAGGAATGCAGCTGCAAGAGAGGGAGGCAGAATTCCCCCTTGCTGCCCTCCAAGAGAGCGAACTATGATATAGGGATGCTCTCAGAAGGAGCCAGGCTCCCTCTTCCTGTCACAGCCCTGAGTCAGGGCTCAAATCTCCCCATAAAGTGCTCTATTCATCACCTCCTGGAGGCCTCTAAATCAAGGTAAGGCATCTCTCTAACAGGTTCACCTGACTCCTGCCACAAGTCACAGCACCCATGCAGTCGTTGTGGGAGGAACCAACCATCCCTGTCCCCAGACGTTCATAATTCATAACAATCATGACAACTCTCTCTGCTGACTCTCCTTGTCTGTCCCTCTCTGATGCCCATTGATCTGCAGAGAGACAACTTATTTAAGGTGTGATACAGGTGACAAGGTGTCATGGTGTGGGTATAGAATGCAGAAGCTGGAAGTGAAATCAGGTGGTAAATTTAGTCTAATTCCTCTTGTTGTCATCCTATTCCTTCTCTTCCCTTCAATGGTCTCTCCAACTTCAATCTTACTGCTGTTAAGACCCTTGAAAATGTCTAAAAACTTTCATGCAATTAAAAAAAAATATTTTTCTCTGTGATCTCCTCTGAACATTTTGTCTCTTGCCTAAAATTTGCTGTTGAATTTCGAGGATTTGCCCACATCACATCACCATGGCACGACCCACACAAAGACACCAGCATCAGGTCACCTACTAACCCCTTGCACCTTGCCCTCGCTGTGAGTTACATTTTCCCCTGCAGACTGCAGCTCTGTCCTCCTATCCTGCATTGTGACAGGCTGGTAGAAATCATGTTCGTTCCCAAACACCCAGGAATAGATCTGGGCCAGTTCCATTCCCTATAAACTTGTACTTTGCAGTCCCAGATGTCATCCCTGACGTTTAGATCCACCTCAGTCTATCTGCTGGCTTGAAGCAAATGGGAGGGCAATCAGAATCTGCCTGACACAGCAAATTTAGGGAGGAGAAAAGAGGGAATCAATTTTTATAATACATGTTTGGCACTACATAATAGATATAACTCTAAATGCAAGCCATAAAGTTGGAGAGGATTATAAATTAAATCCGTTCTGTCCCTTTTAACTAAAAAGTGACCTTACCATAGAATTAAATGTGGTTTTTACCCAGTGATCTATGGAGCTGTAAAAGTGTGTTGTGGCAGGGGGAGGTTATAGCACAGACAGGGACCCCCAGACAGGCATCTCTACCCAGCTCAGCCCCTGAGCAGATACTTGATTTAAAATGAACACAGGGCAACAAGAGTTGAGGATTTCACCCCACTCCCTGCCAGAAGGTGACTCATGTCCCTGCTGGGAACATTCCCTGGCCAGGTTTTCCTCTGAACTGCGACCAGTCTTGGGATGAGAGAACTCTCCCTGAGAAGATGTTCTAAGGCATTGCTGAAAATTAAACTGTCTGCACAAATGCAGGGCAGTTTTTGGACCTGTGTCCTATCCCTGTTTAGTTTACCAAGCCTAACTACAGCACAAGAGGCAGAGAGGATTAGAAAGTACCCTGGGGTTCATCAAAATGCCATACTGGTGGAGAAAAAGGGGGTGGAAAGTCCTTGATTGCTCTTGTAGTGACTCCATCCCCCTGCTCCAATAATCATACAGGAGAATCTGAAATACAAAAGACTTGACATTGTAATCCAGCCCAGAGGACACAATTTAGGATGTTCCTGAATGCTTTTGAATGGCCAGAAATGATCAGGTTTTGTCTCACAAGAAAATATGGTTTTGAAGCCACTGCTGGGTTACCGGTTGGTATTCATGGATAAAAGCTCTCTGAGCCTGCAGGAGACTCAGTGGCCCCAGAACATAACACAAGATTGAAGGCTGTTCCACTTCCAATCAGTACAGCAGTGAGGAAAATCACTCCCCCCATGAAACAGATGCTCAGGGAAGTCAGTGGTGTGTTACCTCATTACTACTGAGAACTGGTGCAAAGGAGGAGCCAAGAGCCTTCCCAGATACTGAAAGTCACTGAAACTTGGACAAAAAAAAGTGCTGCCAGGTCTGTCTGTCTCTTCTCTGTGTGCACTGGGCTGGTGCCGTCCTGCAAGCCATGAACACTATTCAAACATTTAGATTAGGTTAATTTATATATTAGGATTTTTTTTTAATGGTAAAAGTTGCAAAACATTGGAACAGACTGCCCAGGGAGGTGGTGGAGTCACCATCCCTGGAAGTATTTAAAAAAATGTGTCAACATGATGCTTGAGGACATGGATAATGGTGAACATGGTGGTGGTGCTGGGCTGACAGTTGGATTCAATGGTCTTAAAGATCTTTTAAAACTTGAACAATTCTGTGATTCTATGAAACAGCAAGATTGGATTCAGCAGAGCAGCCTAGATGGGCCAAGGGTGTGTTGGAGACTCATCTGAGATGCCACATTGCACTATGCTGGACACTGATGCCAATAGCTCCCTTCTCATTTTGGCCTTTCTTTTTCTCCTGGTCAATTAGTATTATTTCACTTACTAATGGCTTTTTTGTCTTCAATTATGTTGTTGAACTGCACAGGGACAAAGCCCAGTCTCAGGAACCATCTGATGAACTGTCATAGCAGTTGGATTTGATGATCCTTGAGTGTCCCTATCAACTCAGGATATTCCATGATTCTGTAATGGCCATCCACAACACAGATTTGCTACACAGGTAATACCAAGCATTACCCTGGGGATGGCATGGGGCAGGGATTATTACTAATAAACATTAGGATTAAGGCTAAGTCACAGGTGACGAGATAGAGAGAACTTAGTACTGTGGCAGTAAATTGCACCATGTCACTGAGTCAAAGAACAAGCCCTGACATGTATTGTTGATTAATATTTTATGTGATATTCCATTGATTGCAGATCTGCAGGGATTCAGACCCACACATGTACCAGAGATGCTGGAATAGCAAAAAACTTGCAAGGATTAACTAGAAAGAAAAGAAACTCTGATGGTCCCAAGATGAAAGCCACCTCCACTCCTGAATTAAAAAGGAAAGATGTCTTTAAAAAATCTGATTTTGCAGAGCACAACAACACTCAACCTCACTCAGAGCCTCTACCAGCAAGAATGGTGCCAAAAACTGCATCCTATTTACTCAGGTTTCCCTGCTTTTTTTTTCACCTTGAATATTTAACAATGTTAGAGATTTTATTCTTAAAGGGTAAGGATAGTTAACATAGTTAATTGTTCACTGCAGATTCTATGAAGTAAAACTGCGAATCAGCAGATGCTGCACTGGGCTGGGCTGGGCTGGTGTCCTCCACCTCCCAAATCTGCATATCATACCAGTGCACAAGTGGCAGGCTTTGTGCTGTTATCATTTCAAAGCTATTTATGGCTAATATTTGGCAAAATCCAAGTACTGCAGACATCCAGGACCTTCAATGATCAAGCCAAGAACATCTGGAGGACAAGACTCACCAGCAGGAGTCCTTATGTCCAAATCAATAAAAAAATAAACACCCAAATAATTTCAAGCATTGAAACTGCCATTGGATTTTCCACAGGTATGGTTGGACTTCATGATCTCAAAAGTCTTTCCCAAACCTAACGATTCGGTGATTCTGAAATTCAGCTTTTTGTCAGCCTGGAGTTCTCCCCTCCCCACCCCACTGTTTCTGCCACAATAATACCAGGAGGCATCAACTAAGGGTTGGACCCCATGGCATCCAAGAGGACCAACTTCTCTAACCTCCTGAGCCCCCAATCCAAATTTTACTGAGGGAAAGGATGCAAACAAACAGTTCAGAGATAGTAACAGCTCTCCAGGAGCATCCCAGAGGAAAAGAGCTGAGCTGGAGATGATCCAGATGTTGACCTCACCTCTGCCAAAGGTTCATTTTCCACCTAGTTCAAGCCCCAGAACAACCATCTGCCTCTGTGCTCAGGAGCTCCACATTGGCCTTGCTCATATTCAGTGCTGTGCAACCCACGATGATAAGGTGATGTAAATCCCAAAGGGCTCATCAGGAAAAGTTCAGAGACACAAGACAGCATTGGTCAACAATTTGGGAAGAAATAAAGTGTAATAACTTTAAATGATTTGTTCTTTTGGTGACTCAGGAGACAGCCAGAAAAACTGTAACAAAACCAGAGAAAATCAGGGTTCAGGAAGAGCCCCAGCAGCCAGTGTTTGGTGAGGGTGACTGTACAGAATAATTGCACCACTGAAGTCACCTTCCAAACTGGAAGCTAACTTGCACAACTAAAACCCTCTTGGAAATGCTCCTTCTCTCTGTCTAAGAAGATGTAGCCATCAGACTGACACTTCCAGAGCAGGACATCTGAGAGGCAGGATGGGCCTCTGAGTGGAAAGGATGGCTGAGCAGCATCGTTAATCCCCCACCCCAATTCTGACACTTGCACTGGGGTGATTGATTTCCCCTCCCATCTCCCTCCCCGCTACAAATAACTTCCACAGGGAGATTACACTGCCTGCTCTGTAATCAACAGCAACTTCAAAAGGGCTTAGTGCTGAAAGAAAACCTCTGAGGGACGGCATTAAGTGGGAAACAAACACAGCATTTGGGTTGTAATTTGAGGTGGGAAGCTGGGGTTTTAATAAGCACCTTGCCGTGGCGTGCTGGGCACCTCACGGCTCATAAATTGCATTTATGAGAACGGCAGGTTACAGGGGAGAGTTTTCAGTCCACATGAAAGGCAGCCCTGCCTGGTGAGGAGCATCCAAGGTGCTCGTGGCAGTTGTGTTTAGCACCAGCTTCCCTGCCACGCCCCAGCAACGTCACCTGCACGCAAGCAGAGCCTGGTGACCCAGCTCCAGGATTGGGAAGAGCTGTGTCCTATTTACATCCAACCACTCTTCCAGGCAAGGGAAGGGAGGTGAGAAAAATCAGTGCTTCGTCCCACATTCCCCTCACCAGGCAAAATGGAAATGACTGTGGTGAGATCTCCTACAAACACACTTAAGGCCTGTCCAAGACAGGGAAGAGAAAGGGGTTTCAGGTCCCTGAACTTTATAAGATGAGCTCCAGTCCAACAAAGACACAAAGAGCTGTTAGGAATCACAGCTGACTTTATCAACCATCTTCCTCATCCCCAGCACTGTATCCCACGTTGTACCTGATGCTGTTGGCAGTCGGGTGATACCCTCACAGGCACTCTTGGGTGGTTTCAGAGGTGCTTTTGTGAATATAATTTCTCCTAATCAGAAGTCAAAAGCCAGACCAAGAAAGGGAGGCACCAACCAGCCACCAATATCACAAAACAAGGAAGGAGATGTTGCAGTTTGTGGTGGAGGATCCCCCCTTTCCACATTCCAGAAAACAACTGCGGAACAAGCCAAGGCTTTTCCCAGGACAACAGAAGAAGATATTCACAAAAAGGCTTCTGTGGTGGGAATAAAGGAATGTGAGCATTACATCTTAGAGCGAAGTGTGTGCACATTTCTGATCAAAGATACCATAGCATTGCCTCTGGCCACAGCCCAGCCAAAGAAATCAGTGTAAGACTCCAGAGAGATGAAGGGGTACAGACGTGTCAAGAAAGGCCTTCACTAGAAAACTGAGATCAGGTCAACAGGACATCAGATCAGGGCTTTGTCCCAACATGAGGAAAGACAGGGCTTGTAAGGCTGTCTCACGCCATAACAAAAGGTTTTTCTTTCACTCAAACCACATCACAACCTTAGATTTCAGTCCCCAAAACTCAATCTCGATCAGATTTCCTCCCTTCTGAGGAGGCCACCACAAAGGGTGCTGCCATACAGCCCCACCCTGGAGTTTGTCCTGCAAAACAGGACAGCCTTCAGTGCTTTCCCCAGGACACCTTTAAATACCCTGCAGACCTCCTGCTCACCACAGACAGGCAGCTCCTGAGGGCAGCTCTGTCCAATGGGGGCACCAAAATCTGCATCATTTGTGTCCCATCTTCACAGTCACAGATGCTTGAGGGTGGAAGGGACCTCTGGAAATCATCTCCTCCAATCCACCTTACCATCCTCCCTGGTCTGAGGATTCCCCATCTGGGGAATACCACTTCCAGTGGCATTTCCATGCCTGCAGGCACTTCCCACAGTTTCTAGTCCCTCAGGGGTGCCTTGGGTACATCTACAATTGTGTCAGCTCTCACAGCCAAGGATGCCCTCCTGGTATTTCCACTCATCCCACTTAGCTGGATCCCTCAGCCAACTGGCATTTTGCTGGGATCTCTCCCAGTTCCCCCTCTGCCCTCCCAGCTTAGCTGCTCTTCTGCCTGTCACCATCTCTCCTGCTGGCAGTAGCATCATCTCCATCTGGAGAATCTGAAAGTCCCGACAGCATTACTATCCCTGGTTACATATCTGAAAACCCCAAGCTGGCAGGAGCCAGCAAGTGACATAGGACAGAAAATATTTAACGTTTTTCATGTCATTTTTTAAAGCATTCAGAATATCCAGTGAATGTACATTCACTATTTGGTTATTCCTTCCCTTGCTCTCATGGCTGACCTGCAAGTGCTAAAATGGATGATTGGAAGGGCAGTGCTGTGTCCAGTGACAGGACCTGATGGAATGGCATGGAACTGTGTCAGGGGATGTTTAGATTGGGGATGCAAGGTAAAGGTTTTTCACCCAGAGAGTGGTTTGGCATCGGAACAGGCTCCTCAGGGAAGTGGTCACAGCATGGAGACTTCCAGAGTTCCAGTTTGGACAACATTCTCAGGCACACGGGTGATTCTTGGTGTTGTCCTGTGCAGGGCCAGGAGTTGGACTCGATGATCCTTGTGGGTCCTTCCAACTCAGGGCATTCCATGATTCTGCTGAGCTATGGGTAGCTCAGAGACCCATTGGCCTCCTTGGGGTTTGTCTAACCACATGCTCTGTGGAAATAATCTGCATGCTCCTTATCACAGTCTTACATCCCTTTGGGCTGGCTGCACTCACCAGGACAGACCAGGCACGGAATGTCCTTTGTCACAGACTCTCCCTAAAACAAAACCCACCCCTAGAGCCAGTAGAGTTTCCCTAGAAAGATGCTGTGCCTCGGGGAACACTTGCAAGGCAGTGTCTGACCACTGAGTAATGACAGCACTGCCAAGCTCCATCCCAAGTGTAAGTGCCAAGACAGCTCAGCCATGGTCAGGGGAGAGGTTCATTGACATTTACACATTTAACACCACCAACGACCTCAGAGACAGCAGCTGTACAGGCTGCTAGGTTACAGAGATTTTTCTCTTTTCCCATCCCTGATTTCTGCCATAAAAATCAGAGGCTCTGCTGTAATTTTACCTTCATAGACAGATATTCCTGGGGCACATACAAGAACCAAATTCCTTTTACCATCACCTGTACATGATGAGATCGCACTAAGCTCCAAAAAGCGAGGTGCTCACCCCTGCCCCTTTCTTTGTATGCACGAAGGTGTGGAGCATTTTGTTAGCAATTAACCCTTGTTTCAGCTCAATAGAGCTGATCAGATTATGGAACAACATCTGAGAAGTGGAGATTAGCAGGCCAAGCTCTTTAGTACTTAAGGCACCAGTGCAGCTACTCAAAATCAGATTTCCCTTTCTTCCCTGGCAGTTGATTAAAGCCTTTTCAAGCAGTTCTTTCCAACCTGCAGATGTTTAAATCAGGTGATGGAGAAAAACTCTTTGGGTCTTTTTTTTTTGGCTGGGAAATGTAGCATGTACATCAAGTATCTCAGAACAAAAATCAGGCCCAGAAAACAAACCTAAGTGTGTGTCTGTCTGTACACAGGCACTAAAGCATAGCTTTGCTAGACCTGACAACAGCACAACATGAAAAGGCTTCAGTAGCTTGGTTCCAGAATGGAGAAAATACTCCTCAAGCTGAATCCTGCTTGGAGCTGAATCCAAAAACAGCCTGTGAGAGGATCAATTTCTGCTGCATGCTGATTTATTCAAACCTTTCATGGTGGCAAAGCCCTCTATAACAAAATATCTGATTGCAGGACTATGACCATAAATTCCGCACACCCTCAAGCAATGGCCAATGAATAACCGACTTGTTAAGGGAACGGCCCTGTACAATGAATAAATCTACCAAAAGGGCTTTCGATACAAAAGACCCCACTGGGACAGATTTCCTTGTGAAGGTGTATTGACTTTCATTTGCCAGGACCAGCAGATATTTGTTTGCAGGAGATCACCATTGTTACATTGCTGCTCAACAACATCCAGCATAAGCCAGACTCCTACCCCAGGCTTGATTGATTGGAATGTCCAAGTGGGCTGGACTACAGAAAGGACCATTTTGCAGTGCTGCACAAGGTTCCTCCTGAAAAAGTAGGTGTTTAATCCAGAGGGAGTCCAAGGCAAGTGCAGGAGATTTGCCTCCTTCCAGGACCTCCGTTGTAGAAGGGCCTCAAGAGATGAAGGACTGAGAAGGACAATAAAACACAACTCTTGTTTAAGGGTGGACATGTGCTCACAGTCAAGACACAGAAGAATGGGTTATGCCTGGTGCTCGGCTGGTGCCCTTCACCTCAGGATCCCAGAGGAAAGGTTGTTTGACCACAACAACTTCTGGCACAGAGCCCCACTGGGAAGGAGGAAGCCAGGCTTCCCCATTTCACAAATGAGAACACCAACGTGCAGAAAGACCAATGCCTTAATTAAGTGTGACCTGACCCTTGCCCTGAGCCACGGGGTTTGGCAGGGGATGAGATCAGCCCTGTGACAAAGTCCTTGGCCCACGGGGAGAATTGCACCACAGCAGCTTTTAAAATCAATCCACAGGGTTTTGGTGTTGGGTAACCCAAACTTCCAGTAGTTTGTGGAGCTGTTGGCTTAAATTATCATCCCCAGGGAGACAGGAGAACAGAGGGAACAGAGACAAAGCATTTCAGCTTCAAATCTGTTCTAGCACGGATATCATGATGACCCCATCCCAAAAACATTTAGAGACAGAGTTATGCTAACTCTCAATGAATATGGAACAGGCACATCTGCCAGGAATGGGATATTCCTAAGAGCTGACAGAGGGGAGAAAGAAAAGAGCCATTTTGCAAACAGCAAGGACTTTGTTACAGGCCAGCTGGGCTCAAAAATCTGAGGGAACATCTCCATCTAGCAAAGCCGGCCTGAAAACAGGCGGCTGACAAGGTGAGCCTGCAGGTGGGAGTGCTGAAATCACAGCAGGAGGTATCACAAGACCTCTGACCAAAACTTGGTGTTCAGAAAAAGAGTTGGCAACAAAAAACACTGGCACATGCACATGGCATGCACAAAATGGTGTCCCAAATACATGCAGGATTGCTCTGTCCTGCTCCCAGGCCACATCAAGTCAGCAAACAGCAGCTCTACCTGGAGTAAATCACCAGCCTAAAACTACAATGGTACTTTTAGCACTGGAAGGAGGTTTTTATGTATTTTATACATCTTGCTTCATACACTCACTTCAGCCAACATACAGTACACCACATAAGGTGACACCCATCTGTTCCAATTTTTACCCCTCCCCCAAAATATCTAGATTTCTTTACTAGGTCTCTGTCCATTCTTCCTCCAGATACTGTTTGCTTTCCCTGATCCTCCTGGTCCCAGGGATGAGGCACGACACCAAAGCACAGCAGTTTGCCATTGCAACAGCTTGTTTGTCATCAGCTGGTCACTCCTTAATCAATCTTTTATGGAGGGATATTTCAGAAGAAATGCAGAGGGAGTAGGAGAAGGAAAGTAGGAAACCATCCCTGGTTTAATTTTGATAACAGTGGCAGGGAGTGATTCGCTCCAACAAATTAAAATCAGCAAATCTCTCATTTTCTCTGACAGAGGTAACCAATTAAAATTTTCATAAAGGGGGCAGTGATGTGTGTCTGCCAGACAGAGTCACCAATCTAGCAGCCCTCTGATTTAAAATATTATCTTTCCTTTCCTCTTTTTTTTTTTTTTACTTTCTCCCCTCTTCCCTCAATGCTTCCTGGAGCAACATGACAGATTATCTCAACATAATCAGACTAATACAAACCCCTCGCTCCAAGAGGCACCACGAAGAAATTCTGAACCCGAGATGTGACGACAAATGGATGTTCTGAAGGGACTTCATTTGCTGCTCATTTTCCCTTTCTTTATTCTTTTTATTGTTGTGTTTGTAGCCTCAGCATGCTGCAAACCACATTAGAGAGCCAACTATCACACGGAGTGAATGTAAGGGAAAGGGAATTGCACTCTCCCCATGGGCTGCCCTGACAGATTGCTGTCCATGAGAGAAGTTTGGCTTCCAGTTGATGGTTTCTTACATTCTAATAAGATGACCCCAGTAATGGGTCAGGAATGGTGTTGTGCTGTGGAAGGATTGCGTTTTTTGACAGCAGGAGCAGTAAAAAAGGTGACAGGGCAGGTGGGACCTCCAACACCAGGATACTGGAGGATGCTAAATACCAGGATGACATCTGTGGTGGTCTTCACTTGGAGAAATGAGGGTTGCCACAGCTCCCTGTCATGGTGGTTTGGGACTGAGAGGGTTAGTCCCCTGTGGATTTGGGATCTGAGGGGATAACACATGAATCATAAAATCACAGAATGGTTTGGGTTGGAAGGGACCTTAAAACTCATTGTGTTCCAACCCCTGCCATGGGCAGGGACACTTTCCACTATCCCAGGTTACTCCAAGCCCTATCCAACCTGGCCTTGAACATTTCCAGGGATGGGGCAGCTACAGCTTCTCTGGGCAACCTGTGCCTCAGCACCATCACAGTAAAGAATTTCTTCCTATTACTTAATCTAAAGAAACAGAGTGAATTTCAAGTTGAAAGGACCCCTTGCCTCTCCAGCACGGGTGGGACCCTGAAATACCGTTTTCCTTGGCAGAGATGTGGTTCAAAGCAACTGAGATGCAAAGAAGGAGACATCTATCCCCACCTTGGCTGAGAGAACTGTGCACCAGTCCCTTTCTTCCCGTGCTTCAGAGCCCCAAATCCCCACCCCACCCAAATACATGGATGGATGTCAACCTCCACCAGCATTTAACCCTTAGCCAAGTTTCCCCCAAACACAAGCATCACCCTCCTGCCCTCTTTTATCCCAGTAAACTCCAGGCAAGCAGAGAGCCCAAAGAATTTGGGGAAGGAGCCATGAGAAGGACACGGGAGCATCCTGTAGACGGTGAACACTGGGATGTGATGGGGACCCCCAGGCTTTGTCTGCAGCCACATTTGAGCTGCTCCAGTCTGTGCTGTGACACCGAGCAAGGCTCTCCTGCAAACCTCCAGGCCAGGTGCCAACTCCCTTCCCTTTGAGGCCTCACTTGGGGATGTGAATTTTCTCTGAGGGGAGGAGGCGAGCCAGTTCCACAGACAGCCTGTCATCCATCTTGAAGAAAATACTCCTCTCTCTTTGCACCTCTCCTAGAAAGGTGGCAACCAGCATTCCACAAGCCCGGGATCAGGCCCGGAGAAAAGCCTTGACTCATTTGTTTACTAGCGCAGGTTTTCCTGGAGCTAATTAATGAGCCGAGCTGATACCCAGCAACAGGTATCGATGACAGAGGATTTCCTGCGTGCTGCACTTGAGTTACAGGAGGAGGTGAAGCTGGATCTGCGAGCACATTGCTTCCTGTTCTCCCTACCTCCCAAAAAAAACTGGGAAAGAGAAGCCGTGTGCAGCCACACAGACACTGCGGGGAGCCCCTCTGTCATCTCCCCCTCAGTGATGGGGCACAATCCCTGCTGGGCGACACTACGGGTGGATTCCCAGGGGCAAAGTGCTTGGACATCCCTGTCTCCCACTTGTAGGGAGGAAGGGATTGTGTGAAGACCTCCAGGAAGCCCTTGAAGCTGGGGTCTGTCTCTCTCCCCAGTCCTGGGCATGGGGGTAACAGAGCTGCACACACCAGCACCTCCACTCCCATGGAGAGCCTGTGGAAGCTCAGCGAGCTTCTACTTTCACAAAGATTCCGAAATTGGGGAGAAAAGAGAGGAGGGGGGATGAAACATGCGGGGGAGCAGGGT
>VZRZ01008717.1:357122-414296 GCA_013398175.1 Climacteris rufus | reverse complement strand
TAGGGGAGCAAAAAGCCAGCGGGAAGGTGATGCTGCACGGTGGTAAATAAACCCCGTGGGCGGCGTGTTCCGGGTGCGGGGTGCGAGGCAGTGCTTCTTGCGAGCCCCAGCCGTGCGGGTGGGGATTTTTTTGGGGGGAGAAGGGGAGGGGGACTGAGGGGAGCAGCGCTCCACGGGCTGTGCCGAGCATCCGAGCGCTCCGGGGGTGGCGAGCGGCGATAGCCGGGCTGCGAGCGCCACCTCCCCGCCGCTCGCCGCAAGCCCCGGCCGCCCCCGGCAGCCCCCCCGCTACCGGGGCTGGCTGTGGGGGAAGCTGGGGGGGAACCCTGACATCAGGTTGAGGTGCCCCCCACCCTGTCCCAACCTCTCCCGCCGCGGGGTTGCAACGTGAACGGTCCCGATGTTGTGAGAAGGATGGAGTGGGGACGTGTGTGGGGAGGTTTCGCTAAGTTTGGGGTGGTTGTAAAAGGGGTATGTGGGGTGCTGAAAGGGAGGAAAGGGCTGTGGGGGGTGTTCCAGAGCACCTGTGGGTGTCTGCGGGGCAGAGGGCGATGCAGGTCTCCCTGGGCTGGCAGAGCAGTGGGATGGGGAGCGCTTCCCCAGCTGTGGAGGTCGCCTTCGGCTGCTCCTTGGGCTCTGGTTGGTGTTCAGGAGTCTCCCCCTCCACACACACACAGTTCTCAGCCCGGGTATGGGGTCTGGCACACGATCCCTGCCTCGTTTTCCCTCTTGTAAGGAGAAGAGAGGTACAGTTCTTTCATTAATGGAAAACCCCTCCACTTCGCAGCCAGTCCTTCCCTGAGCCTGTCCACCTTTACTGGTCAATTACATGGGCTCCAAGCTCCTCTCCCTGCACCCAGGGCTCTGCAACACCATCCCAAGTGCCATGAAAAAGGCCAGGAGCCCTGCGCCTCCTTGCCTGTGCCTTGCCCCTGTCCAGTTGCTTCCTGCTCTTCCTTTTCACCCTCCGCAGCAGGAGTGATGCTGCACCCTGACCCCACTGTAACACCCAGAGCAGCGTATGGAAGTCCCCTGGGTCCCCCTACCCCAGCACCCCCTGCCTCTCCGAGACCCATCGGGCAGGATGTCCTGCCTGCTCAGCCCTCTGCCCATCTCCTGTCCCCTGCCTGGCTCAGCCCCGTGGCCACCCTGTCCCCTGGCAGTGCGGCTGGACTGAGCTGGTGCAATTCCTCAGCACCTTCCAAGGCTAAAACCTCCCTGGCTCTGCCCTGCCACCTCCTTCTCTTCCTCAGAGAGGTCTTGGGCACAGTAAGGGCTGTGGGACCCAGGTTAATGAGTCATTAATTAATTAGGGACCCACTTAATATGCATGGGGAGTTGTTTGTTTCCTTTAGCAGCCGGGACTTTGGATGAGATCCCAGCTCTGCGAAGCCTCCAGCCTCGTCTCCCAGCTGATAATAGATAATACAGATATTTCAGCACCAGCCAAAGCAGAGTCATCCTCGTTAATACACAGCCCTCCCTGCTACGCGGCGGAGGTCGCCACTCAACTCCTCGCAGTGCCGGGGGATCATCCCTCCTGGCTTTCCTTAGGCTTTGCATGGCAAGGTGAGGGAGAACCTATAGCTGATCAACAGGTAACGGGGCTGGGGAGGTGCACCCTGCACCCCGAGCAGCCCTGGCTCCCTCCCAGGGAGTCTTTCGAGGCGCTGCGATTTTCGCTCTGCTGCGCAGGCAGGTTTGGGCATCTGTCAAAGTAGCTCCGCTCTTCCTCAGCCCCCTTCTCCCCCTCCTCCTCTTCCTCCTCCCTCAGCCATCAGCTGTCAGCTGGCCCTGGCACTCGGCAGACCAAGTGCTGGAGCTGGGCTGAGCCTTGGAAAGCCCCAGCTCCAAAGGGATGGGGTGGTCAGGGATGGAAGGGGGGTGTCTTTTTGCCCTCCATCCCTTTGACCTTGCCTTGATGCTCCCTTCCCTACCTACTCTTCTCTGTGCAGCTGATTCACGGGGTTTGTTGGCTTGGCCAGGGCAGGATCAGGGACCTGAGTGTGAGTCACAGCCGAAGGTACCTGGCAGAGTTCATCTGCAACCCGTGCCTTCCATTCGGGAACCGGTGCCTGCTCTCAGCCAGGACTGGGGCACAACCAGGCTGAAAAGTCCCTTTGAAACCTGTGCCTGATCCCCTCCATCCTTCTTTTCCCCTTTTCCTCACAGCCTTAGCAGAGCCATGGCCGAAACACCTCTCTGTGAAAGTCTGAAGATGCATCAACAGCCACCCTCCATCAGCGAATGTCAGGCCGTGAAAGGCAAGGGGGCGGTGGGGGAAGAGGGAGAGACAAATTTTGCGATTCATTCCCACACAGAGTGATTCAGAACGAGATGCTTTGTAATTACGCATCCCTGATGGAGACTCCTTCTCTCTCCACCTCCCCCCCCCCCAAAAGAAAGGCTAAGCCATGCCTGGGTGCCAGCATCCCCCAGGAGCACAGCTCCGGGAGCAGCGTGTGTGTGTCTGCGTGTCTGTGCCATACTCTGAGCTCTACAGAGGCTAAAGGCTAATTTTCTCCTCCAATGTGAAGCCAAGTGATGATAAATGGCATTGGGGGGGAGCACATTAGCGGCTCATCGCGTCCCCAGCCGTTGCCTCCAGCCCTGGGTAGGTGCCACACAAGCAGCGAAGCAAGCAAGGACCCCCCCACGCCGGCCCCCACAGAGCTCTCCAAGGAAAAAGGGAAGCCAGGGAGCTGGGATGAGGGCAGATTCACGCCCGGGGCAGGCAGCTGCCCGTCCTTCCGAGACTTTGTTCGCCAACATTGCAGGCTGAGGAGTCCCGGACCCCAGGGTTGCCCGCGAAGGCACCGCGGCTTCCCAGCACTTTGCAGTTCAGCCCCGGCTGGCTCTGCAGCTCTCCTGTCGCGATTCCCCGCTCCTCTTCCCTCGCCTGGCTGCCTTCTCCCCCCACAGACAACCCAATCCCCAGCTCCTTTCCCCAGGACACGACTGCATTTCCCCCTCCGCATCCTGCAGACATCAATATTTTCCACCGCTGCTTGATGTTTGCCCACAGGACCTGCATGCACAAAAGTTAAAACTTCCCATGTCAGGGAATGATTACGCTCTATCAGTCCAAACTGCAGAGTGGAAGGGACGAAAACATCCTGCGGGTGGTGTTTCCAGGGGCAAAAGCAGAGGAGTGAGTGCCCACCGCTGCCCCCATCCCTGTCTCCCCTGGGGATGGAGACAGACCACCCTGCGCTCCAGGCAAAGCGCAGCCAGAGAAGTCGTGTTCCCCCTCTCCCTCCCCTCTCTGGAAGAAGGAAGGGTGGCCGGGAGCCCCTTACCTTGCCGAGCTCCCCAGGTTTTATATCCTCCTTCTTCCCTTTGTCAAATTCCAAATGGAAATCAGCAACATATCCAGGGGTAACCAGCCCAACATTGGGCAGCGCGTGAAGTCCAAAAGGATGGCAGAGCTCTCTCTCCCTCTGCTTCCTCCACTCTTGCCTCTACATATACATATACATACACATTTTTATATATATATATATATATATATATGTATACAATGTATACAATAAATGGAAAAGGGGAAAAAATCCTAAAAGAAATGGGGGTGGGGAGGGAGAGGAAGGGAGAACCTTTGGTGTCTCTGCAGACAGGCAGGTGGAAGAGAAAAGCTGAAAATAATTAAGCCGTTTTTTGAGGAATCCTTAGGAGAGGGGAAAAACGCAGTTAAAAGCCAGTAAATCATTAGATCCAAGCAAACAATCAAGTCTTCTCCTTTGGAAAAAAAAAATATACAGCAGGGTTCAGAGTAGCCTTCCCAGCAGCGAGGAGCGAGAATGGTCTTCTTCAGAAAGATATGTTTGTTTAAAATCCACTCGTCTGCTTTTCCTTCTTTCTCTCTCTTCTCCCCCCACTTTTTTTTTTCTTTTTCTTTTTCTTTTTTTTTTTTAAATTCTGCTTCTGAATCTCTCTCTCTGAAACTAGATCCAGTCTTTGTAGCCAGGGGCTGCATTAAGGATTACATCAGGCTTTTATAAGCTTTCCAGATCACACATTAGAGTGAGAGAGAGAGAGAGAGAGAGAGAGAGAGAGAGAGGGAGGGAGGGATAGGAGGGAGGGATGAAATGCACACACACATACACACGCACACGCACGGATCGGAGCTTTGTAAAACAGGCAGCTATAGGCAAGGACCCGAACTGACACGGTATCGCATCGAGCATGCTCTGCTAGCCTCCAGGAGGAGAGGATGGATGGATGGATGGATGGATGGATGGATGGAGCACAGGAGCCAGCGACAGCCGGAGCGCGCTGGCGGCTGAGCAGCGCAGCCTCCCCGGGACAGCTTAGCCCTAAGCGGGGAGCCAGGAGGTGAAGAGGGAGCCGGGATGGTGAGGGTGAGGATGGCCAGGCTTCTGCTTCCCCCACCCCGCTCCCCAAAAAACCTGCGGAGGCTCAGCACGGAGAGGTGCCGCTCGCACGCAGAGGGATGCGCAGAGACGCTGGTGCCGCTGCCTGGGTACCGGGAGGGAGAGGGGGGTATTGGGGCTCTCTCGCCGCCCCCCCCGGAGCCTCCCCGGAGCTGACAGCCTGGGAAGGGGGACGGGACGCGGGACAGGGCGGCGGGGAGCCGCGGGGCAGTGGCTCCCCAGCCCCTCAGCTGCGGGGAGGGAGGGCGGAGAGGGGGGGACCTCCCCCAGCACCCCGGCTTGGCCGTGCCTTTACACCAGGGCACACGGTTTGCCCAGGCAAAAGACAGCAACAGCTATTAACCCCTTCCTAATTATTTTTTACCTCTTTCCTAGCATCCTCCTCCAGTCCTTGGTCCATCAACCCAAAATGGGGGGGAGGTGGGTATCACATCCAGGCAACACCGCAGGGCAGCAGGAGGATGGGGGGTAAGGGAAAGTTTGAGCAGATGGAAGAGGAGGAGAGGGGCTGGGGTGAAAGGTACATGCTACATCCCAGCAGCTTTGGGGTAAAGGTGCTGCCTCCAGGTCTGCAGCCTGAGGAAGGTCCTCCAGTAATGAGAAGCCTGCCGAGCTGAGAAGGGGAGTGGGAAGGGGGTGGAAGGGAGAGCGATAAGGCTGGAGGTGTGTGGACAGCTGGGGGAGTTCAGCATCCTGTCAGACTTTGGGACCTGCCCCTTGTTTTTAACCCTTTCTACTCCAAAAGGAGGAAACCAAACTCTTTCCCTGCAAAATCACCTCCCTCACTGCCTGGGCCTTCTGCCCCCCTATCAGTGAAGGGGCACAGACCTGCCCAAGGGGCAGAGGTAAAGATTCCATCTGCCACCACCCTCTGTCCCTCTGCCTTAGGGAGGGTAAGGAGCATCCCATTTTTCCCTCCAGGGTCTCTCCAGGGCACCTCCACCCCCGCACACCTTAGCCTTTTCCTTCCCCTTTCCTCCCTTCCCATCATCTCATCCAGTCCTTTCACCCCCATTTCCACACCTTCAAACCTCTTGCATCCCTAAAAAACTTCTGGAGGAAGGAGAAAAGGGAGAAAATTCTTCATTTAGAGGAGCTAAGCTGCAAGCCCTGGCTGTGGAGGAACGCAGCAAAGCAGCCTCTCATCCCCAGCCAGCACTGCAGCATCGCTGGCCAAAGGCATCAGTGACATCTCCAGTTAAGCAGGGACTGGAGCAAAGGGGCAGCTGGGGCCTGAAATGCAGCGTTTTAGCCGACAGGCGGCTATGCTGGATTAGCACAGTACATGCTCCGAATGGAAATCTCTCCCTTTCTCACCCCAGTCTTTCGGGAGTTTGTTTTCTTTCAAGAAGGTTTCCTTGCTACTCCGAGACAGCCAGGCATTTCTCCTCGGTTTCTGCAGCTTCTCCCTTTCCAGCCCTTGCAGGAGCAAACAGGAAAGTGGAAAGATTTGGAGGGAACCAGGGGTAGCTTGGCAAAAGGAGTGCCACCCTAACTCTAAGCCTAACCCTAACCCCAACCCTAACCATAAGCCTAACCCTAACCCTAAATTTAACCTTAACCCTAAATTTAACCCTAACCCTAATCCTAAACCTAAACCTGCCCCTCTGAGCTCCATGGGGCAGCTCTGCCTTGCTTTTGGGGTGGTGGGAGATGTGGGGGGCACTCACCTTCCCTGTCCTGTGTTTGGGAAGGTCAGGCAGAGCAAGGTGCACTTGTCATCTCTCCTCTGTTGTAGGGTCAAGAAGACCAGAAGAAGAAAAAAGCACCAGAAAGTGCCACTGACCAAAATAATCCCATTTCAGTGCCCATTGCTGCAATGGGGTCTCATGGAGAACTGATCTTTGGGAATAGGGAACTGGAGTCAGTGCAATGGATCAGAGAATCGTGGAATATCCTGAGCTGGGAGGGACCCACAAGGATCATCAATTCCAGCTCATGGCCCTGCACAGCACAACCCCAAAAATGCCACCACAGGCCTGAGAGCGTTGTCCAAAGATGCTGACAAATATCACTACAGCCCATTTTTTTCCAGTCCTAAGTAGAGAGATTTGTGAATCCCTAGGCCCTCACCTAACAAGAGGGTAAACATGGCCCAACACCTCACAATCATAGAGAAGAGAGGTCTGATCTCCCCATTTCTCACTGTGTGCCCTCCAGGGAGAACTGAGGCTGTGACAGCAAACAGGGCATATGAGGATTTGGGGTCTGCAAAGGACTGGGGCAACCAAATGCAACAACTCACCTGGTCTCTTCATCTGTGAAGTGATGAAGATGAAATAACTCTAGTCTAAAATTCATCTGTGAAGTTCACTGCTGCAGGATAATTCTGAGGGAAAAGAAGTCCCTTTGCAGAGCAATAGATGCTCTCAAAACATCAGCTCTCCCAGAAATCAGAGTTTGGGGAGACATGTACCCTTCCTTCCATCCAACATGACCCAAACATGGGATCTGCGGGGAGAAGGGTGTATAATGGTAACACAACAGTGGTAAAGACACCTTTGTGTTAGTGGTTGTTAGTCTGCTCCCCATGTAGGGACCTTGCTGGGATCATGCTGCCCAGCCCTGGGGCTGTATGATTTATTCATGGCACAGAAAACCCTGCAACAGAGATCCCTGCCCCAGAGACCCCTTCCCTGTTTTGCTTGAAACTCTGCAGAAATAGTCAAAAGACCTCAGCTCAGCCCAAACTGGCAACATCTGTCCCATCACAAAACGGTGTGAAGTTGCTGAAGTTCCTGAAGTTGCTCAGGGCAGATTTGGGCACCATCAGGACCTTCCAGTGCCATTCCCAGAGGAAAGAGAAACAGAAAAAAAATAACAAAAAAAAAGAGGTTTCAAGGCCCAACAGCTTCTGGGACTCACCAATCCCACACCAGCATGGTGGTGCTAATAAGGCCAACCCACATCTAGCTCTACTTGGGGAGGTGCTGAGTGAATTTTATGACAAACATTGATTTTTCTGTCCAAAAATCCAACCAAAAGACAAGTATCTTTCTCTTCTCTGCTCTGTTGCCTCTGTCCATGATCTGTTTTCTGTCTGGGTTTTGGAGATGGAAAGGCTTGAGTTGGATCCAGCTGTAAATCTCTGCTTCCCTCTCTCAAAGGAGAACAGCAAACTCAAGAGAGATAAACAAACCTTGACACACCCTTTAAATTTAGAACATGTTTATTGCACAGAAAATGCCTCTTGTTGTCAGAGGCAGAACTGGTCAAGAGCGAAAAAGGGAGGGGAATATCCATGGTTAAGTGTAGCACCCCTGGGAATATGCAAAGAGATTTTGGGAGAAAGATTAAGATGCACACTTCAGGAGCCTAAGCTGGTCTCAGACTACAAAGTACATGAGGGAGACATGAAAGAGAGAGAAAAACATTTTCTATCTGCCCAATTTTTCCACCTGCTTTTGAAGAACCAAATGCAGATGGAAAAAGGCTGTTTGGGCTGGTAGATGCTCGGAGCTGGTTTAGGTTTGTTAACTCTGTCCTCCCACCTCCCACATTCCAAAGGCAGGCTTGTGGTGCCATTGGAATAATATATTTGTCCCTAAAATCTGCTGGAAGCTTAATTGCAATGTAGAGAAACTGAGTTCAGATGTTGGAAGAGTCTCCTCCTGCCAGCGATAACCCCAGATATCGTAGGTGTAAATGAGGATGGCAAGGAAGAAAAAAAGGGAATGCCTGGGTTTCCCAAGGGATCTGTTTGAAGAGGATAACTGCAAAGCAGGACAGCTTGTAAGTAATCAGTTTACTTCCCCTCTAGCAACACATACCACTGTGTTTACATCTATAACACTTTACTTTGTGTCTGTTTAAAAATCTACTTGAACATCTCAAATTTCCAGCCATCCACATCCTGCTGCTGAAGGGGCAAATGCAGTAACTCAGCTTTACACAGGACTTGAAAGGGATTTTCCCATGCCTTCCTTTCACATGACTGCTGTGGTTGTTATTGTTTGTGTTGACAATTTTAAAATATTTTTAATGACTTTTCATTCCTGTTGTCACTGTGGTTTCTGCTGGCAGTGGTTGCTCAGGAGTGTTAATGCTCACATATCACAGGTAAAACCCAGCGATCACATCCTGTCCTGAGGGCAAGGAGAAAACTCCTGTTCCTTCTCCCATGGGGTATATTTATAAAGTCAAGGAATTGTCTGTGTTCAGGGACTTTCTTTGCTCAAAGTCCTCCATTCTTGGACAACATGCTGAGAGACTTCTCCTAAAATGGGAATTTAACATTAAGCCCATTTCAAAGAACTTCTAAAGTGAGGGAAGGCAGCAGTCCCAGCTTCCCAAGCATGGAAAATCCTGACTCCAGCCCTTTCCCCTAACCAGCCTGCTTTGCACACCAGGGCCAGGGGATAAGTCCATGGAGCCCAAAAAAGGGGTCTTAGTGAGGGGAACAAGCACCAGCACAGGTATCGTCATGGCCAGTGATGGTGGATGGAGCTTGGATGAGTGACCGCAGCATTGCTGAGGAAGCCAAGCTATTCCAAGAGTCCCAAAGCACTTGGATCATTAGGGGAGAGGACAGAATCCCCCTCTGAAAGCATTTGTGATGCTGGTTCTGGCAGCAAGAAGGCACGATGGAGCCCCAAGCCCAGATATTCACATCTCCTCTCTTTTTCCAGTTCTTTGAACTGGTCCTGAACTTTCCTCTTTCTGCTCTCCCTGCCTAGGAAGGGAAGGGGAGAGGAGTAGGCAAAGTCCTTCTGCCTTCCCACTCCACAAGGACCACCTGTATTCACTGTGGCTCCAGCATCCTTTTTCTCTTCCCCACAACTCCTCCATGTGTCCATTCCCCTGACACACACACTCCTGTGGGGATCACAGGAGTTTTACACATCATTTTGGCCAGACTACAGAGGGAGAGGGATACCCTTCCTATGGCAAGGCCAAAAGCTGGTGAAGATCTAGGAGCCAGAGGCCGAGAACCAAGAGTGTGAGGGCAAAAGCAAAGTGCACTTTAGGCACAGAGTGATGTTATTGCCAGGGAAAGCAAAACTGGAGCATCCCAAATGGTCACAATAAAGAGAATTTCTCTAACAAGTGCTCAGTTCTTCCTTACCCTTGTGTTTAGAAACCTCAGTCAAGAGAGGGAAAGTGCTGAACACCTTCTAAAAACAACAACAATAATAAAAACAATTACAGCATTTTTTTCAGAGTCATAGAATGGTTTGTGTTGGAAGGGACCTTCAAAATAACCTAGTTCCACCCCCATGCCATAGGTAGGGACACCTTCCCATACCAGGTTGCTGCAACCCCCACTGATCCTCCTGGCTGGGCAGACCCCACTCTTATGTCACCTGTCCCTGCCCTCCCTGAATCCTCCTGAATCCACCTCAGCTCCTTTTTCATAGCTCCATACATTTCATCTGGTCTTTGGCACAAAGGGAGACAGTCCTTCCTCCCTCCTTCTTCCCAAAGAGAATTCCTATTCCTGTTCTTCCTGTGTCCTTCTATTCCATCTCTCCAGTCACAAAATCATCCCATTTCAGTCAAAGGAGCCATCCCACCACATGTCCATGATGCCTACAAGATCCCACCCTGCAGGAGAACATACATCCCTAACTCCTCTGGTTTATTCCCCATGCTCAGGTGCTAGAATAGAGGAATTTAAGCTGGATCTCTGACAAAGCCAATTTCCTGTCTGGAGTGCCTGGAATTGCTTTGTGCTGCTCTTCAGGTGCTTTCCTGCTGACCTGCAATCCCTGTCCATGCCCTGGGCATTTATTACCAACCCTGGCACCAAATTGGCGGGAGTGTGGTGGATTGAGATTCCCCTTCCCCTGGGAACTTTATTTTCCCACCACAGCTGCTGGAAGCTGCGATCACTCGTTTAAAAGCCTCTGGTAGCACAAAAGGTTTCTTTGACGGTAGAAAAGCAGATTCCTTTGCAAGGCTCTCCCAGCCAGTGTGCTTCCCAAGCAGAGCCGTAGATGGCAGTACGTGGTATTTACAGAGTTGTTTCCACAAGTAAATCTTCTTATTTTAGCAGAAAGCGAGAGAATTTCATTTCCTTGTAGTTACAACACACTCAGAATGAGAACTCCTAAATCAATGGAGAGAGCAAGAAAAGCCTCCTTGCCTGAGCACTGGCAGACAGAGCTTGAAATGCAAAATCCCTCTCTGCTCTATAGGATTGTCTATCCCCTTTCACAGGGATGATACCTGAAGAGTTGAACAAGAAAACAATTTTCCATACTGGAAAAAGAGTTGAAGATATCTCAAGTGACTGTCAAAAAAGCCTGAAATAAGCTCAAAATTCCGGGTTCACGTTCACAAACCAGCAGTTGAGCATGTGAGTGTGAATTTAATTCAGGTCAGACAAAAGACTTTTCTTTTATTTCAACTTCTATTTCCACTTTGTTATTGCTTTAATATCACTACTTTCGCTTTAAAAATTCAAAATAATTTATAAGTAACAATGTTTGGGACTGTTTTCCTCCTTTTCTCCTTCTTATAGTAAAACACTTATTTTCCACACACTGAAATCTAATTTCAATGAACTGACACTTCTAGCCCAGAGAGGAAGAATCATATTGAAGGAACGTGCAACTTGTTGTTGCAAGTTTCTTTTATTTCTTATTACCTTTCCTGTTTTGATTGGCACTAAAATAAATCAATTTCCCCAAGTCCAGTCTGTTTGGCCCATGAGGAGAACTGGTGGGTGATCTCCCCCTGTCTTTCCTCAACCCAGGAGATTTTCATTATTTTTGCTTTCCCCTGTCCAGCTGAGGGGACTGACAGAGCAGCTGCGGAGGACACCTGACATCCAGCCAGGATAACCCACCACAGCCATCTTCTTTGTCCCATGTTCCCAACACTGAGGGACTTAATCTCAGTTGGATTCTTTACATACAACTATCCAAGCCAGCTTTTCATGGATGTCAGAAGAAATAACCACCAAAAAAGAATCAAATCTCCAAAAGTTCACACATTGGTGGATTCCAACTTCATTTTTTTGGATTTAAACATTTCAAATCACCTCCCAAGTCTAAATATTGCCAAGCCAAGTGCTTCCAGGCTCCCTCAGAAACCAAGGAAGTTGGAGAGTGCTCAGCACTTTTAAGGGTTTGTGTCTTTGATGGAACCTGAAATAGAAATCCGTGATTTTCCAATACCTGTATTTGACCTGAGCATCCTGAAATCAGAGGCTGATCCTGTAACTGTGTAAATCATTTGACACAAGCATATGTAAAACAACGTTGATCCCATAACGAATAGCTTATTGAATGTGGAAGTCCTTCAGTGGAAGGTGGGATTAATACTGAATAAGGCAAGCAAAAAATTTAATATTAAATAAACCACTCACCCTAACTCAGCCTCATAACCTTTGTGTTTGTTTTATTTTTCCTCAGATTCAATTATAACCTGTGCTGGGACATGTCTGTTTATGATAATGGAGGAGTAATTTATCAGATGGCTTCTCTCTGCGTCCTGCCATAAATCACTGAGAGCGGCTGGGATGAGCCTGGCTCTGGAGCCAGGTGGTACCAGCACACGACTCATCCTTCAGTGCTACATGTGCTCAGGAAGGCTCTGCAAAGGCTTCCAGCAAAGGTTAAAAGTCCTGCAGGTGCAGGTATGGTTTTAAATGCCATGACCTGGATCCTGGGGTGTGTCAAAAGCAGCGTGACTGGGCAGGGAGGCGATTCTCCACTTGTGTGCCCTGGTGAGATCAATCCAGCACTGGGGTTCCCAGCACAGGGAGGGCATCAACTTGTTGGGAGATCACAGGGCTTCAGCCCCTCTAATCTGGAGACAGTCTGGAAGAGCTGGGAATGTTCAGTCTGGAGAAGGGAAGGCTTTGGGTAGAACTTAGAGTCCCTTCCAGGGCCTAAAGAAGCTCCAAGAGAGGTGGAGAGGGACTTAGAACAAGGGCAAGGAGTGATAGGACAAAAGGAAATGTTCTTAAGCTGAAGGATGGCAAGTTTAGATTAGGTTTTAAGAACAAATTCTTTCCTGTAAGGGTCATGAGACACCAAAAGAGGTTGTGCAGAGAGGTCGTGGATTCCTCATCCCTGGAAATGTTCAAAGCTAGGTTGGATGGGACTCTGAGCTACCTGGTCTAGTGGAAGGTGTCCCTGCCCATGGCAGGGGTTTGGAATGAGATGGTCTTTAAGGCACCTTCCAACCCAGACCATTCTATGATTTTATGCTGCATCAATCCTCCTCTGCGTACTCTGCATTATTAAATCTAAAGTTTTAAGATTAATCTCTTTGAACAGATTCCAGCAACACTGCTTTTGGTGGTGTTCTTCCAAGGAACACTTCTCTCTCCTCTCACAGCTGTTTCCCTTAATCTGAAAATAAGTCACTTTAGACAGAAAGAACATGTTTTTCTCCCTCTGAGTGTTGAACATAACATCGTGACTTGTGCATAAAGCCTGTTTCAATTATGGGTAACTTTCTTCTGTCCTGTTAAACCTCTGTGAAATCCATATGTACTCAGGGATGGAACAAGAGAACAAAATTAAATGTTTAAATGAGCTTAAGAGACACAGTCATGTCATGTTATCCTCAAAGTATACCAGTAGTGCGACTGTTGTATGGGGTTTGCTCTTCTGTTTGCTTTTTTTTTAGCTCTTATTTTCAATGACCTTCAGGTTTTATAGTCCAATTTAGTGCTAGAAATTGGTGGAGTTTGAGTAAAACCTCACTCATTATTTTCATTATGTGGTTTCATGGAAGGCAAGACCATTTACATGTGAGGACATTTCCCACCATACCCAGGGAGATCACAAACTCTATAAGCCATTTCCCCCTCAGGTTAGAGAGGTTTGGGGTTTAGACACAGCATTTGGAGGGTGCTGGAATATTTGGGAGGCAATCCAAGAGGCAGGATATAATCACTAATGTACCTTGTATGTAGGGAAAAGTTGTTTATCTGCTTGGGAAAACACGGGCCTGAGGAGATTAAGGCAGAGAGAACAATCTTGACCCCGGGGCCAATTCCAGATCACTAATTCTGCCTCAGTTTGGTCAGTGTTGGCAAGACAACCTAAAAGGCCATGTGTTGCTTGGATCTGTCCTTTCCCTCTTCATAAATGACATTTTCTTTCTACATTTCCATTGATGAAGGCAGTTCCATTCACAGGCTCATTTAAAACATAACAGACCATGTTTGTTTGCTTGTTTGTTTTTTTTTTCTTTCTAATAGTAGTGCTTTTACATCAAAACCCACATTTACAGTCAAATATTGCTGATTTTCTCCCGTTTCTTTCCATTCTTCACCACACAAGTCTCTCAGAGTGCCTGATAATGTGGACCAGATCCACTGGTGTCAGTCTGGCATCAACAGAGAAGGCTAAAGCCCCTGCTGAGGTATCCACTGGTGCTGGAGAAAGGAGAAAGCAGAGATTTCCTTTTAATTTGTTTATTTGGAGCAGGGTGTGAGGAATATGTCCCATATCAAGGGACACAGAAAACTTTCACACACCTTTGGCAGGTACAGCCTTACTTTTACTGCCCTGCTGTGTGTAGGGACATGGGAACAATTGTTTCTGGGTGTTTTTTCCCAAGCACCACCCCAGTTTTCCTTCACCTCCTACAGACTTGATGATCTTGTGGGTCTTTTCCAAACTTGATAATTCTAAAATTCTGTGACTTTACCCCTCACTCCAACGCAACCCTGCCAGAGAAGCCCAGGAGATTGGAAAGTTTTCGTGAAATGGCAATAAGGATCTCCAGGGATGCTCAAACTCACAAAATCAGCAACTCTACTGGAGTGTAGGAATGACTTGAAATAATTGGAAGAGACTCAGAACATGCTACTCAATAGAGCTGCATATTCCTTTCCGTGAATCCACTTTCTTTTTGCTTAGTAAGCTCTTTTCCTTCAAGCTGCATGGAAAACTCGGAAGACACCATGCCTTTCCTTGTGTCATGGAAATATTTAGTCAAAGAGCACAGTTGTAATATTTTTACGTGTTATAGCGTTGAAACCAGTTATTGGTGTCAAACACTGCCTTCCTTGAAGCTCTGCTGACAGAAATTTATATATTATAACATTATTTTAAGAATGCAGAATGCACAATGTCTCCTGGGTTTCCCCATTCACCCAGAAGAGTTCAGAGCCTGTGGAACACTGGCCATGACTGGCTGGTCACTGATAGAGGTGTTAATAAAGACAGAATAGCAGGGTCCTGTGTCTTCATAGATACATTTCACAAATATAAAACTGACCATGATGCACAGCTAGAAGAAAAATAAAACCTTAAATCTGCAAACAAATGGCCTTTTAATAGCAATGGTTCCACATTTGAACACAGGCATGATCTTCTCTTTGGTCAAATATGCTCATATTGGCATATAAACCCCACACAGGTGGTAGGTAGGAGCTGGTGATGCACCTTTCCCATTTTCCAGAGTGGATGTCTCTCCATTGGCACAGATTTAGACAAATCCATGGAAAAAAAATCAGCAGTGTATATTTAAAGGGTGTCTGGATGTGACTTCCAGCATAGAAAGGAGAAATGGTTCTAGGATTTGCTTGCAAGGGACTGACATTTAAAAGGATGGACTGATCACTAAACCAGGTGACAACCCAAATCAGCCTGAGCTCATCAGAAATTCTAAACAATCACAACACTAGGCCACAAAAGATTAGTTTTAGTTTGGGTTAGGTTTCTCAGCAATTTCCAAAAAAACTTGGACCAATAGATTTTATTCTGATTTTCAGTGTCTGTCTTCATCAGAATAACACTTATCTGTGAAAAGCAATCTTTCTTGTTGAGTCAGATACTTTCAGGCTAAATATAGCTGTGAAACACATGGAGAGTATTGGGTACCCAGTGGAAATGTCTCCAGCGCAGAAAAAAAACAAAAAAAACCCAGGGAAAATGCCAAACTAGTTCGTGACAAGCTGGTTTAGATATAGACCCTGGCTGGGCCACACTGGGGCTCTGTCCAAGGCTGAGAGAGCCAGCAGCACTTAGGATAGGCATGGGTGGTTGCAAGAATCCCCATGAGAGCATGTCCCTGTAGCAAAAATGTTGTGGACAAGGTGATGACTGCACAATTAGCTGAAGTAAAAAGACTAAGACTCTGGTAAAAGTCTGTCTTTTGGTTCTACCCATCTCTACCTGCTTGTTCAGAGAAAAGAATGACAAAATTGGAAGAAAAAAAGAAAAAAGAAGACACATAGACTAAGCCAGTTACATCTCCTGCCCACAGGGAAGGAGGCAAAAGAGATTGTTCCACCTCTTAAGCTCCCTGGTTATTCTTACTTGGGGGAAGCATGCTGGGATGGAGCCTGTTTCTCAGTTAAGATGCTGCTGCTTGTCAGGCACGGCAGCACAGACAAATGAAGTTGCAGAAGGTGTTGCCATCCCCCTGTGGGCACCATTCCACAAGGAGCGTATTCAGCCTAACAAAGTATCCTGCTCCAAATCACACCCCAGGCTCCAGCCCTACGCAGGTTTGATGTGTTTGCAGCAGAGATGTCAACGAAGTCAGTAGTGAGTACTCCTCTGACCAAAAGCCAGGATGGAAAGGTGTTTTGTAGATGTGCATTTGCAGCCCAGAAAGCCAATCCAAAGCACCAGGGGCAGCAGGTGAGGGAGGGGATTCTGCCCCTCTGTTCCACTCAGCTGAGACCCCACCTGCAGAGCTGCATCCAGCTGGGGCCCAGCACAGGATGGACAGGGAGCTGTTGAAGTGAGTCCAGAGGAGGCACCAAATTGATCAGAGGAATGGAGTAGCTCTGCGGTGAGGAAAGGCTGAGAGAATTGTGATTGTTGGGAGAAGGGGAGACTCCAGGGTGACTTAATAGTGGCCTTTCAGTACCTGAAGGAAGCTGAAAGAGAAGGTGGAGAGAGACTATGTGCAAGAGCCTGGAGTGAGAGGGCAAGGGGGAATGGCTCCAAACTGAAAGAGAGTAGGTTTAGATTACTTATGAGGAAGAAATTCTTCCCTGTGAGGGTGGTGAGGCCCTGGCACAGGTTGCCCAGAGAAGCTGTGGCTGCCCCACCCCTGGAAGTGTCCAAGGCCAAGTTGGATGGGGCTTGGAGCAACCTGGGATAGTGGAAGATGTCCCTGTCCATGGCAGGGAGTTGGAACTGGATGGTCTTGAAGGTCCTTTCCAGCCCAGGCCATTCTATGATTCAATTCTGTGATTCTAAAAGTCTTGTCCTCATGCACATGAGGGTTGTCTGCCTCATATGGTGTTCCTTCCACCAGACCAGGTTATTTAGAGCCCATCCAGCCCTACCTTGAGCACTTGCAGGGATGGGACAGCTACAACTTCTCTGGGTAAACTTCTTTATGTTATTGTTATTATTATTACTCTGCTTTTGCTTTTATCATGTTTGTTACTTATTCCCAATTATATTAAAATGTTATCTGGACATCTTGAGCAATTTCTGGATCCCTCTGGGCACTGATCTCTGTTTCCTAAACCAAGATGTGAGAATAACTGGGTATTTCATTTCTGCTGCCAATTCCGCAAGGTAAGCAAATAAATGAATAAATTGAAGGCAGATCTGAAATGAAACGAAGAAAAACAAAAGAAAATCAGCTAACTGAAAATGGAAAACAAATAAACAGACGAACAAGCCTGGCACATCTGAGTTTAAGTGAATGTTGTCTTCCACCCACAATGAATTTCTTCATGTTGTTTTTCAAGCTTTATAATGTGTTTCCTCAGCACAGCAGAAAAAAAAATATCTAAATGGAACCTCATTTCAAATTAAAGGAAATAAAAATAAAACAGATGTGTCTTTTCTTTTTTTTTCTTTTTAGGGAAACAAAGTGAAATATTTTGTTTTTGTTTGGTTTTCTGCAGATGAAAAAAATCAATCCCTTGTCAAAAATTCACGTGGAGTTCTTATCAGTTTGGAATCTACCTTTTCCACCAAAAATCTTTCAGATGGAAAGTTTTTGACTGCTTTAGAGCTAGTCACAAAATAAACGAATCTGTTTCTGGGTAGCTGGAAGTGCAAACCTGTACTGAAGAATGGCAGTTTCCTTATTTTAAGCATGATTTTAAGTCACTCACATGGAATAAAGGAATCACTTGCTTTGAAATTGTCTAAAATAAGAGAAAAGTAACTTCTAATCAGGTGCAAAATTCATCCACTCATAAATTCAGGGCTGTTTAAAAATATTGCGCATTTCTGCAATTACGAGACACATTGCAACTTTAGGTGTGTGCCTTTCCCCAGTGTGTATCCATGAATCCTGCAGTGTTCTTTAATAATTTATATTAATAATCAAGTATTCAAAAACTCCTAATAGACAAATCATTGTCTGAAGTAGGAAATTAATCTTGTCAGAACTCTACTGATAAACTTTCTGTGAAATTATATTGATACTCCCTTCTCCCAAACATCTGTTCCGTGAGGGGCATTGGAGGATCAGAAATTTTCATGTCAATCCACCAAGTGGTAACACATGACAGGGAGAGGAAGCTTTGATTTTTCTTATGTATAAAGAATTACAGATACAAACTTTTGAACAAGTTACCAACCATGGAATTCTTTGCTGAACTTTGAGTGTCTGAAAATCTCAGGAAAATTGCTCACCAGGCAAGTCTCAGCACAAACCCAAAAAAATAATTCACTCTTCTGTCAAGATGCAGTGGGGAACCAGCTCAAATTGTGAGAGCAGCAGACAGAAGCCCTCATCCCTTTACTGATGCATTTCCCACCAAACACCTTAGAATCTTTCAAAGACTCAGGGATCTTCAGGAGTCCAAGAAAACAAGGGCAAAAAAAATGATGGGGTTGCCTGCACATCATGATGGCATCATTGCTGCCCCAAATTTTTACTGTCAAGAGCACAAATTTCTCCAAACTGTAAATAAGTCCCAAAATTTTCCTGGTGTCAGCAAGTGACAGGCTCAGGGAAGAGGATCAACCTCTCCCAAGCACTAATTGAAACCCAACAGGTTACTGCTGCTGTCACAGCAGCTCCATTATTGATTTTCCAATGGGAACGCTCGTCTCCCGAGCAAGGCTCTTGTATAGATAATTCGGCTGCTTAAAAAAAAAAAAAAAAAGATACAAAAATAAAAAATAATAATTGCCTCTCTGAGCCCTCATTTTGTTTCCCATTCCAAATCCAATTGCAGATCCCTCTGATAGCTAATAATTTAACGGTCATTTATGTACAGTTTAGGGTCCATTGTTAGCGAAGGCACAGCGAATAAGCTGATTAGATTAGCTGGGTCTTGTATTCATGTGAAACAAACATATATCAAAGCAATTAAATGTGCAGTTTAATCGCTCCCTAACTATGAAGAAGACAGTTGCCTGAAGGTCCCAGGATTTTTCCTGCCTCCTGTTCCCAGCTCCTGACGTCGATGAAGCAAGAGCCATTCGCTTCGTGGGTTTGGAAGTGCTTATTTAGCATGGCAAGACACACAAATGAATTACTGACCTCAGTATTTTCCAGGTGGGGAGGCTGAAGTCCTGAGGGAAAAGAGGTTTCTGTAAGATGGTGAAGGCATCAGCAAGACAAGGAATATTTTTATTTTCCCCTTGCTGCCCACATGTGCTTCTGCCCCACAAGGTTTGGTTTTCCCTCCCAGCCTTCTCCCACACAGATAATTTATTGCTGTTTAGCACTGCTGAGGCCTGATGTGTTTGTACATTGACAGGCAGAGGATGGGAGACTACAGAATAGCTTAATTTTTAATCAGCAGTTGCTACTCTGAGGAATGAGGGGGTGATCTCATCTGCCCTCTGGAAGAGACCCTGGAGGGAGCTGAGTGCTGCAGAGGGTGCCTATTGCTTCTTGCTGACACTAATGATCCAGATAAATGTGGGTCCTTCCATCCAGGGCTACTCACACCACAGAGAGACCACCATCCTCCCCCGAGCAAAACCTCTCTTTGTCCTCTGTGGGGCTTGTAGACATCTCTGTTTTACTTGGCACCGATTACTTGTGGAATTTTCTCCATTACTTAAAAATATTCCATGTAGGCACCCTTGGTTTAATGCTTCCCTTGCTGTACCCTGGGCATCTATTTCCATTCTCATTACATGACCAGAGGAATTGATTCAGGTCAATGTTATAACATCCCTTTATGACAGAATAATAGACTGGTTTGGGTTGGAAGGGATCTTAAAGATCATCTCGTTCCAAACCATTACCATGGGCAGGGAGACCTTCCACCAGACCAGGTTGCTCAAAGGCCCATCCAACTTGGCCTTGAACACTTTCAGGGATGGTGCAGCCACAGCTTCTCTGGGCAACCTCTTCTGGTACCTCAAGGACAGGAAATTACCCTGAGTCTCTGGTGATGTCTTATCTACCGACTGAAAGTGCACCTGATCTCAGAGTTTCTTGCTCAAATGTTTTTATCTTTTTTTTTTTTTTTTTCTGTTTTGGTATTGACAATCCTCAGTTCATTTTGGTCTCTCTATCAGCCATTCTTGGACTGATCCCAAAGCTTTTCTGCAGCTAGAAATCTTGAAGAGTTGCTTGGGAAAATAGCAACCAAAAGGGTTTCCCAAACCATTGCAAAAATCCAACTCCAGATACCTCTTTTTGTTAATCACTAGAAACAATTTCTTGGCTGTTTAGAATGGGTTTTAACACCTCTGCAGTCTAGGGAATGGAAGATTGAAAAAAAAAACATGGAAAGTTTCAGTCTTCCTAGAGGGAAGCATCCCTGAAGGGTGTGGGAGAACCCTTGGTTTATATCAGAGCAAGAACAACATACTCAGCAAAGAACAACTCCTGCAGTGAGAACACCTCACAAGGGAAACAGCCTCAAGTTCTACCAGAGGAGGTTTATATTTGATATTAGGAAAAATTTCTTCATCAAAAGGATTGTCAAGCATCAGAACAGGCTGCTTAAGGAAGTGATGGAATCACCATCCCTCAAAGTATTTAAAAATTTGTAGATGTTGTGCTTGGGGACATGGTTTAAAGGTGGCCTTGGCAGTGCTAAGGGGAACTCAATGATCCCAGAGGTCTCTACAACCTAAAGGATTCCATGATCCTCTACCATCACTTGTGTTATGTAGTAGCTCCAACTGGCTGCTCTTCTGCACAGGTCAGGGAGATGATATCACTTCCCTTATTGATAATTCCTGGTCTTTGGGGATCATCAGTGGTCAGAGTCTGTACTGAGTGTACTGCAGAGAGCTGGGGTCTCAAATTCAGGTGACAGTGTCATTTTAGTGTAGGGTTCACCTGACCTGTGGATCTTCCCTAAGTGTCTCATCCCAGCTGCATTCTCTAGTGGGCAGAGGAAGGCTGAAACTTCCAGAGGATGATTCCTTTGATGTTGTAGACACCTGGTTGTCAAATAAGTATTAATGTTCAGAGGGTTTAATGATGTACTCAGTCACAGAGCAGAAAGTGCTGCTGAGATGGAAGATCTCAAATCCCTGGATACTTAACTGGTGTCATCCAAAGAACAAGGACAGACAAACAAGAACCTTTAGAGAAATAACAAAATTACATTTTTTTTTTTAAAGGGACTAAATAAATGCAGGACATTGAGACATATTTCATTGGTGGTCTTCTCCTGTTCAGTCCAATAAAGTATTTTTTTCAATCGCTGTTTATGTGCATTTCCAGTTGAACATACTGCAGCCAGACCCTCTTAGACAAATCTCTGTTCTTCAGCTCTATTTCCTCTCAGTTGAAGCTGTTTTTTCACTGATGGCATCTGCCCAGCTTCGCTCAAGATGTTAAACCCAGAGGAACCAAATCAAACCACCTTTCCCAGCAAAATCCAGGCAACAAGCAGCTTTTTGCAAGCCTCACAAATCAAGTTCAAGTGACTGATTTTGGAACAGCATTATGTCAAGCACTGTCCTATTTGCACAAGGCTTTTAAGGAGCTGTCAACTTTCTTCTTTCTCTTTTACACTGCCTTTCCAACACTGTCATTTCAGCTGAGCCTGGAAGCATGGAAATGCCAGGTAGCAGCAGTGGCAATTGTGTCACTGCAAGTGCAAAGCTGGTGGTGCTCTCATCCCTTCAGCAGGAATAAGGACCTGGCTATGGCACCCATAGAAAACCTCAGCTTGGGCAAAATGTTTGCAGAAATTAAAAAAAAAATTATACTATGAGGAAAGGCTGGGAGAGTTGAGACTGTTCAGACTGGAGAAGAGAAGGCTCTGGCAGATCTCAGAGCACCTTTCAGTGCCTGGAGGTGCTCCAAGAGAGCTGGAGAGGAACTTTTCACAAGGGTCTGGAGTGACAGGGCAAGGAAGAACGGCTTTGCACTACCAGAGGTCAGGGATAGTTTGGATATTAGGAGGAAACTCTTCCCTGTGAGGGTGTTGAGGCCCTGGCAGAGGTTGCTCAGATAAGCTGTGGCTGTGCCATCCCTGAAATTGTTCAAGGCCAGGTTGGACAGGACTTGGAACAACCTGATCTGGTGGAAGGTGGAAGAGCATTTGGAAGTAGGTGATATTCAAGGTCCCTGACAATCCAAACCATTCTATGACTCTATGATGCCCTGAATGTGAGCCCTCTACCCAGAACTGAGGAGCCACACCTGGAATACTGTGTCCCATTCCAAGCTCTCCAGTAGAGACAGTCTCTCAAAGTCCCTTGAAGTCCCTCGAAGGCCATGAAGATGATGAAGGGACTGGAGCATCTCTCCCATGAAATCTGAGATTGTTCAGCCTGGAGAAGAGCAGACTTGGGAGGATTTTATTAATGTCTGTGAATACCTGAAGGGACAGTGAGAAGAGGCTTTTTTGAGTGGTTCCAGAGGCAATGGACATAAACTGAAACACAAGAATGTCTCTCTGAACAACAAGAAACACTTTTTTCTGTTCTAAGGGTAACTGAGCACTGGCATAAGTTGCCCTGAGTTTGTGAAGTCTCCATCCTTGGAGACATTCAAAAGACATCTGGCATTGTCCTGGACTATGGGCTGTAGGTGAATGTTCCTGAGGAGCTGGGTTGGACCAGATGACCTTCAGAGGTCACTTCCAACCTCAACCATTCTGTGATTTCATGTGTCACTCTTTCCCTAAAGTGAATGAGTTCAGTGTCCCCACCACTACAAACACCAAGGAAAATAAGTGCCCCTTCTCAAAGTGATCTTGCTCTGAGGAAATCAGAAATGCAGTGAATCTATTGCTCAGAAGGCTGAATCCTTCCTCCCTCCCTTCCTCCCTTCCTCGCTTCCTTCCTTCCTTCTTTCCTTCCTTCCTTCCATCCATCCATCCATCCATCCATCCATCTACTTTTTTCTCTGTCTTTAGTCTTCCTTTCCCCCCTCACCTTGTCCTGTGAATTTTTACAGGTGTAGGTGAGGGGCAGGGCTACAGGTCAGCCTCATTCCCCAGAGCCATCTCAGTGTGCTCAGCATTAGGAGCATTACCCCTGGGTTTTTCTTACACGGCAAATCATGTAACAAGTCAAAATACAGGTCAGCTAAAAACACCGTGAAACCTGGCAAGCACTTTATTAACTGTTACTCGCTGGCTTCAGGATGACTTGGGGATTCAGTAAGTGGGTTAAGGAGTTTTTCCAGCAAGGTCAGTGGCAGGAATCTGGTGCAAAGTGGTAATAACCACCAGGAGTTTTCAGACCAACAGGAAGTCAATAAGTTTGGGTTTAAGCTCCTGCCGTGGGAGTAGGAACATTTAAAAAAGCCTCTAATAACAAGAATGGAGGGATTTGGCTTATTTATTTCTTTTTTTCTTTGTCCCAGACAGGAAAATACAGGAATGATTGTAGACAGGACTGTTTTCTCCAAAGCAGGCTATGAAAAATAAAGAAAGAGACAATTCCATCCTGATGGCATGGTATTGGTACCATGCCTAGAGCCATGGGGCAGTGGTCCCTGGATGCTGTCCTTCATATCTGTAAAGTCCCTGTGATTATGCATATCTGTGGAGTCCAAAGTGTATGTTCTACCATCATCTGGTTGAGCCTTAATAGTGGAAAAACCTAGCTGGATCCTTTTCCTATTGAAGAATTTTTGGAAAAAAACCATTCCCAGACTGGATATTGAGGCTTTAGTGCTGTCAGTGTTGAGAGATACTTTACCAGAGGTGTCAGGATACATATTTCAGGGTTCAGTTTGCCTTGTTGTCTAAAACTGAGCCATCTAAATCCTAAAACAGGTGGACACTTACATTAGGTGGTTGATCACCTTATTTGTAGATTTATCATGGGATGGGTTTGATCACACTCTGAGATGCAGATAGTGAGAAGCTGTTTGCAAGTATTTCCAATATTTGAATTTTCTGAGATCCACCCTTCTAATTGAAGCTGTCCATATTTATTATTTCCCTCAGAAACCCATTATAGTAATGGAGAATTAGTCAAAATTTTAGTGAGGGTAAGGATATGACTCATCAAAACTCAGAGAAGAATCTTCTTTAGGATAAACCAAATCCTGTCTGGAACTTCATCAGTGCCACTGACTCTGCTTTGAGAAGAAAGAGAGCCTGGGCTGAATTGTTCAGTAGGCACTTCCCTCCTGGAAACATGCAAATAGAGGGACAAATCCCACCTCTAAAGATAAATCAGGTGAATACCATCCTGAATGTATAAAATGAGGTCAGTCTTCACTTCCTGACCACAATGTTACTGATCAGGTAACCAGATGTACTTATTCTGCTGTAATTGCAAGTCATTCCTTTTATAAAGGCAGTAATTCCCGTGACAGGGAGAACTGTAGCCCACTGCTGTGGAAAATAATTTGGTAAAGATCTGTAATGGTCTATCCGCCACAGATCTCTTGGATTTTGGAAGTCAAGTTATAAACACAGAAATTATATTGAAGCGTGCCTCAGACCTGTCTTGATTCCACGCTGGCTTCAGAAGAGAATTCAGAGGTCTGACTCGACCTACAAGGTCATTGAAATGTGAGGTGTCATCCTTATGTGTCCACCATCACAACAGGGTGATGAACATGAGTTGAATACTCATCTGACTGGAAGAGGGAAGAGGGTTGGTGTCAGAGATTCCCTTCTGTGCACAGCATTTGAATGGCCTGGATTATCTTGCATCTGTGGACCTGTCAGACCTATCTGAAAGCTCACCAGTTTGACACGGGTTGGCAGACCAGCAAGGCATGGGCATCTCCTCTGAGCTCCTTGTTTTCTTGCTCCTTTGATTTACTCCAGGGTCACATATGGCTTGGCTGGATGCTGGGTTTTATTTCTGTCTGCACATCCAGATATATCAATATTAATTGTTCTTTCCAGGCTTTGGCTACTCCTTCTTTAGTAGAAAAATATAACTCCACCAATGATGAATTCTTAGTTCATGCCCATAAATCAAGACTGTGAACTCAACCCTGGATTATTATTGTTTGTTTACAGATGATCAGTTGGAAAGATGGAGAGGGACTCAAGTATTGCTGTCAGCAATATGTTGATGAGCTCCAGTGACTTGCAGTGACTCTTCCAACCCTCCTTGTAATCTGTCAGGATACCTACAAGGAAAAGCATCTGGCTCAAACTCAGCCTAGCAAGCACATCCTGACATAAAAAAAAAAAAAAGGAACATGAGAAACTCCCTTTTCCACTAATTTTTTAGAAATTTGCTTTGTCACTCTGTCCCAAAGACCTGTTTGCATCTGCTATTAACTGCAAATATTAATTAATAACTGCATCCCCGGATTTAATGGTACCTATAAAGGCACTTCATCAAGCTGGTCACTGACAGACTTCCTTCAGTGCCAAGAGTACCTAAAAGGAAAAGGAAAGAAAAAGGAACCAATACAAATATGTTGCTATGGAGAAAATGAATGGAATGCTCATTGTGCTTTTACATGGCTTAAAAAGAATAAAAATCTTTAAATGAGGGGAAAAAGTGTGGGGAAGTTTGAAAGAGATTCAGTATTTGAATTAACATCAGACAAGCATTCTTTTCATCAGAGGAGATGAAATTCAACACTTTTTTTTTCTTTTCTCCTCCTCTCTCTGCCTTATCTCTCTCTCTTTTTTTTTCCCCTCCCCAATAAAATAGCAGTCCAAAAATAGCAAGAGTGGGAAAAGTAAACTGGCAGGTATTAATTAGCTGGACAGGTAGCAAAAGTAAAACCTCCACAGCTACATACTCTGGAAGTTCTGGGGCGGAGTAGGAGGGGGCAGTTCACATTTAAATATTTAACTCATTCTAATTTTTGTCTTATTGAGTTAGAGGAAAGAAAGATGGATATTGTTTGTGTCGTTCTCTGATGAATTTCTTGTCTTTTTTTTTCACTCTGATTTCTGCACTAAAATCAACAGCATTTCCTGTAGGAACAGTCAGTGCTATAACTACGGTGTCCCAGTGCCTTACTTACCCCTGCACGATGCTATTCCTGGACCTGAGTGCCTTTGAAAACCAAGGCTTCAGGGTACAAGTAGGAACACAGAAAATGAGGTTATTGTTTAACTCCCATTTCCTTTCACTACACGTAAAGATGACAAACTGGTTTTGCTCATTCATAAACCCTCCAAGATCTTTTTTAAATACTCACAAAAACCTGACCCTTATTCTCTGTGTCTTTCATGTTAGAAATACAAAGAATTTCAAAGCCACTCTAATTTACCTGATACAAGAAGTGAGGGCTGTTGAAGGGTCCAAGCATCATTTCCTTGCCTTTACTGGTGGCAAAGTGTTTTCCCACAGATCCACAGCACGCTGGACACAACCTGCTCCGTGCACTTACACCAGATGTACACAACTGGAACACTGGATATTAAGAAAAAAATTCTTCCCTGTGAGGGTGGTGAGGCATTAGAAGAGGTTGTCCAGAGTAGTTCCAGTGTTCTGGCAGTGTTTAAAGTCAGGTTACACAAGGCTTGGAGCAACCTGATCTAGTGGAAGGTGTCACTGCCCATGGCAGGGTGTTGGAACGGAATGATCTTGGAGGTTCTTCCAGCCCAAAACATTCTGTGATTCAGTGATTCTGCTACAGAAGACTCTTGCCAGGACATCTTCAAAGGCTACAAATTTTCTAATTTTCCACATTTCTGGTAAGAAAGGCAAGACAAAAGTATATTTTTTAATTATACAGTTGCATTGCTGTACTTGACCTTTCAAGGGAGCAGAAGTCAAATTTCTATGACCTTATCAATTCTTCTTTTTTCTCCTATGGCTGCCAAACAGAAATTCAGGTGTCGGGCTCCTCCAGAGAAGAACCAAGAGCAGGAGCTAAACCATGCACTATATGGACATGACACTGGCTGAGGGCTTTGTAGTCTCTGATCCACCACCATGTCATCCATTGTCAGCCCTGAGCAGGAAATACCCAGGGTTGTGGTTGATCAAAGACTGGGATTGAACAAGAAACCAAAAAAAATAGGGCACCACCACAGAGGGCTGATTGCCTTGAAATGATAACCAGATTATTTTTTTAATTTCTCAGGAGACATAATTGTGGAGGTCACCTTTTTTCCTTCTTGACATGTCAAAACAATTTCCTGTACTCTCTGAGGAATTGCCACCAAGGTTAATTTAGTGTCATAAATCTACATTTCCCAAGTATCTTCCCCTGGAAACAATAAAATACGGTAGAAGCAAAGAATCAGGTGAAATTAAAACATCCTAAGACTCACTGCACCTGTCTGTCTCTTACTTATTATCTGTAAAATAACCTGAGAGTATTACGGAAAAGAGGAGTATAATTTGACATTGTTAATATCATCAGTCAATCTTCACCTATGCTGAGATGCACAAATGGTTGTGTTCCCAAAGACAGGAATGCTTTGCTGCATTAGGAACCTTAAGGCAAGTGACTGAACACATTAGAAAAACCCTGATACAGGAATTTCCCTGATTCCAGGAATTTTGCTGCTCACTCATTAACACATTCCAGAGGAGAGAGTAGAGCATCGATTATTGATGAGGCAACTCAAGAAATACAAGATTTAAAGTAGGGTATATTTTTCTAGATTTAAGCAAAATTAGAGAAAATCACCAGCATGATCCAAGAGTTGATGGAGAAAGAGCCAAAGCCTTGGTACCAGCAATGTGGGACAGGACGAATTAACTTGGTTCTTTTCTGATAACATTTCAGACTGAGATCTTTAACTTCTGTTTTTGCCTCTCATTACACTTTGCTTTCATCTCTTCCCTACATGAAGGTCTAATCCCTTGGCCATGTTGCCAAGTCTTTTTCTCTAGATGAAAGATGGGACAAGAAACAACAGATGGATACAAACCAACAACGTAGCACAGAGAAGTCATGAGGCAATCTGGTGCCACCATGCTCAAGATATTCCTCCTTGCAGTTTTCTGCAGGCACTAATTTCTGTGGACAGCTGCTTGGGGAAGGTTCTCAGAGGTAGGTGTGCTGTAACTCCCACAGCTTGGGAATCTCTGGGCTAGAGGAAAGAGGATATTTTTTTCCTCCTTATGTTCCAGAACTCAGTAAAGTCCTACATCCTACACAGAGTACATCTCTGCTGAGAGGTTTTTCTGTTCCCACCTGCAGTCTCTCTCCATTCCTGTCTATCTCCAGCACTGACAAGGTTGCTTGGAAGTCAACATTACCACCACAAGTGGCTGAGATCTGCAGGAATCTCCCAGGAGGTCTAAAAGAGAAAATAAACTCATGCTGTAATACAAATAATCACTAGACATGAAAAACTTTTTTCAGCAGAGCAATCATCAATCTAGAGGAAGGCCCTTTAGTAATCTGCTGAGGGAGAGGGGGTTCCCTCAGGAACCACGGATCCTTCCCTCCTTGTGTCATGGTGAAAACTACAAAATGTGCAACAACATCTGTGTAATGAAAAAGGACAATAGCAGATGTCCCCTGAGCCCCATGACAATCATCTCTGTATTAAATATTGTTTGATTCTGCTGCTGGGGCTGCAAAGACAGAGTGAAAATCTTCCCTAGGTCCACCAGCACCAGGGGAACAGTGAGTGACAGGAGCCAGGCTATGAAAAGCTTGGAAAAGATACAGTTCCTTCACCTCCAAGAAATTCAGATGCTTTGCTTGAGGTTGTCATCAACTGCCACCAGCCTTAACTCTTGATCTGGGAACACCTTCTGAGCTCATGGGAGATGGTGGACATGCAATCTTCTTCTCATTTGGAATAAAGAATGAAACTGTTTGTCATTATCTTATTTGGTGATATGTGAAATCATAGAGGTGCATTTTGATGGTTAACTTCCTTGGACCTTTGCTTTTTTGTTTGTTTGGGGTTTTTTTGTTTTTGTTTGGTTGGTTGGTTGTTTTTGTTTTGTTTTGCAAAAAAAAAAAATTGTGTACTGCCACGAGGTTTAACCATGTAAACACAAAATGATTTGGGTTGGAAGGGACCTGCAAGACCATCTCATTCCAATCCCCTGCCATGGGCAGGGACACCTTCCACTAGACCAGGCTGCTCCAAGACCCATTCTTTATTCCTTTTTTAAAAAAGGTGGGTTGTATGGGTTCCTTTTTCCAGTCCAGAGAAACCACATCAGACAAGGGAACTGAAGGCAGGTGACTTATTTCAGGTGGTTGATGTTAATGACACAGAGAGCTCAACCCATCGGGAGCTATTTGTTCCCGAGCATTCATGGGATATTTATCTATCTGCACTTATCTCTGAGATAATATTGTGACTAGGGTAGAATTTAGGAGCTGTAAAGCAAGAATCAATTAATGCTTCATCAAAGTGTATTTTCAGAAGTGAACAATACTTACTCCATCAGGAAAATGGAGTGCCTTTATTTTCCCTGATTTCCCCAAACACTCACTCCTGAAATTTTCTTATTAATTTTCATATTTAAATCTTGATGAACCCATTTAACTCCTGTACAAAATACAAGGTTTTCCTGCTTGGCCCACTCCCTCTTAGAGATGCTGCTGGGGAGGACAAGCACAAATGAGCTTTCTGTGCTGGTTCTTTTCCTGTTTTCATAACCTAACACCTTTCTGACAGGTGCAAAACCCCAGAGGGTGTCAAGATTAAATTGAAACACTTCCTAAAGCCTTGCAGAGGTGCTTACGTGAGAGGAACCACTGCTAAATTTTCCACACACTGAACTCAATTTTTGCTGTCAGTAACCACTCCTTTTCCATTCAAAACAGCAACACAATTTAATTTATTTAGTTCCAAGGGTGTAAAGGCATTCACTGAAGACTGCAATGCAAAAGTAATCTGAAAACTTGAAGAGACACTAAAGGGAGTTAAGGCCTTTGGTGTAGATCAGAAAACTCCAGCAGAAACCAGAAAAGTGATGCTGGGAGAAGCTGAAAAATATTGTATCCTTACCTAAAAACCTGTATTCTGTTCATGATGTAGGTGTCAAGTGTTCAGGACTTGATCTGAAGAGGGGCAGATATTAACATATAGCAGAGTATTAAATTCTAGAAATGTTTTTTTTTTTTTTTTGACTAGTCAAGTTGGACCTTGATATTTGCATAGAATTAACACTTTTCACCCTCAGATGAAGAACAGTTTTTACGTGTATGTGAAGGTGAAGAAGAGACCTGTGTAGAAGTTGCCATGCACTTGCAAAGTGGGTGTCCTCCTTCTTCTTTGCACAAGCCAGGAGGCACACAGCTGGCTCAAATATGTTCCCACATGTTAAAAAACAGTGGGAAAATTCCACCTGTGCTATCCTGGCCACTGGTGTGTCAAACTTTTCCATTTAGATAGTCAGCATTTTATCTCGGAAGTAATTGAAATGTAAGAGCTCAGTGAGGATTTCATCATCAGGAGGGAAAGCAGATAATTTCCCAGACCAGAACAGATCAATTCAATGTCTGACAGCCTAGAGGGTTGTTCTTCCTTAAAAAATCAACCCACTTTTCCTTCAGAGCAGCAGTTGCTAGACAGATGAACCAATCATTAACACTTGAGTCCATGACAACCCTTTCCAGCTGATCCTTAGGGCCATGTAAAAATCTATCCACTTGGATAGATTTTTTTTGGTTGGAAAAGACACATCATGGTTTACAGAAAGTTGTGCTAGATGTCAATTAAGCCAAGAAATTTTGGAATTTTAGGAGTAAGGTTAAGGCCAATTTTCAAAGCTTTTTTTTTCTGTAGCATAGTATAAAACCTAAAAAACAAAAAATAAAAGCAAAAAAAAATCCAACAAAAAACAAAACCAAACCACAAAAAAAACCAACCAAACAAACAAACAAACAAAAACAAAAAAAACCCCAAAAAACAAAAAACAAAACAAAACAAACCCAAATCAAACAAACAAACAAACAAAACAAACAAAACAACAACAAAAAACCAAAACCCCGAAAAACACGAAAAACCAAACAACCAAAAATCCTCAAAGAAAACAGGGAAACAAGGAATCTGATCTTCTGCTTTAGCAAACCAGAGGTCCAACACACTGAAGGAAAAATATTTCTTAGGGATGCAGGACTGTCCTGTTGCTCCACCGCCTGCATGGTCTCGTAGGATCATCAGGGAATTTTTTCAGGTAAGTGCCTACAGTCAAGTAGGACATGTCTGGGCCACAAGGGCAAGACTTTTGCTATTGATTTATGTGGTGGTTACTCAGGTTCCATAATGATTGGACTGTAAAAATTACAGAGACAGACACAGCTCAGCTCATTCCCCACTGCTCATGGGCACAACACACCAGGACAACTCAAGGCCACTGATATTTAAAGTTTGCTTTGGCCATAGGGACACAAGTGTCCCTCTTGTTTGTGCAACAGGCAGCCTGCTCACCTTTAATCTTTCTTCCATCAAAATATTCCGGAGAAGGCTTTAAAGATTTTGGAAAAGCACAATTTGCCCTGAGGGACACTGAGGAAGTTGCACTGGCAGTAAGATCTAAGAAGAGCTGCTGAGCACTTTGTTTTGCTACCTGTAGCACACATTGTAATTAAGCAGTGATCAAAACCTTTCATGGGTGACTGCTGAAGAAATGTTACCAAGGGCATTTTGTCTTGAATTCTGAATGCAAATCAGAATCTGGAGGGCTTCAGAACACTCCTGAAGATGATAATCAGAACCAGTAGAAATATTTTAAAGTATAATTCCAAAAATACGTGTCAGATGAAAGAAGTAAAAGAGTAGAATTAAAGATTAATTTATTTTTTCTTCCTGTCTTGTAGTTTTGGAAGGCTATGAGTCAGATTGAATGGTTGTTCTTCTGAAATACAACTTTGAAAGACTGGCTACAGGTAGGCAAGAAAGGAACAACAGAGTTGGGAGAATATCAGACATTGTCTTCAATGAAGTTGGAGAAGAACAAGCTTCCGGGTTCCAAGTGAAATGTGAATGTGGGATGTCAGCAGGACTTTAGCAGATGAAAACCCTTCATAATTTATGTATTTCTTCTGTTCCATAGTGCATCTTCCTTCAATCCAGCTGTTCCTTCATTAGACCAAATGCTGGTGCAAGTCTCTGTGGACAGGCTACATCTGGTGTATGAATATGTAATTATATTTCTCTGTGAGTGTCCAGGTATCTGTGACATTTGGTATCTAAGAAGATGATGTGTTATCTAGGTCAAGCTAAAACAAATCAAACAAAAGATAAAAAGCCCTCCTAGAATTAAAATAAGAACATGTTCTGGTCATCAGCTCTTTGGAGGTTGTATTTTTGTTGACATACCTTACTTAGCTTGTTGGGAAAGAAGAGTGAAAGAGCAATAAATGCTTGAAAAGTGGTCTCAGAATTGTTTCATCCGGAGAAACTCCTTAGGGGACTATGAGAACATAGATTTGCCTTACATCCTTTCAAAATCTACCATGTTTATCACTTTCAAATGAGCCTATTTCAAAGCAGGTTTGGAACTATTACTTTTACCAATGTGCACAAAAATAACAAAAACATAAAACTGAAGCTTTAAAATGCTTAGACATTGTCAATGATGTAAAAATTGTGATCAAAACTCTTGCTAGTGCACAATATTTTTTGCCAGACCCTAAAAAATAACAGATTTCCAAATATACATCAATTCAGAAGGAAGCAGAAGCTTCATTCTTATATGTTTTCCCTAAAAAAGATCAAAGCAAGAACCTCTGAAATTTTAGAAGAATTGAATTCTGGATCTGGTATTTGCAATTCTGACCCAGGTCTACATTTTTCAGGAAAGCGTGATCTGAATCTCCTGTTCAAACCATGCCCTGAGCAGGCTGAGCTCCATTCCAAAGAGCTCTGCTCTGCACTATGGAAGGAAAAATATTTCAGCAAAAATAAGAGTCTGAACCAGTGGCTGAAATTCATCTTATCTTTGCTGGAGGTCCTGAAGCTCATTCTCATTTCCCTCCAATACAGATATGAATTTTTAATCTGGTGAGGAATGGTGCCTGTAGTGCTGAGATCTGGAACTGAATTATGAGTTGAACTCGTCTAATCAAACTTGCTTTCCTGCACAACATCAAATTACCTGCTCTGGTTGCCACATTCCTGCCATCTGCCCCTCTGGAAAGTCTATTATGTACACTACCACCCCTTTAATGATGCGTAAGGACTCATGGTCTGGGCATCTGGAGGCAGGACCTGTATTTCTCCTCAGCACCAGGAACCCTGGGTGTGCACTACCAGGTTCTTCTGTACAGAAATACAGTGAGGATGGATGGACGTGACTTTTGTACCAAGGCCAATGTGATTTTCTGGGCAGGCTTATGAGGGCTAACTCAAATTTGATTTTACTGTTATGGTATCAAAAATCACTTAGCTAATCACGGCTCTAATTTTCACACAGCACCTTCTGGCCACCAACAGACGTGTAATTTCGGACCTACTCCACAGAAATAGGTGTGGGAGTTATCTGACCATGAATCTTTCACCAGGGGAAATGAATAAAAGGGAAAAGGCTCCTAAAATGCATCTGGAAATAGCTCAACAGGAAACAGGTGAGCAAAGGGGCAGCCAACGTCCTCATTACACTGGTGCAGGGACACGTGGCTGGGATCTGAGGTTGCATGGGCCTTGGAGCAACCTGGTCTGGCGGAAGGTGTCACTGCCCATGGCAGGAAAATTGGAACTGAATGATTTTTAAGGTCACTTCCATCACAAGGGACAATTCTATGTTTCTATGATTGTAAACCCTGGTGGCTCCTGATTTTGCTAAGCACATCAAGGCTTCCAGGAATGTGCCTTTCTCCCCTCACTAAATCAATGCCAAGAGAAAGTGAGTCCATGACATCAGGAAAAGAAGCCTCGATATCACCACATTCACACTCTTGATTATACAACTCTGGATCCACCCTTCAGCTGCTTTGCTGAAGTATTTTTCCAATCCTTTCATTCTCTTCCCTGGACAAAAATACATCAGTTTATGCCCTTGCTCATTACCAGTCTGACTTACCCCTGTGTTTATGCAGCTTGTAGCTCTGACCTTTCCAGTACCTTGAACATTTGTAGCATTTTCTTGCATTAGATGTTCCACAATCCCCTTTTCTGTCCCATACTCTCTTGCCTTTATCTTTGCCTGGGCTTTTATTCTCCTAACAATCACCCCAAAGGGGTCAGCAACCCCAGCCCTGGGCAAACCTTTTATAGAGGACTTGCGAAACTCACAGTTGTTCCACCTTTTAAGTTTTATTGATCTCTATAAAAAGCTCAGCAGCTCTGTTGAGGGCATTATGTGGATGAACGCACACAAATGATAATTCCAGACAGAGGAGGGAAAAAAAATAAAAGGAATAATGTTGAACATTTTTATCTGTTCAATGAGTAAAAATTACGCACAAACTCAGAATTGCATGTTTGCTTTCAACCCTCATTCTCATATTTTGAGGTGTCTCCCTGCTCCTTTCAGGAATGGGTGGGTTGGTGGCTCACGAGAGAGATTTGAAGGTGTTCCAGTGTCCAAAGATGTGTGGAGATGCCTAGATGAAATTTCAGACCTGTTTACACCTCATATAACTGAGCTGCACACAAATACTAAGGATCCAGACTTCAAAGATACATCTGGAGATGTCCATGGGAGGAACCAATTGCCTTTGTCTTCTTCTGTGTTCCACAGAGAGACATGGGCATGAGAAGTGACTCAGATTTAAGCTGGGCTGAGTCACCCCTGAAAGATGCTGAGCTTTTCTATCAAAAACCCCTCAAATCCTCATCACTAAAAGGATAATAGGCTCCCCATCTTTGCCTCTGCATGTGTTCAACTTGAGATGGCAGGTTGCTTGAAGAGGAATTATCTCTGACTAAGTATTTTTAAGTGGTACAAAGCATAAAGTAATTGCATTTTGTTCAATAACATAAATTAGGAAAACAACAACAAACATCCTGGAAGATTAGCAGCTTTTGTGTCTTGGAAGAGTTGGCCTGAAAACCTGTCTGTGAGCCTTAGGGAAGCTTTGGTGTGGGGTACATTCACCCCATCCTACATCCAACAAAAATATCCAATTCCATAGCACATTTATGGCTACATTTTAGTAACACACAGACACTTACAGCAAAATGCCAAATAAAGCAATCCAGGTGGGCGCATCTGAGATGAAAGAGTAGAGGAAAAATACACGCAATAGGTCTATAAAGAGACAATTAATTGAAGGAACAAACTGAAAAGAAATCAATGCAGGTCCACCCCTGAGCTGTGCCAGTCAGCTTTTGATTCTGCCTTTGTCATGGTGTCACTGGTAACCACTGGGTGCCCTTATGCATTCAGCATAAGTATGCACCAGTCTGCTGTCATCAACAAGTGAACTTAGGTGTGTTATATGTTAGAGTTATTTTATAGGGTGAAAAAAACTCCTGTTCTTCAGGTATATACACAGAGAATGTTTCATCAGGACCTTCCTCTGGCTTTGGACAATTCAGCAATTACAGAAGTTAGTAAAGCAAGCAAACTATCAATTGCATCTTAATTTCTTCTCTAGAATAAAAAGCAAATCAATACACAATTAACTAAAAATATACTGTAACAAAAATACTCTTTTCAGTGCTAGGAAATATTTAAGTGCACTTTTCCTCCTAGAATAGAGTCAAAGACCTCTTAACAGCCCGCAAAAGCAATACCATTTTATTGTCCCCTTCTTCCTTCTGAGCTATTGCTGTGGTCACTGGACTGGGTAGTCCCTGCTGTTCATTACTGCAGATCCATTCTTCGCTTCTCTTCTCTTCTCTTCTCTTCTCTTCTCTTCTCTTCTCTTCTCTTCTCTTCTCTTCTCTTCTCTTCTCTTCTCTTCTCTTCTCTTCTCTTCTCTTCTCTTCTCTTCTCTTCTCTTCTCTTCTCTTCTCTTCTCTTCTCTTCTCTTTCGTTTTTCCATGGGCAGGGACAACTTCCACCAGACCAGGTTGCTTAAGGTCCCACCCAACCTGGCTTTGAACATTTAATCAACATTTTCAGGTATTACCTTCCCAGGAAATCCATCTCAAACCGGTAAAAATGAGATTGTTTCAGCCTGTTCCTCTCCCCAACAGCTACTGAATTCTTTGGTTGATTTCAGATAATTCTTGACAAACACATGGAGCTGGAGGAGAGTCTCATGCTAAGAAGTGGCTGTTGCATGTCAGCTTTTCTTTGATAATAAGGAGCCCACGTTTGGGAGGTACAATCAGAAAGGTATTATGAATGCTCACAACTGAAAGCAAAGCTTTGATCATACCCTGGGTCAATCAAGAGAGACAAATCCAGGGGATTTCACTGATCAAAAAGGTTTGCAATATCATCCTCTACCATTTCAGCATCACCAATGAAAGGTGCAGCTGCTGCCAGCTTAAGAAAATCAAAGACTTATTTGTGTTGCCACCAAAAGGGACAGTCCCACTTGCTCTGGCGCCCTTGGTGGTGTGTTCACACAGCCTCCCATGTCAGCTCTGGGAAGTGTGGTCACACACAATGGCTGCTCCACTCACTGAGAGCAGGAAAACACAAATTTTCAAAAAGAAGTGGCAGGGGGAAAGGTGATCCCATCTGTGCTCACATCCAAGGGAAGAATACTGTGCCTTTGGCACCGCAGGCAGCAATTTAAGCCAAATGTGAAGTCACAAACTGGCAGTTTCCTGAAAGCTCTGGACAATGATTGGTCCCCCTTTTCCTAAAACCATGTATTTTTACACAAAGCCATGCGCACACACACTGGGAAAATTGTGGGAATTAATGCTTGAAGGTGGAGCTGGTACAGAAAGAGCATTAATGTGGTCTTGGAACCAGTAGTGTTTCAACCCATGCCTTCTCTGACTGCATCCTATCTACTCAACTCCCTCTCTGCAGTTTTTCCATGCTGATTTCTGTGAGGAAATTACCCTTGTGCTGGATTCAGCAACCAAGGAAGGTCTCTGCCAGCTTTTCCACCCCATGGACACCACAAAATCCTCAAGGCCATGATGAACATCACTGACACCACTTCAGCTATCATGAGGTGTCCTGCAGTGTAAGGAAGGCCACGAAGAGTTGGCTTGGAAAAATGATGACTGAAAGGAAACATGAGCAGGCTACAAAATCATGAGGGGCCAAAAGATGTTGAATAAGGCAATAAACAATTAACTCCCTTCTAAAACAAGGAACCCACCACAAACACCAGGAGAGGCTTTCTCATGCAAGCTGTGCTGAGTTGTGGGTGCCTTTTGCTGGATGCTGCTGCTGGTGCATGCATGGATTTTAAAAGAGTTTGAATAAATTCACAGGGGAAAAATCCACATGGTGCTGCCTGGTATCATCACCCCAGCTCTTGTTCAGAAGGTCTCTGAGCCCTGCCCATCTTGGGGTAGCCCAGGGATGTATTCCAGGGCATTTACTCAGCTCTTGCCCTCCCCTTGACATCTGCCTTGGCTGCTCAAGGCTGCACTGTCCTTTGCTCCAACCCACTGCTGGAGTTGTGCCATCCCAGGCAAAGGCTCCTGCACAGATGTCCGAGGGATCCCATACCAGGAACTTGTTGGTTTTCTGCTCTGTGTCACCCCTGAAATCACTTTGGGCTGTTCCCTTCCCCTTGGCAGCATCCCTATCTCTCTCCCCTCTGTCCGGGACTCTCTTTCCTGAGTTGGAAGTGGAAATTCAGCCCCCCTGCACCCCCTGCCTTGTCCTCCCCTTCCTTTCCCTCCTCCCCTCACAACTTTCCCTGCTGCTGTCATGTTTTCCACAGCGGGCAGCCCACCTCAGCACAGAGATGCTGAACAAAAGGGCTGACGTTATTCGTATTGCCCACCAGCTCCTCCAAGTTCTGCCAGAACTTTGGTATTAGAGCTGCTGGGATTTTTAAATTCCCTTTTAACCTCCCTGGCTTTTGTTGCACGATTGTCATTAACAGGAAATGATCTTGGTCTCTGTTTAAGAGCACTGTGAATCAGAATGGAGAATGTTAAAATTCAGAGTGGGGCTGTCTCCCCCCCTCCTTTTTGTGCCACTTTTGTCCCTTTTCCTGCCGTTTACTGCAGCTGGTAGGGCTTTCTCAGCCTCGGGAGGAGCAGAAGGAAGATCTATACGAGGATGCAGCTAAACCTGCCCCACACACCTTGTGCCCACTGGCACCAACACCAGCTTCCCCACACCCCACAAAATGACAAAGGAACCTTGATTACTGACTCACCATGCCAGCTGAAGGAGAGGGGAGGGAGAAAAATAATGCATTTATAATAGTGGGCTCTGAGCCTGCTGGGAGATTGGCTGGCATTTCAGCAGCTGAGGGGGCTGCCCCGTGCCTGAGCTGTCACACTGACTCACCTGCCACAGCAGCAGCTCTCAGAGGCACCTCGGGAGGAGTGGGAGAGGGAGAAACAGGGGATGGAGGAAGATGCACACCCCACAGACGTGCAGAGGGAGGGTCTCTGTTCCTCCCTCCCTCCCTTCTACCCCACAGATGCACAAGTGCCTTTCCGCTGTCACTCACTCTCCTCCATTCAGAAGCAGGACAAAAATTCATGCCACTTCCAAGGCCCCCTCAGCTCCCCATCCACGTTTGTCACAGGATAATGTGGCATAAGGATGTTCAAAAGTGAGAAAGACAATTGTTCTATCTCACCTGCTGCCTAACTGCACCAAAACATCTTTTTTTTTTTTTTCTTTTTTTTTTTTTTTCTGTGTAGGAGCCCACAGCACTGTTTTTTTGAGTGCTGGACCCAGCCTTGGAATGGAGCACTTTGACCTCACCAGGGGCTGACCATGACCATCCCTGCTGAGTCAGTGCAGTCCCTTGCCCTGGATATGGAGTCAGGAGCCAAGTCCTGAGTTTCTGCAGAAGTTACAAACTCTCTTTCCAATATTCATAAGTGATTTCAGCACACTGTGGATAAATCAGTGTTCATTGTAACACCAACTACCTTTTCTCTTTAGGAACTTTGGGAACTCTTTGGGAACCTAAAACAGTGTTTTAGGATGTTGGGAAACCAGGTTGGCTCCTATTCCTACTGTGGGTGTTGCTCCCTCGTTCTGGCACCCTGCTCCTCTTTCCTTTTCCCTTTAATATTTTTCATGCCTTTCTTGGCCACTCCAGTCCATTTCCATATATTATTCCCTCCATCCTTGCTACTTCCTTGTGCTTTTGCAAGTTCCCTGTATGTAAAAAAAGACACCTGAGCATCTGCCCTTTGCCTTGATTAATAATTTGAAAACAAATGGGGAAAAGGGGGAGCATTCCTATATTTTTTTTCCCATTTTCTTTCATGAGCAGATAATTTCTGCATTAAAACTTTATCCACTGCTCAGAGCCCAGTCTGCTCACCTCACCACTAATGGCATCCTCAAAGGATTCAGCCTCTGCTCTGAAGGTGTGTGAATGCAGCCCTGAGCAGAAAGGGAGAGCTTTGATATGGGGTTATCAAGAAATCAGTAAGGAAAGATGAGATAAAATGCCTCTAGGTCTGGGACCAGGGAAAGGAACATCAGTGGTGCAGAGGGGGGGTAGGGAAGAGGTAGTTAGCAGGAAAATAGGGTGGATAACCACTATGATCTTTTGGATTCCACTGCTTGACTGGTTAAAGCAACTCTTGCCCCTGCCATGAGCCCTTGGGCTGCAGACCTGAGCCTGACAATGAGGGTTTTGTGTGTGTTTGTGGCTCCTAAATGTTTTCAGATTAATAAGAGTTATGAATGATAATTGATAATTGTACATTATAATAAACTTCATTTCATTTCCAGTCCTCATACAATCCAGAAAGCATCAGAATCCCCAGAACATTATTATTCAGGACATTAAATTCAAAGGAGAAATCTAACAGTACCTAAACTGCAAACCACAGGATATCCTTCCAATGTAAACAAAATCTCAACGAAAGAGGAGGGAAAGAAAGCACTAATTCCAAGGAATTTTGTTCCTCTCTCCAATACTGTAAGCACATGGTGAGGCTTTTTCCTTTCCCCCTACACAGAGGACTTCAGTGTTTGATTTCTACCCTGAGGCCTTGTTTGCTGCCTTGCTTCTGAATCAGACTTGACTGGCACAAGTGTTACTGGGGAAGGCTTGCAGTTGGTTCACTCCTGGCAAAAGGAAAAGAAACAAAAATAAAAGAAAAGAGGGGGAAAAAAACAAAGGAAAGAAAGAAGGGAGCACCACAAAGGAGTTCAAAACTTTGGGGAAGTGTTGGGAGCTCCATATTAATTTCCAAGGAATGTTCCTTTCATATCCAATCAATACTGAGCTGGAAATAACTCCACAGGATTGATGTGCACATTACACTGAGTTGTTTAATTTCAGCTTGTACTGGAAAATCATTTCAGCGGTGTTTCCTGGTGACTGGTACTGTTCCTTCCACCTCTGACGCACTGGGCTTGGCTGGGAAGCTCTGCACAGGGGAGAGAATGGAATTAAAAGCATTGAAGAAAAGTTAAAGCAGAGAGGAACCCTTCAAAAAGAGGCAATGTGGGAAGGTGAGACAACCACATGGCAAAGGAAGAAGAAAAGAGATGGTTTTGTGCTGGGAAGTGGGGTTTAGTGTCCAGAGGTCAGCTGGGATTCACCTGGGTCTTATTTTTCTGGCTATTTTCCACAAGTGTTGGTGTCTCTGGTTTGCTGGATGATGGCTTGAACACTTTCCTCTCCAGGCTCTGCTTTCATCTTCCCAAGCTGAGGGAGATGGGAGCTGCCAAACTCTCCTGTGCCTACTCCATAGTTTTTATTGCATAGGAGTTCTTACCAGAGGCCAATAGCTCCATGTCAATATTTTAAATCCCTTCTCTGGTATGAAAAGTTACTTCCAGTGGAGGGAAGACCCTGGCTGGAAGCAGAACAGTTCACTTTGCTCAGCTCTTCATGCCAGCAGCCAAATTCGATAAGCAGAGCTGTATTTTCTTCAAGGAGTGGCAGGTCAGGGGTTTTCCTGGTGTGGTACCAAGGTCAGAAAGGAAGAGTGATGCAGATGAAAACCATGGTGTTTTGCGGAGTTATGGATTTACCTCCACTGCCTGGTTGAGTGCTTCTCCCAGCTCACATCTTTGCTCCAGCAGAACAGCCTTCTGATTCTGCAGCCATTCTGTCAAGCACAGAATTTTGGGACTCCATTCTGAATCCCTCTCTCTGCTTTCCCTCATCAATGCTGGGAATTGACCTCCCATCAGGTTGAGGGAGGGGATCCTGTCCCTCTGCTTTGCCCTGGTGAGTGAGATACCACCTGCAAAGCTGCATCCAGCTCTGGAGTCCACAGCACAGCACAGCAGCAAGTCCACCAAGATAATCAGAGGGATGGAGCACCTCTGCTATGAGGAAAGGCTGGGAGAATTGGGATTGTTCAGCCTGGAAAACAGAAGGCTTCAGTGGCCTTCCAGTACCTGGAGGGAGCCTGCAAGAAAGTTGGGGAGATTTTTTTATAAGGATATGGAGCTACAGGACAAGGAGGAATGGCCCTGAGCTGGAAAAGGACAATTTTTATGTATGAGGGTGGTGAGGCCCTGGCACAGAGTACCTGGAGAAGCCCCATCCCTGGAAGTGTCCAAGGCCAGGTTGGATGGGGCTTGGAGCAACCTGGGATAGTGGAAGGTGTCCCTGCCCATGGCATGGGGTTGGAACCGGAGGGTCTTGGAAGTCCCTTCCAACCCAGACCATTCTATGATTCTCTGACCTTCCTCAAGGATGTGTTGAGTGTCTGACAGTGTGAACCCACAGTCCCTTCCCTTTCCAAGGAAATGCTGCAAGTTGCAGGTTCATAGACAGGTGGCAAGGAAGTAAGAGTGCCTTTCCCTCCCCCTTTTCCCTGACCCAAGTTCTGAGTTGTGGGTCCTAACTGCCACCTACTTTGTTATCCATCCTTTTTTACAGATCTCTTTCAGCATGAATGGCTTCTTAGACTCTCTTTTACATTACATTGACATGTTTGAATTTATTCCTCTGTATCTCCTCACATCCAGCATAATTTTAGCATTTTCTGCCACCAGTTCTCAATTATGAGCCATCTGATCTAGTATCCTTCCTTTGCTCGTTGGTTCAACCCTTAGTGCTTCAGGCACCTCTAAGAAAGAAGTCATGAGTATGTTAAAAACTGTTTTTATAATGAAGATAATTAAAACCTCTGTGGGTCTTGTTTCTATTCCATCCTCTACGCTGTGCCTGACCTTCGACTTGCAGTTTTTTACCTGGTTTCCAGTCCTCACTTTAGTAGAAATAAATCCAAACTTCCCTAAATTACTGCTTTGAGGAAGTTTGGTGAGACACACAGGCTTTTTGACATTTTCTGGGTCTGGATTAACACTTCAGGCAGCAGAAAAATGTTTCTTAGATTAATTTTCTGGCTTGCTGGTGCTCTTTCCTTTGATCTTTGTTGATAGGTGGGTCTTGTGGTGTTTTTTTGTTTTTCTGTTGGGTTTGCACCTTGTTCCAGAGGAAGCCCAGGGTAGGAATGAATTGTCACTCAGCTTCCCCACCAGCTGGCTAGTGAATAATCAAAGCTTTAGCCATGCATAACTACCATTTTATAAGGATGTCCTGGACAAGCATGGTGACAAAAAGTACTCCAAGCCTCTCCCTTCCCAGCCCTCTCACCAGGATCCAAGAAGTCAATAAATCCTTTTAGCCACCTCGGCAGCAGCTCCCAAGCCCTGCAGAGGCATGCAAGGAGCTGACCTTCTTCCCTCTGCTGGTGTCAGAATCAGCGTAAGAAGTTTCTCTCCCACACACAGCACTCGACTCTCCACTTCTTATCCCACTGGGAATGCAGGCACAGCACACGCCCCCACATACATTGCAGTCAGTGAAACACACCAGGCAAGATGCTGTTACCTAGGCAATGGTTATCACAAGTCTCTGGGAAGGGAGTCTAGGGAGAGGCACAGGACAATGCAGGACTGGGGAAGGAGGAAATAAAGCCAGCAGAAGAGATCAAAACTGAGATATAAAGCCTGAAATGCTGTGATATGGGCAGCAGCTGGTACTGAGAGATTGGGTGTTGGAATTTGTTTGGGTTTTTTTATTATTTTAAACACAGTTCTGTGATGGACAGAATTGCTTTGCCTCTTTGATTTCTTCCTGGCCTGAGAAATGTTGCCAGTCTGTGAGTTTGTGATCTAACCTTTGCAGAAGGTCAGCCCCCCTGTGGTGTCATGGCTGGTCAAGATTTTGGATGAAGGCTTCTCTTTCATACAGCTGGACCTGAGACAAATCCATAAGGAGATGTTGCCTGAAGTTTTTTTTTAGGTTTCCCCTTAGGAAAAGTGTCTCCTCTCTTGCTGATCTTCACCCCAGACTCTGTCTCTCTAAACCATCCCCACAAGGAGCAACTATAGCACAACCCTCCCCAAACAGAAATCCTTGTTAGAAAAGTTGATCCCAGGCATCAGTACATGGATCACACAGGGATAACACAAGAGTGCAGCTGCAGTGCTAATGAGCACAGCTGGGAAGCTTCAAAGCCTTTCAAAGGCAACATCTGAACAATTTTATGGTGTGTTTAAGAACAAAATTCTTCCCTATGAGGGTGATGAGGCCCTGGAACAGGTTGCCCAGAAAAGTGGTGGCTTCTCCCTCTCTAGAAGTGTAAAAGGTTAGGTTGGATGGGGCTTGGAGTAACCTGGTCTAGTGGAAGGTGTTCCTGCCCGTGGCAGGGGGTTGGAACGAGATGATCTTGAAGGTTCCTTCCAACCCAGGCCATTCTATGATTCTATAATTTCAGTCACAGCAGAACTGTTAAGTGCTCTCTATGTGGAGCTCAGTGACCATCACATGACTGTAGAAGACAAAAGAGGATGAAAACCTTCCCCTTCCTCTTCAAACATTTGTGTGTGATGCTTATGAAAATAAAGGAAACATTGGGAAGTGGGGGAAGACAACGCTCTGCTTGCAGGTTTTGTTGTCAGTTGTTTTTCTAAACAACCACAAGGGAAATGTGGAAAAGGGGATTAAAAAAAAAAAAAAGTAAAAAACCAGAAAACATCCCACACATTACAAAAAAAAAGAAAAAAAAAAAAAAAAAAGCCAGTATGTCCCCTCCCCAGCAGCTCAAGTGTCACAGGGCAGGGATGGATTTTACTTGCTTGCAGCATTTCCTGTCCGCCTTCCCACTGGGTCTTTCTGGATTTGTGAAAGGGAAAGGATGTTGTGTACAAAAGGAACCAAGCTGCCTGGGCAGAAAAGCAAAGGGGAAGGACCAAAGAGAGGGGAAAAAGGAGTGAGGAATAATAAAGGACATACAAGCCTCTTGTGCTAAGTAGAGGGTTTGGAGCACTTAAGCATTTAAACCCCTTTTTGGATTGTTTATTCTTGCCCAAAGCAAGGTTGCTGATTGGTGACCAAAACAGCATTTTGATGGTTACCAAGGGGGTGGAGAGAGGGAGGTGGAGTGGGAACGAGGCATTTTCTGTGCATGGCTTTGAGGGAGATTCAGTATGGCAGGAAAAGAGAGGCCTTGTTAACACAGCACCAGGGTGGTCCTTGTGATGGACAAACCAGAGAGGAACCCTTGGCATGGCTCAGCACCACCCCTGCTTTGCTGTGCAGTAAAGGCAGGAGTCCTCCAAACAGCCTGGAGAGAGCACTGGGATCCCTTCAGGAGTTAAAGTGAGAGCAGACCAACTCACAACCTTAGAGATTTGGGGGTCTAGAGATTGCTTAAATTCAGGAGTTCTGCTAAAATCAGGGTCTACTCAACAGGGTTTCACCTCACCCTCATCTTTCAAAAAGCATGGTGGATGTAACAGCAGTGGGACTGAAGCACAACGATTGGATTTGTGGTGTATGGCCTGAACCAGGCTTTACACACATCCAGCAGTCCCACCTTCAAGATGTCCAGAAATCCCCAGATCCAATCCCAAATGTCAGGCTGGAAGGTTCTTAATAAAGGTGTTTGAAGAGGCTACTTTGTTAGCATGGTATGACTTGCAGAGGTATTTTGTTCCCATTGAATCCAGCAGTGTGGACAAAGGTCTCTGTGCCGAGTTTCCATATCTCTTCCATAGTTTGATACAGAACTCCAATCCAGTTTAACTCCAGCACCAAAATTTGCCATGCCAACAAGGAACAGCAGTGCATGATTGCAGAAGCAAAATTATATTTAGATGGACACACCTGTCCACCTTAGATTTGATTCTTGATCATTTCTTCCAGAGAATTTGTGCTGGCTGTAGCTAATCTAGATAAAAACCAGACTTTTCCAAGCAAAGCTCTGGAACTGCCCAGGGAAGTGGTGGAGGGAGCATTTAAATCCCTAGGGGGATTAAAAGACATGTAGATGGGGACATGGTTTAGTGGTGGCTTAGCAATGCTGCATTGGACTCGATTGTATTAAAGATCTTTTCCAACTTAAACAACTCTATTGATTCCATGATTATGTGATTCAAGGAGTCTATGAACAGCTCACTAGCAGGCGCCATGAATTCCTGCCTAGAATATCATCCATTTCTGTGAGATGGAAAGGTTTGCTGGAGCTTTCGCAGTCTCAGAATGCATTTCCATACCATGCCTTTTAGACAGCGATGATTTAAGAATTTCTATTCTCTGCCATGAGTCACTTTGCAAAGAAAATTCTGGTGAAATCTGAAAACCTTAATTTTAATTCTAGGTTTGGATCCTGGCTGTCCTTATCTCCCCCTGCAGTCCATGGCAGAGATATCTCACTGCAGAGAGGGATGCAGGTAACTGGTCTTGTTTAGGTGGCAGTGTCAAGTAGGTGGGAAGCATTCAGTGACCTCTGTTTTTAGCACGTGTACCAACCTGAAATGATCTGAATCAAGGCCAGCTCATCAGATTATGTTTTACCATTGACTTCTTTGTGCAGTACAATATGAAGCACCCAGGACAGGGCAGGAGAAGCAGAAATGTGCTCAAATAACTTGTTCTGAGAGCTACTCCACAGTCCTTAACCTTAATGTATTCCTGCTGTCTTGACAAATTCTCATCTCTAACTATTAATCATATTAAGGCAACTCAGAAGTTGTTATCCCACCATTAACCCTGGACTGCATGTTCTTTGCTTTGCTTGCAGAGTCTTTAAAGAGCAAGAAGATGCTGCATCTATTCAAACATCTCAAACAAGCACTGTGAGTAAGCAGCCTTTGGTCCTCGCTGAGGAGTTGTAGAGAGCAAGCCTTTAAAAACTTAATTTATGGAGAGGAGTTTTGTGTTGTAACAGTCATCACTGCTGAGCTCGGGCAAATGGGAAAGGAGAAAGTACAAGTAGAAAAAAAACAATTCCAAAAAAATAAAGAATAAAGGAGAAATAAAATCAGCCAACATACGGGACCAGTGAGCGGTCAAAGTATTTGCATGCAAATGTTTGTGTCAGAAGCAAAACCTTAGAATGTTAGAAAAAGGACAACTATGAGGTGTCTCCTTGGACAGGGAATGTGTCCCTGCCTTTGGCAGGGGATGGGAACTGGATGATTTTAATGTTCCTTCCAACCCAAACCATTCTATGATTCCCACTGCCAACATCTGCCAGGCTTTCCAGACAATTCTAAAGAGTTATAAAAGCAAGACACAGGAGTAGAAAACCTTTACAACAAGTGGGCCAAACTGTTGGATTTCAAGCTGATAGAAGCTGACAATTTGCAGACGTAACAGGTAAATTAGTTACACCAGGAACATTTATCATAATCATCTGTGGAGTGTAAGCAGTCCTCCAGGAGGAACAGCAAATAACCAAAGAAGGATGCTGTCGAATTTTTTTAAGTATTTCCAGAAAAACAGCTACTAAGAAAAAAATAACAGACAGGGCCAGGCAAAGACATAAGAACACAGAGAAACACTGAGACTGGATCTGAATATCAGCTCTGATTTCTTGGATCTGAATATCTCTTACTAATAAAAATACATCTAAAAACAGGGAAGCTCCCAGTTGTGAGAAAGTCTCAAATGTGACTGTGACCAACAGCCCACAACATCATTTTTAGCCAAAGTCTGTGTATCTAACCTCTTCATTACAGATATTTATTATGTAAAAATTTCTGTTTCATTTCTATCTGATTAAAAGAAATAACAGAAAACAAAAATCATGGAAAACATTATTTTTTCTTTCTTTATTTTGTCTGCCTTTTAATGAGGCACAAATTAAAAAGGTGCTGCCCCAAATACCAAAGATTTGACTGGAGCTATTGAACCCTTAACTTGTGAAAGGAGCTTCAACTTCTGTATTCCAAAGCCATGCTGAACGGCGACACCAAAATACAAATTTAATTTCCACCATGTGCCCATCACACCCTCCTGCTAAGGAGAACGTGCCTCACATACCTGGAATCTCCAACCCTCCTGCTCCTTTTTCTCTGGCTGAAATCTCAGCTCACTCAGAGGATTGATTCAATGTAGACTTTTTTTTTTTTTTTTTTGCTGATGTTGTTTTATCTCTTGTCTCTAATGGGAATGTATTATCTTTAACTCTTCTCAGAGCACTCAAGATGAGGGGAAGGCTGTTGAAAATAAATTAGACTAAAATAAACTCCGATTGGAAATGCTAAGTACTGCATGTTCCTGCTTTAGGAAAATGAAATACTTCATTCACATTCCTGAAACAGGACTTGGGACCATTTCAAGTGTTGTGACTTTTTTTAAATCCTCCAAAAATAGTGAGCGAGTGTTATAAATTCTTACTTTTCTCATATGATAAGGAATGAATTCATTATTAACAGATCTTTCCTCCCTATGAATTTAATCAGAGCTGTGCCTCATTAACTAAAATGAACACATATTACAAGTGATTTTTGTCAAGTGCCTTTTTGACTGGTCACTGGGGACCACCAGAACACATCTATGCTGTAATTAATAATATCAAGATTGAAATGTTGTTGTACCTACCATACCTTTAAAGGTGAATTTGGCTTTCTGCTCAAAGCTGGGTTTAGTCTAATCTGGAAGAGAATCATAGATATATACGATGGGTTGGGTTGTAAGAGACCTTAAAGACCATCCAGTCCCAAATCCCTGCCATGGGCAGGAATACCTTTCACTATCCCAGGTTGTTCCAAGCCCTGTCCAGCCTGGCGTTGGACTTCCAGGGCTGGGGCAGCCACAGCATCAGGAATTCTCCAGACTTTTCCAAGGTTTACAAACTGGTAGAGGGACAGACTGCATTGGGAAACCCAGAGGTGATGTGGACTCCACCTTTCTTTGTGTCTCATTTGTGCTCCCAAGTTTATTTTGCTTAGAGCTCCTGTTTCCCTCATATTTTTTCCAAGGACAGTATTGATGTAGATTAAGCTCAGAGAAAACATTAAAACACAAGAATATTACATACTGCAAGGACCCTTCCCTCGAGGAATAACCTTCCAGAATGAGCCATAGGATTTTAAAGGGAAAAAACAAGGTATAATAGGATGACTGGTGAGGTCCCCTGGGGATACAGAGGTTCAAGAGAAGTCCCTTCACCATACCTCTGTTTGTCCAATGGATTTGCTTTCCCCTACATTTACCCCATCCCATCTGGTCCCCTTTAGACCTCTAAGAAACTCCTCTCTTCCCTTCCTGACTGCTTCACCTTAAAACTCATGCCCTGTCCTTCCAGGTCACGTTCTCCTCCTGAACTGTTCTTCTCCAAAGCTCCCCAGCTGGTAATGGCAATCTCCATCCCTATTTATGTGCTATTCCCTGTGTCCTCGTCCCTGACTAAAAGGCCTGGGGATGACCAGCAACTGCTGCAACCTGAGACCTTGAAGTGAAAAGCTTTGAAAATAGAGCTGGGACATCTCATCCCTTTTGAGGTTGCCCCACAGGAGAGCCAGGTAGGGAGTGGAGAAATGAAAGAGCAGAAAGAAACCTCTGTCACAGATTCTTTGCCCCTTACACTTTTTCTCTCTTATTCCTAAGGCTCCTCTACTCCTTTCTTACCAGACATAATGAGGAAGGGTAATGGGGTCGCTGTAGGGAGACTGTGTCCAGCTCCACAGCCTGATAACTTCTGCAGTAAGGTGAAGAATAATGCACACAGAGCAGATTCCTGCTGAGATTTTGCTGTGTCACTCAGTGCACTTGGCAGAAACACAACACAGGTCTGAGAACCTAGGGATTATGAAATTGTAATAAATGCTACTATGAAAAAGATGTTTGTAGCTGGTTTAAATCAGTTATTTTTTAGAATTGTTAGAAAGAGATGAAAATGTTAATAAATGGTTATAATAAAGTCACCATTGGGTATTCTGTTTAGCTGTCCCTCCTAAATTTAAAAGGGTGATGAAGATGACTGTCCCAAGCATAGACAAGGAAAACAGTATAGACAACACTGCAAATTGTTTCATTTGTATCTCATCACACAGCTTCTGTTGTGGTGCTCACAAGTTGTTCCCATCTAATTTTGGTAAGTGACAAGCTCTGACCTTTGAGTTTCTGATAAGCCCCATTTGTTTCACTGATACCCAGCCAAACCTACCCAATTTTTCACTTTGGGCCAGCTGACAGGACAGGGTGAGGCTGTGGCTGGAGAGCAATCCAGGTTCTCAGACCTGTCAAGTCCTATATGGAATAAGGAACTCCTCGTGCTGACTCTCACCCTGTGTTACTCAGCAACCTGGCTGGTGTAAAACTCTCTCCCAGCACTGTCCTGCTCTGCACTGCAGCCATCCTGAGGCCCCAGGGGATGGTGCAGAGCAGGGAACAGCTCTGGGTGCAGCAGCTGGCAGAACATGGTGCTCAGCAGAGCCATTCCAGGTGTTCTCCCCTTCCCTGCTGCTGCTGAGATCCAGCCTCCCTCTCTGCAGGCACAGCTGTGTCCTTCTGTCTTGCCTGCAGGAGGAGAGCGGGATGGACAGCAGGGAGGATCAGACACTGGGGTCATCCCTGAACACACTTTTTTATCCAGTGTGCCAGAATTATGAAAAGCCACAGTGACCACTGCTGAGTGAGACTCCAACAGTCTGGCCAAAGATCCTTCCTTTTAGCCCCTCCTGCCAGCTGTGTTTGTTATCCCCACATCTCCTACCCTCCAAAGAGCAGAGACAAGCCTGGTAATTCAGGGCTGTCCCTTCAGCCCTTTGTCCATGATTTCCCTTCTTTCAACCTTATTTCTTTGCCTGGAAACCTCCTCTTCAGCCTTTCCCAGCCTTCACTCATCATCATTCAGAATAGCAACCTTTGATTTTGACACAGGTTCCCAGAGATGTTGTGGATTCCTCATCCCTGGAAGTGTTCCAGGATAGTCTGGACGGGGCTCTGAGTAAACTGGAAGATATCCCTGCCCATGACAGGGGGTTGGAATAAGGTGATCTTTAAGGCCCTTCCCAACCCAAATCATTCGACATTCAGTGATTCTGTGATTCTGCTCACAGTACTCAAACAGAGCTGCTTCTATCATGACTATTTGCAATGATGCTGTAGCCATGAAAACCTGGAGAGAAAGTCGGACTCCCAGGAAAGGTAGCTCAAATCCAGACACAGGACATGATCCTTCCTTCCTACAGGGCTTTTTTTTCTCTGGGGATACAATGGCTTAGGTCACTGGACAAGCCTCAGTTTGCATCAAGGCAAATCCTGAAACCCTCAATTAATTTTTGATCAGTCTTTATTCAAGTAGACTGGACTGTCTGCCTAAAAGACACATGAAAAAGAATATTCTCAACTGTCAACTTTGCACCTCATTAGGAGGAGTGCAAACCAGAAGGAAAAAGAGACAAAAAAAGGACAGCAAATCTCTGTTTCCAAAATAGCACTCAGTGCTTTAACAGATTCATACACACAGCTCCAAAAACAAATGGTTGATTAAATTAAATCAGATTAAATAAACAAAAGAAACAAAGGGAAAGCACAGATAAGAATTTGGCTCAGTGACTGGTATTATTAGGCGGGGAAAAACAGTTAATTTAAATTTTAAGAAGGATGCTGTTTGTCAGGATGGTTTCATTTGAACAGATCTATTCTGTCCATGACACATTGCCAGATCTCCTCTTGGTGAAGCCAACAGGGAAAATCAGTTTTATTTTACCAGCCCTGTGCCATGGAGAGATTGGGATGTATTGCTATGAAGTTTTCCTATCAGAAAGAGCACTCTGGGAAGGATTTATTCCTGCTTTAAAACATTTTGTACATGGGCAGCCCACTGAAGCCAGCTGAAGCCACCTGTATCCTGATGTTCAAGGCTCTCCATGTTCCAGGGCCAGGGACATATCCCAGCACTGACTACCCAGCAGAGCCTTCACTGGTGGCAGTGCATGTCAGAGGATAGTCAGGAATAAAGTGAAACAATATCTGATCAGCACAGACTCACTCATCCTTACAATTCCTGGTTTTTATCAGCATTCTCAGTTTCTTAAGGTTTCTTTACCATTTCCACATGCTGACCCTGGAGTGTTTTTCCTCTTTTCTGCATGGAAACAGGGGTCCAGCTAAAGATTTTCACTGTATGCCCTTAATGATGATTGCTGGTTTGCAACTCTGCCTCTTTCTCCCTCAAACACTCAGCAATGGGGAAATGTTACCAGTGGTCCATTTTGTTCTTTCTCCAACTCACTGATATTAATTAAAGAGGAATCTACCAGCATTGATCAGGAAAATGCTCACATTAGCTGCACAAATAAACACCAAAGGAAAATCAGCATGGACAGTCCAGTGGAGCAGGATGCCACAGTCATGACAGGGTTCAGTTCTGAGAAGGGAACAATGAATATTCTTGCTTATCAGCCACCCAAATATTCACAAGCAGCAGAATTAAAAGACAGATTTTCTACAGAATTGTGTGCACAACATTTTGTAAACAATCCTGCCACAACATCCCCAGCTTTCCTCTCATGTACAGAACCATCTCCTCCTACTGAGATACACAAAGAGCCTTCTCAAGTCCCAAGTCTGGCAACACATCAACTTTGCAGATCCCTACTCCTTCCAGGCTTCCCCAAACTTTAAACTGCCCAAATCTCCCTTCAGTTCTTCCTGAAAACCCCTGAACTTCCATCCACACTGTCTCCAGTCCCTCTCATGTACCCTCATGACCAGTTTAGCAAGAAGCAGAAGAGGCAGCAATGCCCTCACCATAGACACACAGTGACTGATGTGCCACCAGAGCAAGAGGAGTGGGTAATTCCAGTTTTCATCCTGAAACCCTGCCTTCCAAAGACCCACAAATGAAGTCTTCTCTTCATTTCTAGGAACAAATTCTTGGGAATTTGAGTAATTCTTTCAGTCTCATTGAAAGTGGCAAGCAGACAGAAACACTTCTAGGAGGGGGAAGCAAGAGTGACAGTCATCTAAGACAGGTGGACAGTTACCGTGTGATCATTTTAAAAATGAAAATCAAGGTAAAAACCCATTTCTGAAGTGTATCCAGAGGTTTAGCTACCTGTCACTCCATCTTCAAGTGCAGTTAAATGGTTTTGAATCAGTTCAACTTCCAGTGGGATTGGACAATGTGATCCCTGCACCTGTAGACAATGAGATGTGCAGCCCGCTCCAGCTGAAGGATCATCTCAGCACATCTCAGGGGAAAGGAGGGATTAAAGCAAAAGCAGCATTTCAAAGCCTGAAATCTTCCAGGGAACCACCGGTTCTAATCACCCAATGTTACAATTTTCACCTGAAAGAGGTCACCCCAAGAGGGTCTCTGCTTTGGAATCATGCCTGGCTGAGTTCTCTGAGGTCCCAGATCCAGATAAGCATCTGATCAGCACTGCAGAAAACCCCAGGGTGAAAACTGTCATCCTGAATAGAGGTGTCAGGAACACAAGTAGGTCCATGATGAACCTCAGGAAAGGCAAAGTCCCATACCTGGGTCAGGGCAATCCTCAGTATCAACACAGACTAAGAATTAATTGCTTGAGAGCAGCCCTGGAAAAAAGGACTTGGAGACACTGGTGGTGGAAAGACTGGATGTGAGCTGGCAATGTGAGCTTACAGTCCAGAAAGACAATTGAAACCTGGGCTTCATCAAAAACAATGTGGGCAGCAGGCTGAGGGAGGGGATTCTGCCCTTCTACCCTTCCTGGAGTGCTGCATCCAGCCCTGGGGTCCCCAAACATGAGAAGGTCATGGAGCTGTTGGAGCAAGTCCAGATGAGGCCACAAGCATGATCAGAGGGATGGAGCACCTCTCTTATGGAGACAGGATGAGAGAGTTGGGATGGGTCAGCCTGGAGAAGAGAAGCCTCCAGGGAGACTGTAGAGCCCCTTCCAGTGCATAAAGGGGCTCCAAGAGAGCTGGAGAAGGAATTTGGACAAGGGATGGAGTGACAGGGCAAGAGGGATTGGCTTTCTGGAGGAGAGTAAGTTTAGATTATCAAATATTTGGAAGAAATTCTTGACAGTGAGGGTGGTGAGGTCCTGGCACAGGTTGCCTAGAGAAGCTGTGGCTGCCCCATCCCTGGAAGTGTTCCAGGTCAGGTTGGATGAGGCTTGGAGCAACCTGGGATAGTGGAAGGTGTCCCTGCCCATGGCAGGGGGGTCGGACAAGATGATCTTTGAAGATCCCTTCCAACCCAAACCACTCAATGTTTCAATGTGAACAAGTCACCTTGTGTTCCCCACTCAGGACCTGGAGAGTGGGGACAAATTGTTCCGAACACAGATGCCTGTAGCAGGTCACTGATGAACTTCCACAGCCTCCCTGTTGATTTTATGTGGATCCTTGAAATCTCACTCATAGAGAGACCCACATCCCAAGTACATAATGTGGGATTCAATCTTAACACAGGAGTGTTCAAACACTTCAAACATTGGTGACACCTGATGATGGTCCAGAGGACAGCAGGTCTGCTGTAGCTCCTCTGTCATCTCTGTCAGGCCTGTTCAGATCCCTTACACACCCAGAGTGCAAAACTTCCATGGATTTGCAAGCAAACCCCAACTCTGGATGTAGGTGAGATGCACTACATATGTGGCACCCAAAGTTCTGATGGGTTACAGATGTTTCAAAGAAAAAACCTTGCTGCACTTTGCACAGGAGGATATAAGTTGGGCTTGCAGACCTGGCCACATTATTTTTAGTTGTGATAACAACAATCATCACAAGGACTCAGATGTTTAAGTTCAGCCCTTGAGAGACTGTGACCACAGAAGTCTAACAGCAAGAAACAACCCCATCTGCTTTCCCATCTGAAATTAGCTGGAAATAGTCTTGTTATCCATTCGGCCCAAGCATGTCATCTGAAACTGCTTCTCAGCATATGCTTTTCAAAATATATTAGCTTGGTTCTGCAAGTTTTTGGCAAAACATTTTCCATCATGATTTGCGAAGTCATCAAAATTTCAACCTTCCTGAGGAATGCAGTGATTTTGATTCTACATTGCTTAAAAACAGCTTTTACATAATATATTTCAGCATTTAATCGGTAGAGTTATTCCATTTGAAATTTATATTTAGTATACATTGTTTATTCTGATTTATTTTATGTTAGAAGCTTATTTATTATGTTCTCTTTTATTCTGCATTTATCTTCACATTTAATTTTATATTCACTTTCTTATTATAGTTCCATATTCTACAGCTTTATCTAATAAAAATGAAATACTAGAAGTCAAACAAAAATAAATGTTGAAATAGTTTTAGTGATATATTCTCATTGACCAAAAAAAGTGATGCTTTTTTAAATGCACGAGAGGCAAAAATCAAAATATACTGTTATATTACAGATTGCAATGAAAAAAAAATCAGAACTAGTGAATTTCTCATAAAACTGCGACTCAATAACTCTCCTGCCTCACTATACATGCTGATATATTTATTCAATCATGTAAATATAAAAGACTCTTTTCCTAATACTGACATTGCTTATGTCATTAAAAATTGATTTGCAAATATTTTTCCTTTTGTGAATAAACACTCCATTTGCTGTGATTTTTTTTTTTAATTACATCGTTATTATTCCTGTGTATTTGACGTTGCGTGTTTACACTCACTGGGTTTGGATCCTCTTCAATCTGACTCTAGATGCATCCTGCTTCTCATTAGAAGAGCTAAAGAGCACACAGATCCTGCCTAAGCATATGTGGCATGTGCTATTCCTTATCCTCAGGCTGGAAACATTGATTTTCACAGTAAGGGAGAGGAAGCAGAACAGTGCAAATTTTGCTAATTATCCCTACACTGCAAACTCAGAAGGAGAAATAAAAATCTGAGAAGGACCATGCACCACCAGTTGTGTGAGATTTTCCTTTGCCTGGAACTCTTCAGCAAGTTTTTAGCTGACAAATGCCTTCGGTGAGAGTCAGGATTCACACATCATCAGTGTTTTAATCCAAATGTGTGGTAAATTTACCTCCAATTCATCCTTCCTCACCCTGCTCACAGCAAACCCCTGAATCACAATAATCTGCCTTCCTCTCTGCCAATGAACAGAGCATTAGGTAGAGCTCTGCTTTTGTTTGTGATTGTTTTTTAATGTCTTTTCACTACAGCAGATAGGCCTGACGTCACTAAGACTGTTGTTATTATCTTTTGAGAGGATTACTAAACACATAATTGGTATCAGTTTCCCTCCCACTACAGATTTGGAAAGTTTGGTGGTATTTACATAAACAGGTTATTTTCAAAATATTCTGTGAGACAACAGAACAAAACTGTCTGATTTCATTATGTGTGTCAGTGCTAATGGGTTGCTTTGGGTTGGTTTGGGTTGCTTTTTCCTTTCATTTTCTGGACACTGAACATTGTTTCATGTCACACTAAACTTTATGCAGATTTTGAAAAGCCAATAAAGTTGAATGCTGAGAAGAATCAATGCAGAAAGATGTCAAGGAAAGCCACTTCCAGCTGATAGGCTCTTACAGGAGCTCTCCTGGTCTCACTTCTTTTTTTATGTATGCACTCATAAATCCTCTTTTTCTTTTCTTCCTTCAGATCTCCCTTGGTTTCCCAAAATTGCTGAGTAGGGATAACAGCCAGTCATTGCTACGATGAGGATCTCAGACAGACACAGAAGCACAGAAAACCACCACAGATATTTTGTAGGACCTCACACTGGAATTGCACAGCTTTTTCCATCCAACATGGACAAGTAGCAGCCAGAGCTTGTCCTGATTTATTTCAGCACCTGCACCCACACCCCAGGGAAAGGGACATTATCTGGTTCAGAGGATGAGCATGGATAGGATGAGAGTGGAAAAGGAGGCTCTGATGCATCCACAGTGTATCTCAGGTTATATCTGGAGGTGACTTTTCCATTTCTCCAGCAAAGCCTGGCTTGCACATAGGGTTTAACTTATAACACAAAGCTACCTGTGGAGGAGGCAAATCCAATTGCAAAAATGTCCATACTCTGCTTGATTTCTCATTAAAGATATCTGGAAAAGTGCCTCTTCTATATTAGACAGAGAGGAAATGGGAAAAGACAGCAAAAATCATAAAAGCAAGCACCAACCCCTCAAGGCAGGAGCAAAATTGTACAGAACCAGCTGTGCCCACTGTAAAAACACCTTTCCAGAGCTCCAAGGCTCATCAAAGGCTGTCTGAGGGAAGCAGCAGGAGATTCCAGCAGCAGCAAGGACAGTTTAATGCAAAGCTTACTTGTGTCTCCTCTTTCAGTCTCACTTTGCAGCCCAGGGAGTGAACTCCCAAACGTGTTTGACACTTTGCAGCCCTGGGGGTGAACTCCCAAACGTGTTTGACACATTTCCATTTCTCAAAGCCAAGCTTTTCATACCAGCTGCTTTTCGCTCCACCTGATCTCCTGGCAATATTTCCCCAGGGCAAACTGGAGTCACCTGCCCACCATAATCCATGGGGAGTCCTCACAAAAGGCACTCAACTATGCTTTATTTTGTGGGACTGCTCACTTTGGTCCCAAGTTGGTGCAGGCTGGTGCCCGGGACTTTAAAAGACCAGAACTATTAACACTGATTTACATCCTGCCTCACCTCAGAGAGCTGCATGTTTGTATTTGCCTCAGAATGGTGGAAATGTCTTGTGATCTGAATCATACTCAAGTATTTTTCACAGGAATACTGAACCTGTGTTTGAATTCATCACAGTGGCAATTTCCCATTAACTTGGATTTGATAGGAGGAGATCTTGGAGGTCTTTCCAAACCTTAATGATTCTATGTTTCTGTAAGTGTTTCAATTGAACTGAGTATATAAAAACTCTTTTGCAGGCTCCTACCTCCTCCTTTGCTTTGGTTTCCCTCATCTTTCAGAGTATTTGGATCATGGACACAGCCAATCAACTTCTCAGCCATACTGAGCTCCCAGATTACCTTGCAGTCCTGGTCCCTGAGGTGAAATTTGGGTACAGTCTTCTCCAAAGGAAATGGATTTGTCAGCAAGGCAAAATTGTAGCATCATTTGGGTTGGAAAAGACCTTTAAGATCAACCATTAACCCAGCACTGCCAAGTCCACCACTAAGCCATGTCCCCACATCTACATGTCTTAAATACCTCCAAGGGTGGTGACTCAGCCACTTCCCTGGACCACGAGGACCACACTGAGGTCCTAACCCAGCACTGAGCAGGGATAGTGCATAACATCTTTGGAAAAAGTAAAAATTCCCCGAAGTGCTGTGCACACTGAGTTTTAAATCATATGAGCTGGGGACTTTTCCACTGCTCATCAACTTGGAAGAAAGACCCCCATAACATCCATTCAGTGCAGGAGACTTTCATTCCCTGAGGAGTGAAGCTACTGGTAAATCATCTGTTTAGCCAGGGAGAGGCTGCCCACTAGAAAAAGGTAATAAATCATCCTGTGTTGTACAATCTGAATTTAATTTCAGACACATGCAGCAAAAAAA
>VZRZ01008717.1:331849-357097 GCA_013398175.1 Climacteris rufus | reverse complement strand
AAAAAGGGGGGGGGAGGAGGGGAGACGGAACACTAAGAAATTGCTATTTTATCTCCAAAGCAATTGAGCAGCATGTAACGAGGACCAGCAGGGACAGATATTCAGGGATGCAGCACAGTTTCCTAAAACATGAACAGATGGAAAGCAACTCCTGTATATTGCTGATGACTCCACCCAGCTGCTTTTGTGCTGCTTCAGTGCTTACACTTCCACTTCCAAATTTGCCATCTCCAAGGAAAGACTGATACTGCAGCCCCATCCATGCTGTCACCTGGGAGAAGTCCTTGGAAGGAGGTACTGTCTGAACTACTGCATGTCTTGCTTTGGGAGGCAGCAGATGGGTTTTCTCCCAAGAAGAAAGTCATACAATCATAAGATGGGTTGGAAGAGACCTTAAAGATCATGAAGTTCCAACCTCCTCTCATGTGCAGGGCACCTTCCAGTAGACCAGGTTGCTCCAAGGCCCATCCAGTCTGGCTTGAACGCTTCCAGGGATGGGGCAGCTTCAGCTTCTCTGGGGAATCTGTGCCAGGCCCTCCCCACCCTACAGGAGTACAGCAGGGTTTGGAGATGTAAATCACTTGGGATTATAGGACACTTTCCACCCTATCAAATTACTAAGATTCCCTGTTTACTCTAAATTCTGATATCTCCAAATCTGTGCCAGCATGAGCACAGACTGAGTCAGGGGCAGGACCAACACTATTTGTTCAGGAAGAGGATCTGCAGGTAGCTGGACATGGGTTGATGTATGAGCTGAAAAGGTCTCTCCTGTCCTTGTTATCTCAGAGGGGAAAGGTTTCACCTTGAGATCAAGGACACTATAAAACTCAAACATATTTACCTGGGTTTTTTTTTCTTTTTTTTTTCTTTTTTTTTTTTCTTTTTTTCTTTTTTTTTTTTTTTTTTTTCCCTGTGGGATGTAACATGAAACTGCTCATGTTTTGTTTTCTCTTGTTCCCTGCCAAAGCGGACTGGAGAAGGCCAAGGCTTGAGCAAATTGAAATCTCCAGGTATCTAACAGTCATTTCAGCTTCTCCACATGGTTCTTTGCATTACTGGGGTTTTTGCAGTCAGGTTGTTGTTTCAGTTGACATCCCCAAGCGTTTATATCTCTTGAAGAAGTGGAAATGCTGAGCCCTGTATCCAATGGGTGCTGATCAACAGTGTCATGAGAGCAGGACCATTCTGGGCAGCCTGTGGTGGGAAAGGCAAGACAACCATGAGCAAAATATTCCTTGAGAGCCATTTTTTTTCTAACATATTCCAATTTTCTAGCCTCACTACTTCTGCATGAGCTGCTTCCATATGAGTAAATGAGAAAATTCTGGTTCACGAATTACCACCAACTAGTGGATGGCTTCTGTGCTCAGCAGCTACCCACTCACATGATGTCTGAAGCTGTGTGTATATTATTCCCTGAAGTACCAGGAATGTTCTTATACATCTAAATTCAGCTCAAAATTTGCCGTGGTTTGTGCAGCGATTAATGGAAGGTCTGTGCTTATTTCGTGCTGCTGGCACAGTAATCAGTTTACCTGGGGATTCACATGGAGGATTAAAAATTTTACAAAGATTGTTACATCAGATACCGTTCCCAGAGGTAAAAATGCCATTTTTGACATGATTAACTGAGGAAAGTTGCAATTATAAATAGACATACATGGGGCTGGCAGGAATCAAACCACTGTGTTGCATGGGGATGCTCAAAGCTTGTTTTTACCCTAACTGGTGGTTTCTGCCACTCTTAGGAGCACTCTGGTTCTTGGCATTGCCCCATATCTATTGAACTCCTGGGACCAGGTCTTTTGCCTGTGTAAATTTAAATCTCTGCCCAGTTTGCATAGGGAAAGGCCAGTTGATGTCTTCTCACCAAAATATTGCACATTGCATTGCAAATTGCCCGACACTTTAAGCAGAGAAGAACTCCAACTTATTTCATTGCTGTTACACCCACTTTCATGTGGTGTGAAGTGCAGCAGATTTCAGGATATTTCAGTTTAAAGGACTGAATTTTAATGAGAGTATCTGTTAACCTCTCCAGTCCCAGCTATATCAAACAAGCTGTAATTCAATGCAAACTTGATCTGACAACTACTTGGCCTCTTCCAAAAAATCCCTGCCTATTGAGAGGCCTAAGAAGGCTGTAAAATGTCCTTCCTTGTTCTTTAAGCACCATATAAAGGTGTCTTTTTCTGTTGCTTGCTGGATAAGACTGTGCCCACAGGGATGGGTCCAGGTTTTACAACAGCTGGGGTCATGGATCAAAGCGTCTTGGATCCAGCACACGTCCAGAAAGTTTTATAGAGAGTTTTTGGATGGAGGAATTTTACATCAAGCCATTTCTGGGAGCCCTCTCTGTGATAGCAAAAAAAGTCCTCTGTCATTCATTTATGAAAAACATATCACATCATGGATCTGAGTGTTAGATGAGCTTCCCCGTTCTCCTGCACTCAAAAATAATAGCATCTTACACACAGAAAAAAGGAAATGTAGGAGTAAAGAAAGCTGCCCAGTCCCTGATTAAGTACAACAATTTCAGAGCTTTTCTTCTTGCTTTTTCACTTCCAGGTTTCTTCCTGGACCTTTACGCACATTTTCTTCCATCAGCTTTTGCTTCAGTCACCGTAAAGAAAATAACAAAACAAACAAAAACTCGATGGCCAGGGTGATGCTGTTGAGCAGAGCCTGCCCTGCCAGCTTGCTATTTCTGGCTGGATCCTTTTAAACTTGTGGATGGCTCTGTAAGCCTTATTTACACTTATTTACCAAACTCCATCTGACAGAAAACACAGCAGCTTTTCTCCCCTCCTCTCCACTGCTCTGCAGAAGGACTCACGCAGGCAAAACCACAGTGCCCACTGAATGGCAGAAAATGTGATGGGAATGGGTGTGAATCCTTGCTGCTATAGAACAGAGGAGAAAAAGGAGCAATATGTGTTCAGACCTTTTCGGAGAAACCTCTCCAAGTGACCCCTGCAGACTCAAATGAGGACAGTGATGTTTCACACTGGGTGAATAAAACACCTTCTTCTGATTCTTTTTCTAGAACGGAGGGTGGCCCACTTAGATGTGGGACAGAGCAGCAGTTTAGCAACAGAAAGCAACACCCAAAACCAGCGCCAAGACAGAAAATCTGCAAAGAAGTAAAATGCCTGGGAAAACTGAAGCAGGTAGGATGTGATCTCTTGGCAATGTGCAACGACAGCACCTAAAGGAACAGTACTAATCCAATAAAAAGCACCACCTGCTTTGCTGAGCTCAAGAGCACCCTCTTGGGTGGTGGAACTCTGAAGTGAAAATAACATGAAGTCACTGCACCCCCAGACAGGTCCTAGAGAAAAACCCTCCCATCTTCAGGTTTCTCTCTGCGGAGTTCAGCACACATGGCTTGGAGGATCTCCTGGAATATGCTAGTCAATGTAAGATAAATTTTTCCAGCCCATAGCAGGGATCTTAGAGTTCTTTCAGCTTTGAAAATAAAATTAAATGAACATGGTCCAAATAAAATCACTAGAGAAAGGACAAGATGTGCCATCACTAAGCCTAGAACAGCCATGAACAAAAACCTGCAGAAAGATCATTAACATTTAAAATTTGGGCTTTGGAACTAGATGATCTTTAAGGTCCCTTCCAACACAAATCATTCCATGATTCTATGATTCATGGGTTCATCAGCACTTTCCTTGCCAAAACGTCTTAGGACTTTTCCTTTACAGAACAACATCTTTACATCTCTCCCGCAAGGGCTTTAGACCTTGTTATTTAAGGTGAATGCAAACCCAGAGTAACTGTGATCAGGGCAAGAAAAAGTCACAAGGAGATTCTATGACTGATCCTCTCCTCTCCTCTCCTCTCCTCTCCTCTCCACAGTGTGCCTGACCACAAGAATTTCGGCCCGAGCTGGTACTTACCTGCATTTAAAACATGATTACTTTTGGCATAAGGGGCTTTGGGAGTTTCAGAGCTGCTTCTGAAATCAGAAGGTTGCTCTTACCTTCTCAGCACAGTGACTTTCAAATGGAAACAGTGGCTGGTGGATTTTGAAACAACTCCACAGCACCTCACAAAAGGTTGGGAGAGTTCATGATACACTGATACATTAACCAATGCAGGGAAAGCTGAAAGACATTGAAAAATAAAAATTATTGTTCCTGGCATGACTTCTTCCCTCTCTAAGAAACTCTGGGAACCCTAGCAACTACCTCAGCCCTTCGAGGGTCATTCCTTACACATGGTTCTTTGTCTAGCAGACTGTGTGGCAGAAGGACTTGAATGATCAAGAGGTTTCTCTCCTCTCCTGGTCTGCACCCACTTGGCCAAGCTGAAGGAGTTCAAGCCCACATCACAAGTCATCTTTCTGGTCAGATCCCTGAGGAGAGCAGACACTGGATTTAATTTGAAAACAACGTCACAGAACTTTTTCAATAACCAATAACTAATGAAAAGTTCACTAGCTAGAGAAACCATGAAATTATAGAAACCCCTGGAATAAATAAATAAAAGCCCTGTTTTACTGCAAGCATTTCTGTGGTGAAACCAACTGCAATAAGACACAGAACAATCTTGCCAGTAATGGATGACATTTATCACATTCACGGATTCATGGAGCCATTGCGCACACCTGAGGCTGCTAACAAGTTGGGGAATGGGGGGAGCTGCTCTAAAGGCCAACATATGGCAGTAAATCTGGAACAGCTGAACACTGTGATGAATTCACAGTAATAATTCAAAATTTTTTAGGGCCATGACTTCCCAGTTGTCCTGCAAAGAGGTATCAATGTAGGGGATTAAAAACATGTTTTTGTCGATAACTTAGATGGGGAAAAAAAAAAGTGAAATTCAGTTTTAAGAGCAGATTTCCTGCAGCTAATTCCAAAATTTAGGCATCTAGCCTAAGGCATCTACAACAGTCAGCAGAAACAGTCAACTCTGGACATCATTTCTCAAAAGTGGGGTGACTCACTTCACCTTCCATTGGGAACCTTGCTCACCCATCACACAGGGAAACAAAGCTGAGTGACCATCATGAAGCTCAAAAAGGACAATGTATTTAAATTATTAGATCACAGAAGAGAAAACTGATGTCTTAATTTTTATTTTACTGATTATTTGTACTGGTACTCTGCCTTATTCCTGCAGCTCTCAGAGGCATGCAAGGAAATAATTAAGGCATAATCTCGTTTTGCTTGGCAAAATATGGAGCAATAAACGGCTGCTAAGATTGATTATGGGCTGAAGGAAAGCACGAGCTTGGGGTAGATTTCACCTTGCTCTTTCTCAGGATGATGCAAAGAAATTGAAGTCGAACCTTTGATGGGTAAATCACAAGCCAAATTGGGAAAAATAAACCCTGTGTGCAACTCCTTTCCTTGGCGCAGCTGAATTATTCTGTAGTGTTTCTGCTTTATGTTGTCCAGAAAAATTGGAGCAAAATCAGTTTCTTTGAATGGATGACCACACTTCAAAGGAAAATATAACTGAAAAGCCAGTGTGAAAGCCACATTGAAATATAGGTTTTCTGAGCCAGCTAAAGTCTGGAAAACCACCTCTGTCTGCCCCAAAGCAGCATCAAAGACTTATGGGGCCAGGACTGATGCCATAAATCAATCAAGAGGTTTAAATTCTAGGCTGAAGTGCAAATGGGGTTGTGAATAACCCATGTAAGATGCAGAGGACACAAGGAAGGTTGCACAGGGCAGAAGTGGCTGCCAAACAACGAAGGTGAAACCACTGAAAATGGGAAATCCCTTCTCCAGAAAGATGTTTCATCTTGTAGATTAACAAGTAATCCTGCCGTAAGCCAAACTGGCTTTTCCTGTTTTCCTTTTCCTTTTTTGTTTTTCCTATTCCTTTTCAATTTTCTTTTTCAAATTATTTTTATTTATTTCTATTTGCTTTCTTTTCTTTTTTTTAATCTTTTTTTTCCCCCCGTTTTGTTTTTCTTTTTTAAGAATTTAGAAAGTTATTCTGTTTTGGCAGGAAGTCCATGTTAGTTCATCAGCTGTCTGCCCACATGGCTGAATACCTGCTTACCTGCCTTCTCCTCCCACTCTTGGGTCAGCTCCTGCTGCTGCCTGAAGGCAAAAGTATAAATGACAAAAATTGTGGAGGCTGGAAAGCAAGGATCATCACTTCAGTTTTTGCTGATAGACAAACAATGCTTTTGTTACAAAAAATAGGTGTGAGAAATAGTCACATGAAAATTTCAATGTTAAAAATAAAAAAAAATTTTCCTTAGAAAATCATTCCACATGAGGTGTGCCTCCATTGCATGCATCACAGGGATTGATTTCTCCTGTGGGCAGAGGCAACTGCAAGATTGGCTGAGATTAGATTTAGATTTAAAAGTTAGATTTAGATCTAGGGGATGCAGGAGTCAAATCTGGACCTGGGCATGAGTGTGGCTGCATTTTCACAGTCCCCTCTTAGTGTTCACTGATGCCTCAACCTCTTGGCACATCTGTGTCAAATATTCTGATATGAGAATCACCATTCTGTGGTTTTGATCCCTTTTGATCCTTTGATCCACAAGTTTATAGTCAGAAATCTGTGAAAAGAGTGACCAGTGAGGTGTAGAGTGAATACAAACTCTGATCATGAGCCAGGTTGTGCTGGTAGAGCAATATTAGCACGTTGCAGAGACCTGCTGTTCTAAAAAACGATCATGCAACAGACTGCCTTTCCCCCTTCTTGATCCCACAACAACCATAAAATGTGCTCAACTGAAATATTTAATACTTTACTTGTGGAAGGGATTATGCCTAAAGCCAGAGAAGGCAGCTGCTGTGGAAGTTGAACACTTTTCAAATGCCACTTATGGCTTCACATTTCTTTCCCTTGTATTATAGTCATGCTTTCCTTCTTATCTGTAGGTCAAGTATTAATATAAAACAATAAAGACAAAGACAACTTCCTACTGATCTGGAAAATAAGCTGGGAGACACAAAGTGGAGAGAACCAAAAGACAACCCTGCTGTGGTGCCTTTGAAAGTCAACTGAACACCTTTATTTGGACTTTCTCCTGCAGATTGTGGCAAAGGAGGAGGCTGAAAGGAGAAGGAAGACGTAGAAAACTAACTTTAAAAATATGTGTGTCCCAGATCTGAAAGGATGAAGGCACCAAAGAGAGAGAGACTCATCTTGAACCCTTCCTGGAGATTGATGGAAGCAATCATTTTTAACACAGGGCAAGCACTTGGATTTGATCAGTGGCAACTTAGAGATCTCCAAAGTGAATCAAACTCCTGCTGTTTTTGTGATTTTTACCTCCTTCTCCTCCTCCTCCCCTTTCTGATTCCCATGAGAGGCCCACCAGGAGCAAACAAGGAGAGCCCAACCTGTTGTTGGTGTAACTCGGCTTCCCCCTGTGGGTCTGGGGGAACCTGACCTGAATTGTCACCCTAAGGTTGGGTTGCACAAGCAGAGGGGAAGGCTCAGACAGTCTGAGCTCATGGAATTCACTCCCTGAGAGGAGGAAGAAGCCTTGATGGAGGGTATGGAGAGCTTATTACAGCTTGTAGCTTTCTACACACTCCTGCCAGACACATCCATGGCTTCACCTCACTGAATGGCATAATTTAAAAACATTTTGACTCGGTGTTTTTTTAGTCCATAAGGGGTTTAATTTAGCATTGACTTCTATTAACTTCAGGAGAGCTACAGAAACTGTGCCAGCTGAGATCTGGCCTTCAATAGTTCAATAGACATCCTAACCCAGGTAGGAAAATATTCTGTACAGCACACTCAATGTCACTTCTTTTATATGACACCACCTCCACCATACTGGATTTACACTGTTGTGCCAGAGAAAAAAATCCAGCTCTCTATTTGAAAAATAGGACTTATTTTCTCTCCTGCTTTTCTTTCCCTTGAAGGCTCAGCACTATCCTGGCACTCTGAATTGAGGAGGAAACAAAACCAATTCAGGAGCAGAGTACACGGGAAAAGACAGTCAACCTGCAGAGGATCAGAGAGATCATTTCTCACAGAAGCATCCACAGAAATAAGAAGTAATGAGCTGAGACCTCCTCAACAGCTTTTCATAATGCAAAGCATTGGGCAGCTGGTCAGGTGGAGAAAAAGAAATAACCAACCAACCCTCTTTTTTCACTATTTTTTTCCTTTCTTGCTATTTTTAGCGAGAAGATGTGTTTAGTCCAGGCTGAACAAATCTGTCATGTTGGTTAGATTCTCCCTACCACTGCAACACTCTGAAAAGGACAGCTACTCCAAATGGGTCACTTCTGCCATCAACCACGGGGTGAGCACAGCGGTGGCTGATTAACAGCATGGGGTAAAAGCCATATAGGACAAGGATGAGGTGAAACCTTGCTCAGAAACGAAGCTGTGGGAGAAATGAAGTGGATTTGGTTGTAATTTTCCAGGAGCCTGCGGCCATGGCCGCAGCAATGAGCCCGTGAGTTCACAGCTCTGTGCTGTGTTTCTGTTCTCTTTGCAACACTGGGCACATCTATGCCCTAAGATAGTCCAGACTTAGGCTCACAGGTGTGTTCAGTCAGCCTGTGAGGGTGACTGGGGGTTAGGGTAGAAAAGTGTCACTCAAATTGGGAATCTTCAGACGGAAGGGAGTCCATGCAAAGGCCACTACATTGGAGATTCTTTTAGCCATGTCATGGTAGCTGAGAGAAGAGTGTTCACACCCATCAGTTTTAGGTATCTACCTAGATCATAGAAACATAGAATAATCATGACCCTCAAGGTCATCTTATTAAAGTCCTTCCACTAAACCAGTTTGCTCCAAGCCCCATCCACGCTGTGCTTGAACTCTTTTGGGGATGGGACATCCACAACTTCTCTGGGCAACCTGTGCCAGTTTCTCACCAGCATCTATTGGCCTGAGTCAACACATCTCCACAGTCTCCTTCTACAGCTGACAGTGATAAACTATAGGTGGGATTCATCTCACCCATCTTCAGGTGTCTCTGTGTGCACAGGATTTCTAATGGAGATGTAGTCACCAGAGTCAGTAGAGGCAATGCCACAGGTCTGCTCATGCTTGAGTAGATTCTTAACTTTTTTCAGATAAATCATGCCCTGAACTTGGCTCAGTGAAGAGAACCTGGGGTGACTTGCTCCGTTGGAGACACCTAAATTGCAGATATCCATCTAGGTCAGGTAGCTTTTACCTGTAGAGGAGTATTTGGAGAAGGTGGTCTGGCCTCAGTGTATTTTATTTAAGTTCACAGCAGTGACTCCAAAGAAGACCTTGGATGATCAATTGGCTTCCTATTTTGAATGCAGAACTGCCATGCAGATATCAATCAAAAATCAGAGACATCTGGTCTAACAAAGGTCACCAAATACTTGTCAATAACGATTTTACTGGGAAAAATTATCATGTTTCCCTCCTTACAAGTGCGACTTACTGTGCTACCTTAAAAGCTTCCAGACTCACAAATCTCAAAGGAAAGAGTTTTATTCCTGAAATTAAGCTTTTTCTTTATTTTTTTAACAAGACATACAATTCATTCTGGCATGACCCAACTACTCACCATACAAATGAGTAAGAGAGGAGTAAATATAATCGTTAAAACACAACATATGTGAATCAGTAAAAGAAAACCACAGGACAGACCCAGTACAAAACTAAACTCTGAAATTTGAATTCACATATGAATCTGGAGTTATCCTGGGACTAGATCTGCCTGGATCAAGAGGATGATTTCCACTTGCTGCCTTTATTTAGAAGAATTGAGTACTCATGTCCAGCCAGCAAGATGTGGATTCATGTTTATGAGTTGCCTGGCAAATACTTACGCGCCTCCCACAAATACCCTCTAATTAAATGTTAATTAAATGCAACACATTTGGCTTAGCAGACTCTCTGCTGCTGAGTTATATACATACACTGCAGACACTCTAATGAAATACTTGACTTTGATTTACGAACATGAATGCAGCTAGAACTGGGGCTCGTGCTGGTATCTCATTTTGCATAAAACAAAGGAGGCCGCCTTTCCTCTGCTAATGGTTCCAGCTTTTTAATGAATACTTCCAGCCATGATGTAATTACACAGTAAGTTACAGGCAGGGAAGTGACACAAGCAGAGAAGTGCCTTGCATGGAGGGAACCTCCTCTCCTGGCAGTGGGAAAGGATTTTGTCCGGTCTCCAGCAGCAAACGCCCTTCAGCCACCGCAGTGATCTCGTTTCAGTCCTCATTGCTCTCACTGCCATCAGAAAACCTTACTTGATCTAAAGGGATGGAAACAGCAGGTGAGGCTCAGATTGTGTCATGCCCGTTACAGTCAACATGATGAAGGGCCACGGGTGAAAATCATCAAGAGAAAATTAGAGGTGTCGAACCCATTTATGCAGATGGCTCCTGCTAGAGCTTCTCAATGCCATATTCACTCACTTCACATACAAAATAATCAACACATTATTAACCTTTATTCAGCTTCAAAGTAAGCAAATACCACAGAATCACAGAATATTCTGAGTTGGAAGGGATCCATGAGGATCATCAAGTCCAACTCTTAAGTGAATGGCCCATATGGGGGTTGAACCCATTACCTTGGCATTATTAGCACCATGCCCTAACCAACCTAATTCTGGCCCAAGTGTAAAGTTACATCAAGATTACCTCCTTTTTATTTTTATTTTCCACTTGACCTCTTAAATTTCCAATGCAGAAATTGATGGACAATTTCAGAAATCAAATTCTGAAACACTTTTTATTGCCATCAAGCAAGGTGTAGCCTGGCATATGGGACAACTGAAACTCTCTAGGATTTATAATATTAGTCATTTTCTCCCGGGTTTTTCAGTAGAATTCTTCTTTAGTATCCAGAGAGGGAGGTGGATCCTGTCGTGCTGTGTATTACAATGCCTCAGTTATAATCAGCACCTAGCATTGGGTATGAATCTGTGTGGTATCCACAAAACCACATTGGCAGACAAAAAATATTTTTACAGTTTACACATAAAAAGCCCTCCAAAGTTCGGAGATTACTGGAAAACCTCCACCTGCCAGGGAAACTTTCAGTTGTCCTTCCCAGGAACTCTTCTTGGTTCTTGGGCAATGGTCCACCCAGAAAAAATGCAGATTAAATTGCCCCATGAATTTTGGAGGCTTTGTAACGACCAGAGGCAGAGTTTGTGCTTCTGCACTGATGTCAGACACTGGACTGGTACTTTTAATATTGGCTGAGGTATCTCCTCCCTCCCCTGTGACTGAGTTCTTTTTAAGTCCCTATCTATTTCTCCTTAAAAAGGTGTCGATTATTTCTCAGCGTGGGGAAAAGCATTGCTTTCCAAACAAGCCCAGCAATACAGAAAGAGAAACTTGAAAATAACAACCCTTGCTGAAGTGGTAGGAGGCTGAAGTCACTCATGTTGTGTAGTACTTTGAGATTCCCAGGAAGGAAGACACAGCTGAAATGCACATTACTGTCTCAGGGACAAAAAAAGGAGAGATCAGATGAAATAATGATAAGAAAAGGCAAAATAAATGAGTTCCTTTCCTCCCTGAGGGTAGGCTGTGCTGATTTTATGAATGTGAGAGCCTATTCTTGGCCTTGCAGAGGCATCTGTGAAAAATGTGCCACTGTTGCATCCCTCTGTGTGTATCCTGTCAGAAAGGGTGAGCGTGGGGAAATTCAGTGCAGCTGACACGTCCTGCAGGAAGGTGTGAGGGACTGACCACCTCTTTCTGGAGGGCTCCATGTGCACTGTGGCTCACTAAAGGACCAGCAAGGTCAGAGACTACCTTGGATGTAGTCCTAGAAAACCATCCAGGCGCACTAAATAAAACAGAAGCCAGTAGGCATCTGGGGAGAAGTGATCTTAATGCATTCAGATCAGAGATGTCACCAGCAGAAGGCTCAAGCAGCAAAGCTCGGGGCATAAGACCATGGGAAGCTTTACCTTAAACAGAGGTCCTTACCTGTGAGGAAATAAAAACAGATGTTGAAAACATCTAATTGTTCCATATTGCTAAGTGGAAGGGAGGGAGCTTTCCTTGAGAAGTCCCAGACATGACAACAAAAGATGCTGTTGTAGGGAAGAAGGCAGAAAAAAATAGACATTCAGCAAAGAACTTAAAGAGTCCATAGCTCACAAGCTGTGTATAGACTGCAGAAGATCAGAACACTCCACACCCATACAGAAAAATTGTTTTAAGGTATTAGATGACCTTACTCCTCCAGGATGAGAAGGTTCACACCAGGCAGTGCCTCTGCACTGTGTTCAGAGAGCAGAGAAATGTTACCTCTCGGTCCCTGTAAATCACCCACATCCTTTTTGGTAAGACCATGGGGAATTTTAAGGACTTGAATTCTTCAAGGGACACCATACACTGGTTTTGGCTCCAAAAGAAGTACAGAATTTCATTTTTGGGGGTCAAAAGGCACCTTAATTAGCTATAGTCAGCCAGGAGTTGAGCATACCATTGAACTCTGCTGATGAGCTACAAAGAGCAGTTATCAAATTATACTGGTTATTTAGGAAAATAGGTTCTTGTCTCATCCTAGACTTTGTGGGTTAAACTCTTCCCCAGTCACTGGAGCTGAAAACATTGAATGAAGGTGACATAGTCCCTATATAAAACCTATAAATCCTGAAGTCATGCCTGTTTCAAAATATTTCTTGATTTTTTTGAAATTTATGGCCTGAATATTAAGAAATTCTATTAAGTTAAAGTACCTTTTTACTGTAAAAATCATTAGTTCTTTCCTTCTCTACATGAAGCAACTTATAAACTGGAGGAGAATTACTGAGAAAGGGCCGAGCTGGGTTCAGGAAGGGGTGTTTGGCATTGCTCAGTGGGTGGTGTGCAATTGCATTGTGAATCACTTCTTTTTCCCTTTTTATTATCACTATTATCATTTAGCATTATTACTGTATTTTACTTTATTTTCAGTTATCAAACTGTTCTTATCTCAACCTAAAAGCTTTACTTTGTTTGTCCTCCTCATTCCACCAGGGTGGGCTGTGGCAAGAGGGGCGGGGTTGAACTTAATTTCTAGATGGTCTTTAACCACGACAATCACAAAGTTCTTAAAAGACACATATAACATATAGCAGATTTTCCTTGAATAGACTTTGAGAGAGGAAAATGGAGTTAGTGGATTTTAAAACTGGCTGGTCCACCTACAACTCTGACTGATCTACTTCCAGGGTGGGAAGAAATGAGGGAAGCAATTAAGGGTGATAAATTTTAAGTTAATTCCAGTGTAACCTAAATGTTAAACATGAGAATAAAAGTAAATGCTGTTCGTCTGTCTGTTGAGGAGGACAGTGAGAAATCGAGTAGAAAACTCTAAAATATGTGAGAAAATGGACAAGTGCCTTGTCCACTACGTACAAAGTATGTGAAAAAATCAATGGCCACCAGGACTTCAGGTTGGCCACCATGAAATTGCTCTCAAATTTGTAGCAGCAGCAAGGCCTCAAATCCGTGGGTGTGAGGTCCAAAGCTGAAGAGAGTTGGATTAGGCTGTCCTTGAATGAGAGAACAGGGCAATGCTTTGCCTGTAGAGCTTCATGGTCTGCGGTCCATAGGATGAAAGCTGTGATTCCAGAGGTTTGGAAGCAGAGGATCTTTAAGGTCCCTTCCAGTGCAAAACATTTCATGATTCTTCCCCCCAAAGAAAAAAGTGGATTTGAAAAAGGAGCAAGCTAAAAACATTGTGTGAAGAGAAAGTCACTGGTCCACTGGACACAGGAAATATTAATCTGAGTTCCTGAAACTGCATCTCACAATAACTTAAAGAATTATGCTAAAATGGTAGTTTGAATTCAACCCTATTGGATGTCAGACAGAAAGAGATTTTAGAGATTTTCTTAATTGCCATGCGAGGGGAATGGGAAGGAAATTACACTTTGGTGTCTCCAATAATCAGCACCATTCTCCCAGTGGAACCCGTAATTCTGACTCTCTTCTCTACATGGAAGTCTATCCATTTTCACTCAAGCTTGTGAGAATTTAATATTTTCCCTTTGTCAGATTTCACTTATATTGGCCAAAAGTCATGAGAAGGGAACAACTGACAGGATTAAGTGTGCACTGTCAGGTGATTAAGTCTAGAACTCATCAGTGGTGTGTTATGACACCCAGAGCTGCAGAGGCTGCCAGGACAAGACAGAAGAGGCAGAGCTCACATTTGGGAAATTAACCATAAAACAGAAGTATGTGTGTAAGCAGACTGAAGTGCAGGGGAAGGAGTGAAAAGGAGGTAAGTTTGAAGAAAGCACAAAACTGGAAGGAATGGCTGGTATGCCATGGGACAAGAAAGTCACGGGAATTCTTGTGGGTGTTAAAATTGCCTTTTTCCATTTTAAGGGAGTAACCAGCGGTCGGCTCTAACAATAAAACACTGAATCTTTCATGTTGTCCACAACCAATTATGCCCAGAACTGGGATCACTTTAATAACAGAGGTGTCAGCTGCCTGCAGACAACCTGTGATTAGGCTTGGCTTCATCACACCTACCTATGCAATGGGCACCCTCTAAAACTGCTGGTCTTGGTTCCTCCCTCACTCCATAGAACAAGATCAGCACCTAGAGAGATGATTCATCTTCTCTCCCCACATCTGATCCCCCTCCCAGCTTATGGTGGTGGGATGAATCACCCCATGGAGGTATCACTCAAGCTCTAATAGATATTGAGGCAAATCTACTTGATTGTCTTAACAAATGGTACAACTCTTGGTTGGCCTAATGTATAAATCCATTACTTGGTTGCTGCTGTGGCTTCTTTCCCTCTGGGGCATGAGTTTTCTGGGTTTATGGGACAGGGATTACTCTATCACAGCAGTATTCCAGGTGTCAGGAGCAGAATTCAACAGAAACAAAGCCCCATCCCTGCAGGAACAGCACTGCTGTATCCAACTCCAGCTGAAAGCTCAGTGTCACGAATGATCAAATCTCTTGATATCGACAGGAAATCATTTGGAGCAACAGCAAAGAAAAAGCCATCAGCTTCTTCACTGTGAAAGCCAACGGGTTGCTTGTTTTTCCAGTGGTTACTGGTGTGTGTTATGTGGATATCAAATTTTGGGGAATGAGGGAAAGCACAGATGACTTTGGAGATTCATCTTCACTGCAATTTGCTTGCAATCTGCATGAATAAATTCCATTCAAATGACCTTGAGGAAAATATTAATAATATGATAATGGATCATTTGCATATGCTGTTGACTATGTTGTCAATTCAAACAAGAGAGTTTCTCCAGAGCTCTTTGTCAGTAAACAGAGAAACAGAACAAATCACTCTGAGAGTAATTCCCACGTCAAAACCCACTGCTGATATTTGGAAATACTGGTGACAAGCTTGACTTTAGGTAGAGATTTTTTGAATTCCGGACCACAGCATAAGGCAATGGGACTTGGGCATTTTAAAAATATTTCACACTGTTGAGAGTTGATTTCACTCTATTTTCACTTTTCCTCTCCTGATGGTTTCTTGCATGCTTTATCATTCTCTAAACATTACAAAACCCCAGATTCCCTGATTGTAAAACACGACAAATACATCCCAGTTGTGCTTTCCTGAAAACCCACTAAAATGTGAACTTAATTTTATCATTGCTGAGTTATACATAAAGAACAAAGAACCAAACCAGTCTTGCCCATAGAATTTTAGGTATTTTAACTGCGCTGTACCTCTCCCTGAAACAGATCTATGATAATTTAGTCCAGATGATTTAGAAACTTGAAAATTTCATCCACAGTTGAAAACAATCCACGCTGTGCACTTATAATTTTCTTCTCCCTTCTTGGTGTAACTTCCCCTGTGGTGATTGCATTTATTATGGGCATAGAAAGGACAGTCTCAAACATGAAATATGTGCTTTGTGTGCTAAAAGGGCTCATTCCTCAAAGCTGAGAAAAATTTTGAGAGAAATTGACATAAGTGTAGACAGGAAATTGTGAATGAAAATTGAGTGTCTTTTAGGAATAATTTATTAGATGGCCCAAAGCCAAGCATCCGCAATCAAGACAGGATAACTTTGACTAAAAACCCATTAGAATTTTCTGATAAAGTGAAAGCCTCAAGTAGAAGTATCTATATATAGGCCTGTTATCTTTGTGTCTGTGGGTATTTATTTTGTGTATTTTCTTCCTTACTTCTTCTGTGTATACTGGACTTTTTTTCATGCAGATGGAAAAAAAATATGCATTTCTGTATTTTTCATAGAATCAGAGAATGGTTTGGGTTGAAACAAGACCTCTGAGATCATTGAGTCCAACTTTTAACCTAAGACTGTCATCTTCACCACTAAGCTATGTCCCCAAGTGCCACATCCACACATTTTGTTAAAGCTTCAAGGGATGATGATTCTACCATGGCCCTGGGCAGCCTCTTCCAATGCTTGACCACCGTTTTAGTGAAGAAATTTTTCCTTATATTCAGCCTGAACCTCCCCTAGTGCTACATGAGGTAATTTCCTCTTGTCCTATTGCTTGTTACCTGGGACCTTGTTATCAGTTTGCCCAAAGCCTCAGCAAACCTGGCTCTGAACACTTCCCATGATGGGGCATCCCCAGCTTCTCTGGACAACCTGTTCCAGTGTCTCATCACATTTCATTGTCTGAATTATCATCCACGAGTATCCCCAAGTCCTTCTCCACAGTGCTGCTGTCAATCCATGCATCCCCCACTCTGTATTGATAACCAGGGTAGCTTTAACACAAGTACAGGACCTTGCACTTGGCCTTTTTATGTACTTTTTTCACTATTTACTTGGCATTTATTTACTTACTTATCCAGATGAGAGGGCAAATAGAAAAGGACAAAGTTTTCAGAAAGAATAAGAAAAGTGGGAAAATCTCAAACTGGCAGGAATTTGAGATAATGAAACATACGAATCCAATAATGGCACAAATAAGGCAAAAATTTAACTGTTTCCAATTAATGCCATTATAGAAAATCCTGAGGTGGAAGTGACCCACAAGGATCATCAAAGTCCAACTCTTGGCCCTGCACAGGACACTCCAACAATCCCACCATAGGCCAACATTATCCGAATGTTTCTTGAGCTCTGCCAGGCTCGGTGCTGTGACCACTTCCCTGGGAAGCCTCTTCCACTGCCCAACCACCTTCTGGGTGTAAAACCTTTTCCTAATATTCAGTCTAAACCTACCCTGACACAACTTCAGGCCATTCCCTTCGGTCTTCTCACTGGTCACCAGAGAGAAGAAATTGGTGCTGCTCCTCCAGTTCACCTTGTGAGGATGTTGAAGACCCCGATGAGGTCTCCTCTCAGCCTCCTTTTCTCCAGGCTGAACAAGTTGCAGCTGCTCCCCATATAATTTCCCCTCCAGACCCCTCCCTATCTTCATAGCTGTCCTTTGGACACCCTCTAATAGCTTTATATCTTTCTGATATTGTGGTGCCCAATACAAGAAGAAGAAGCCCTGAATAAAAAATTCTGTCCTATTTTAGGACATCTCAAAACCTGCCAAGATTTTCAGCCTTGGCAACATTAAGTTTCCACACAGCTTGGGATCCCAGAGACATTTCAGGAGGCAGTTAGGGCAGAAGTCAGTGGGAGTTTTGGCTGCACCAATGGGTCATGGGGTTGGGGAAGTCCTATAGGACATCCTGGGCCTGTTCCAGCAGCTGCATCAGCCAAATGCCAAGAAAAAGGAGCATGGGCTGTGCTCACAGAACAGAGTATGATTTTCCAGCTCACAGGGGCTGCAAACAGGGATTTGGGAGCTGGATGGCAACCAGCCATGACCTCCCAACACAATGTTGTGGCAAGGGCAGCCTTTGGCTGGTTGACCAAGGGAGAAGTGAGTGGGAGTGAAAAGCAATGCTCTATTTACAGATAGAGTTGGTTAAGCTGGTATTGCTGAATTTGCGTCACTTTGTGGCTGATCTTTTTCTAAAGGTCACTGGAGGTTCTGGAAAATACTGCACCATAAGTTAGGATGAAGAGAAAGTTTCCTTATTAAATGAGACATAAAGAGGTCATGATGTTTATTAAAAAAATCATAAAAAAATAAAAGCTGTACCTAGGTTGTGGCATAGACCTACCTGTATCAGAGGAAATTGGGAGTGTTCAAGCTTTTTAATCTAGCAGAGAAAGGCAAAACAAATACCACACGCAGAAAACCGAAGACAGAAAAATCCCAATTAGAGGAAAGACACACATTATTAACAGTGATTAATCACTGAAGCAAACTGTCCAGGGAGGAGCCAGAATCTCATCTCCCGATGTTTTCAGAGCAAATGCGTTTGCTTGCTCAGGCAGGATGCTTTCAGTAAAGATATGTTATTGATCTTGATACAGGAAGAACCAATAGAATTTAAGAAAGTGTTCAAAAATATGACTTAATGACCCTTATTCTCTTATCTCTTCTTCTAAAGCTTTTATGAGTCTATGAATTGTGCCTAATTAGCTATATTCAGTCATTATAGAGATAATGAGAACACTGGTTACATCAGCATCAAGATCATTTGCATAAAACACCTCCAAACAAGCACAGAAGTCTACCAAATGAAAATTTATTATTAATTGACAAGGGAAGGAGGGAAAATATCCTTTTTCTTTATCCCACTGATCTTTATTCTCATTTTGTCTCAGGGAGTTCTTCCTGGTCTGTGCATCTTTGGTCTGAGACACTCCATGTTTCCACACCTGCCAATTTGCTTGCAAACCCTTGAAAAATTAGATATTCTCTCAAAATATGTGATCCCCCCAGTCTGGTGTTTGTTGCAGAGGCTGAATGTAATGCCTAATTTACTTTTCAATCTGAGTGTTCAACACTGCCTGAAAACATCACTTAGGAGATGTCCCAGATGGCCACCCAAAGGTAGTGGATATTCAGATGACTAAAGGAAGAGAGTCATATACTGGTATTTGATAGCAGCACGAATATTAAAGGCTGTCTATAATGTCTGTGAACAAGTTGGTTTATGTCAACGTGACCTCAGAGAGAATTATACAGTCAAAAATTATAGCAGCATTGTTATTATTATGGCATTATTAAATAATGCCAAAATTAGCATTTTAGGCCACTTTCTTCCCTTAACTAGCTAATCTTCACCCAGAACATTGCCCTGTAACAACATATAATGCTAAGTCTATCAGGCTGGAAACAGAATGATTCTGGGGGCTGAGACATTAATGAGGAGCAACAGGATTCTGATTTGTTCTATTCCCGTTCATCAACACAGCTTGGGCGCTCTCTTTCTGATCTGGTTTCTGTTGTTTACCTGCATTTCTTTGGCTTGTTAGTAAAGCATCCAGGATTCCCAAGCAGTCTCCCACCTAAATACTGCCAGACTTTGAATGGATTCATTTCCAAGAAGAGATGAAAGCAGCACAGTTGTTCCAAAATGGGCATAGGCCAAAACATTCAATGCTCACAGCCAACTGCTCATGAACCGTCTACACACCAAGAGTTATTGGCAGGCAGCGTATGGCAAATGTGCTGCTCTTCAGAAAACTGTGATCTCTTTGTGAGCCACTTTCAAGTAGATAAACGGACCAAATGGTTTGTTATCAATTATACACACCATTTCTATATGCCACCAGATGTGTTTCAGTGTAAAATCACCAGTCTGCAATGATTAGTTATCAAGCTGGGGATGAGGAGAGCTTGGACAGGCACTTTCAGCTTGCTGGCTTTTAAACCCTTGCCAAGCTAAATCAAATTATGCCCAGATATCAAATTGTCCCTAATAAACTCCAGTGCTGATAATGAGCACCTGTATTTTCCACTGCTATATCCCAGTGTTGCAACAACGATTAATTGGGAAGAGAAATTATTTTATTTGAGAATAAAAGTGACTATTGCAATTGTTCTAGCAAACACTGGCCACCATAATGCCATTGGTGGCACGTCAGATGAGGAAGAGTGGAAAAGGTTTGTCCCTATGCTAAATATAGATGTGGATTCATATCATCCCCTGCCATGCTCAGAGGATATCCTTACTCTTGTGTGTAACTTCAGCTTTTCATCATAGTAAGTTTTGGCAATTTTTTTTCTAGATCTCTGCCCTGCAATTCACTTCAGATCAAATTTTAGCCCTTCACTCTTGAATTCGGGGAAGTATCTTTTAATTTAGGGGTATGGATGGACAATCACACATGAGCTGTAGGCTTTTTTTAGCCTCTTCATGCCGTTTTATCTCTGTAACAAAAAACTTCATGGATTCATGTAGGCTGGAAAAGCCACCTAAGATCATCGAGTCCAACCTTCCCCCAGCAATGCCAAGGCTACCACTAAACCACATCCTCAAGTGCCATACAGAGCTTTTAAATCCCTCCAGGGATGGGGATTCCATGACTGCCCTGGGCAGCCTGTTCCAGTGTTTGACAACCCTTTCCGTGAAGAAATTCTTCCTGATGTCCAACCTAAGCCTGCCCCGGTATGACTTCCCTCTCATCCTGTCCCTTGTTCCCTGGGAGCAGAGCCCAACTCCCACCTGGCTTCACACTCCTCTCAGGGAGTTGTGGAGAGCCAGAAGGTCCCCCTGAGCCTCCTTTTTTTTTCCAGGTTGAGCTCCCCCAGCTCCCTCAGCTGCTCCTGGTGCTCCAGACCCTTTCCCAGCTCCATTCCCTTCTCTGGACACCCTCCAGCCCCTCAATATCTTTCTTGTCATGAGGGGCCCAAAACTGACCCCAAGATTCAAGGTGTGGCCTCACCAGTGCCCAGCACAAAGGGACAATCACTTCCCTGGTCCTGCTGGCCACACTGAGGCTGGTACAAACCAGGTGTCCTTGGCCTTCTTGCCCACTTGGGCACGTTCTGACTCATGTTCACCCAGCTGCAAACCAACACCTCCAGGTCCTTTGTCACCAGGCAGCTTTACAGCCATGGAAGTTTTTAGAAGAGATTTAGCTTAGAGGGGAATAAATTCAAGCAAAAACTTGCCTACTAAATCTGTACAGAAGACGTCTTGTATGAGAACAATTTTTCACAAAAAGCACAGAGGCCATAAGAAACCTTGGAATATCTAGAAATCTAGAAAAAGGGATCTGTCTATCCAATAGCTCAGAAAGTTCTGTTGATCTCTTAGGGATCCCCAAACAGCAGCAATGGGTTGCCAAGAAAATCCTCCAACATCTCAGTATCTCAATAACAAACAAATACTGCTGGTCTTTACCTGGATGGAGATGCAGAGGGTTTGGAAAGGACTATCCTACCACCAAGGCTGGGCATGACCATTCCCAGGAATGTCACGTACTGCCTGAGAAGTTCAATGGGAAGAGCACTGAGGAACTCAATCCCTGCAAAGCCAACTGTATAGAACACAAGAACATATAAAACCCCCAGCACTCCCTCTCTCTCATTCCATACTTTCTGCTTGAATAGCAGCTTGATTGATGCTGGGGTGCTCACCCAGGCTGGAAGGTGAACTTCGTCTTCATGCTTACACAGTCTGATTTTAATTTAATGTTTCTCTTTCTCCCTTGTGGGTTCCTCTCCCTGCCCTGCTCTGCGAGTTCACTGGGTTTTATGAGTTATATGCTAATCATTCTGCTGGGTCTGGGCTCATCCATCATCTGGGCTCCAGCAGATGGATGAAGCTGGGTGGCTGTTCTCCTCACTCCATACCCCACAGCCTCCAGCAATCCAGAGGAAGAGGCTGGTGGGAAGGGCTGGACCTGCTGGGAAAAGGGAAGGAGGGACTACTGGACAGAGTAGAAAAGCTAAAGGGATGCACATCCCTCTCCATCATCTTGGAAGGGGATCTCCTCTCTCCACACAACTTTTGCTGAGGACAAAATGACCCTCCTGAAGTCCAGTGTGGGGATGGGGCACTGGGGAGCTCCTGAGAGCAGCATCAGTCTCAGTGAACTGTCAGGAACTTGCCTTGTTCATCACAGGGTCTGGGTAACTGCCAAGGACCCTACAGTAATTCAGGTGAGTTTCTTCCCTGCTAAATGAGTTTACAGTGATGAATAGTGTTTTCTGGGTAATTTAATAATATTAATGGGATCTCATTAGGCTGGCATTCATTTACATTCTTGAAGGTGTATCCCCTGCTGGCAAGCTTTGGAAAGACTGGGGTGGAAAGGAAAACCAATATCCTAATTCATTCACATCACTAAATACTTCCAATGAGGCAAAGGTTTTAAAGCACTTTATTGGTTCGGTTTATTTAATTTACGTTGCTCTTTGTGTACTGTGGTTTTATTTCCTACACAGGCAGAAAAACCAATATTGTTTAGTCTAAAGTGCCCTCAAGAAAGATGATATTGGAATAAGAAATAGGTATCAAATGGCCAGAATTATTATTATGACTATTATTTTCAGAGAAGCAGATGATGGAAATGCAATAATTTACTCAAAATAAATCTCTCTTCAGAGCACAAGTAACCTCTTTGTATGAGATAGCAGTGCTGATAGCACTGGTAGCTGTCATCTCTGCCATTGCTCCAGCTATTGAAAAGGGAACTGGCAGAAAAAAAGGTATTCACAGTGTTTGTTTTGATCTCTCAGAAAGAGATTGTCTCTTTGATTTGCATTAAATTACACGTCTCACTGTGTGGAACTCTGTTTTCTTTGCTCCACGGGACACATGAAGGTACAATCATCACCACCAAACAGAATAACAGTATCAGGGCAAAGAATCATTCCAGAAATTAAGGTGTTACCAGGATGCTCCAGAAGATACACGGTGGCAAACTGAGAGGGAAATTTAGGTTAAAATTTACTTTCAAAAAGAAATCTCCCAAAACGTATTACTGTGCTTCATGTTCTCACTGCCCTCTTGGGTGAAGGTGGCCAGATCATAGCACTGGGTGCAGCTTAATTCTCTGGGCAAATAAGAGTTTTCTGCAGAATTTTTGTTTGGAGTCTGGTGCAGGAAATATGAACTTTCATCCATGTGCTCCCTGACACCCACCTTAGTGAACTTCTCCTAATTTTTCCTATTCACATTTCTCAATTCCTTTAATTTCCTTCCTCAATTTCCTTCCTCATTCCCAGAAGCTCATACAGTCAATTGAAAAATGCCTCATTTTAGAGAGAAACTCTTATTTTGAGTAAATATTTATTTCTCTTTTTGAAAAAAAAAGCCCAAACAACCCAACCTTTACAGAAACTGATTTTTTGACTTTTTAAATATTTTTAATTCTTTTTAGGTTGTATGGTGATGAGTGTAATTTTAGATGGTAAACACTTAAGATGTTTCTATGTTAGAATGCAAAAAAAATAGTGCAGACAAAAGAAGTGATATTTTTAATAAAATGCATTATTCAATAAAAATACTCCCACACTTTTCATCACAAATTTTAGATAGTGTTTTTTTTTTTTTTTATGCCAGCTGTAGTTTACCTCTGGTACCAGAATAAAATCCCTATCATGATAAAAGCCTCCACATCCTCAGAGCTCATATTTCATGCCATTTTTGCACCAGAAGAGTGAATAATTCAGCAGATTGGAGTAATGAATCATTTTCTCATCCCAAGGTGGCTGCTGCTCACGATGATTAATACTGATTTATATATTACTCATGACAGTCTCAACCAGGTCAGGGCCTCACTGTGTGACATCCTGGATGGGAGACACTGAATAAACAGTTCCTGCCCCAAATTGCTTCCAGTGTAAGGTTTTGTTCTTTTGGTCCTTGCCATGGATAACTGACCTTAGTGAGCAGCCAACCTCCACACCAGCCTTGGAGAAGAGCAGGGAAGAAAGAAGAAGGGAGGGAAGGAAGAGGAAGAAGAGATAAGGTGGGAAAGATTATCTGATTATATAAAACCCTTGCCAGTTTATCCTACCTTTGATAAACACCAGTCACTTATTTTTTTTCAGCAGCTTCACCTCATGTCACCTGGAGGAAACTGGATGATTAGATGTTTTTGCAAACAAGGAACATAGAAAGAGGCATTTCCAGGCTTCCTGGTAGTGTTGTTGGGAGTTGCAGTTACATTATTCAGCTCCCCATGCTGGGATGTGTTTAGACTTTTTGACAGGCTGAAGTCCCTGGCCAGCAAGGAACCAAGAGATGAAACACAGGTTATGCAAAACTCAATTTCTCTGCCTTTATTAATCCCTTTAAAGCAAAACCAATTTATTTTCAATGTACATGTCACAAATTACACCAATGATGGTCTCTGCAAACGTAACAGTTTGCACCCTGGAGAGGCAAGCACTAGACAACTGAGAGACAAGCACACAGCCACTGCACCTTCTCAGAACAGCATGATGGACTGGACTTTCCAACAGCAGGATCTCTAGAAATTAAACAAAGAAAAAAATCATATATTTGCTTGTAAGTGGCTTAGGACCTCACATTTTCTCACAAACATTGAAGAAGCGTGTTGCTATTGTTATCATTATTGTTGTTGTTATTTCATTCTTATTGCTAGAAAACAATTGTATTAATATTACTAAATTAAGCATTGCTATTATTATTGTGTCCTAAGCAGAGGTTACAAGGGCTATTGACAAACAAAATGCATAAAGATATAAAAAAGAGGAAGCCTGTCTCTGTACCCTGCTTTGGTCCACAACACAGGACTGCCCTGAGCTGCCTGGCATTCCTCCAGCCCATCCAGATCCTCTTTCCACACAGAAATAGAGGAAGGACAGGGTGGCTGTACCTTTTGAAGAAGTGCTGCTTTACTTCTGATCCTGATATTGTGCTCAGCTTTACCTCTTAACTCATCCAGCCTCACACATGACAACTGGGAGTGCTGTACTCAGTGGTGTGTGATAGTTTTTAACCCAGAATCTCATCCTTCTGCTTTCTTTGACAAGTGTTTTTGTCTTGTCAGTTTTCGGGGGGGTGAGGGGGGGAAATCAAGCTCATGTAAATTCAAGTTTGTAGCATTTTCCCACAATTTTCTTTCTCATTTCTGTCACTCCATAGTGAGGAGTGGGATTTCTTTTCAGGAATCCTCTGCAATTTTCTCCCTGAAGGGAAAAATTAACTCAAGGGAGCCTGACTCATACATGTCCAGCTCAGACGTGAAGTGGTATCTGCAGACTGCGATCAAGTCTCATCTATAAATAGGATGGTTTAGCTGCGGAATGAAGTCCTCTTATCTGTGGGTGATGGCCCTGTAAAGGCATCACCCTGGAGGAGCAAGATAACTTTATGATTCGAGAGTATCTGTCCCAAAATATTCAGGAACTGTAGCTGCAGGGCTACACCAGTGATGCATCGATACCGGCAGAGCGTCTCCTCCACTGTTTCCTTCTCAAACAAGCATCATTCATCATGTTGTCCTACACCAGGGAGGGACAACTCAGCACTGCAAATGCCTGTAGTCAGTGATTACAATAACAGGGATATTATTTCTCAAAAAAAA
>VZRZ01008717.1:285485-331429 GCA_013398175.1 Climacteris rufus | reverse complement strand
TTTTTTTTTTAATGGTGGGTCTCCAGACCCCTTATTACTACTTTTCTCCAGAAAAACTGACATGCAGGCACACATTCAGTTACCATCATTATGCAAGGGTCTCATAAAAATACTTATCTTTGTCAGCTACATTCCAAACCAAAATCTCATCCTTTCTCCTTGACATTGACCCATAAATGTCGCACTGTCTGCTCACATCTGTGCTACAGCTTGTCCACCTCTCAGGGGTTGGAACTGGATGGTCTTTAAGGTCCCTTCCAACCCAAACCATTCTATGCTTTTATTATTCTCTACCTTTCTTCCTCTCCTGAATGCTCCAGCTGAAAACTTGAAACACCGGTAAAGCAAAACAGTGTGTTCTGTTGGCTCCTTCCTTGATGTCTGTGGCAAACACCATTTTCTTGACTGTCATACAGACCCTGAATGTCCATCAGCTTCGGACCAGATCTGTCTCTGATCCAAATTGTGTCTTGGTTTTGCAGATTCACCCTGACTAATAACTTTATCACCTCCCCTTTTTGACCCTCTGTTAAATGAGTGGGCAAAGGTTTCTTACATGTCCCCTGGGGCATTTATCCCTGCATCCATCACATATAACATTGGGAAGGTTACTTGCTCAGGCTATTTTTACACCTCTCTGTTGACTCCAGCAGTTCCCTGTGTACATAAAATCTACAGTGCAGTTTGTTAAACAGTGTCTGGCTTATCACCTCCCTGAGCTTCTGCTGTCAAGGTGCAAACCTTCCTCATGGATAAGGTTCCTCCTACCTGGTAGCCCTGTGGCCTTTTCTGGGATGAGCATCAGCTCGAGAGCCCAGCAGGCACTGAGCCCTGAGATTTAGGGCAGGATTCATCTCACCAATCCTGCAAAGCCTATCACAGAAACATCTATACCACAGCTCATTGCCAAGAGCTTCCCTGTACAGTCAGTGGGAAAAAAAATAGAAGATACTCCAGGGTCCAACTGACCCACTTTATTTTGGGATGACTATTCTTAATGACAAAAGGAATTGTCCCCAGCTCCACAGTTCTCCACTGACTGTATTGACTGGATCTCTCCCAATTAAAGTGGAGCTGAGGGCAAGTGTTTCCTGTGAACACATCACACATAGATGAAACCTGCTTATATTACCAAGTGTAAAAAGAATTTGCTACTGTCAAGTGCACAATTTTTTTTTTTTTTTCCACAGTGAGGTGAAAGTATTTAGCTTCCTTGCAGGAAGAAGCCACTGGCAAGGTGTAGGCTCTGAATACCAATCCAGAAATAACACTTAAAGAAGTGACTGCTTCCTTGGGAATGAAAGTGCAGACAGAAAAATTATGTGCATTCAGCCTAGGCCTTTTATTCAGCATCCACAACAATTTCCACACAGGACATTTTGGGTTAATTAGGTCAGCTCAGATTAGTCACAGCTCTCTTAACGAATGCTTTTAAATAGGTTTCCCTTCTTAAGGCTCTATGGAATTAGTAAGAGTCTCGTCAAAATACACGGACAGAACAGCCTTTTCTGGGCTAGTGCTTTAGAAAGTTTATTTAGAGAAAGCTATTTAAAAAATCCCAGTTCTAGTTCAGCTCCCCATGAGCACAAGAAATAAATAGTGTCCCTGTAGTGCTAAGATGTGTCTCTGGAAGTAAACAAAATAAGGGATACTTGCCATCTCTGCCCTTTGACTTCAGACCTCCAGACCAGACTGATGGCAGATTGCCCATAGACTCAATAAAATGTGTCCATTATTGCAGTCTGTAAAGTAGAGCAGTAAGGTCACACTGCCCTGTAGAAAACACTCAGAGGGAAAAAAGGTCCCTTTTTCTGGTTTGTTTTCTTCTTTTTTTTTTCCTTTTAAATGTGAATGCTGCTTCATGTCACCCATGCCAGCCTAGACTTGCCACCCCTTTTCTCCATCCATCACACTGACCACTGGAACTCAGAAATATCCTGAACTGATGGAAAATGTTTTGTGGGATATTATAGTGCCCACAGATCTGGGGGTCCAGCTGTCACAAATCCCTTTAGGACCATCTCCTAGAGAACTGCTGTGGTCCCCACATTCATGGTTGAGTACTGGCACCGTTGGGAGCTATGGAATATTCTTCAAACCTGGCTACTGTCAAATCTTTATCTATCAAAGATTCTCAATGGCAATGGTCCTACTGCTCCTTGAGCTGATCTTGAAGATGTTTCAGCATGTCCAGGAGTTTGCCAATGTGCATTAGGGCTGGGGGAGCTGCCTGTCCTCATGGCACACTCTGGGATGGATAGAGTCTTGACCATGCCAGGTGTGGCTCTTGGACCATGGTGAATCTGCAGGGAAAGCTGTCCAGAGCTCTGCCATGCCTTGTTGTTCTTTGCCTCATTCCCACAGACACACAATCAGGGATAGAAAAGGCCGTTTCAAGTGTAATTGCTCCGTCGCTAAACCAAAAACATCTTGTGTATGTTCTGGAGGAGAAAAAGAGAAGGAATGGGGCTAAAAGTGTGAAGTTTTGGACACTACCTGACCCACTGTCCATTTCTGTTCCCTCTGGCCCTCTGGGTAACCCATGCCTCTGGTTCCTTTTCTAATCCTGCTAGGGGTCCTCCAGATTCCCCTAATATCCCCATTTTCACTGAGATAAATGATCCAGAAACTGTTCTGCCACTGCTTTGTCCTTGCCCCTCAGCATTGGCCTAAGAAGGTTGTGTCTATCTCTTCCTCAGGGATGGAAACAGGACATGGGGGCTGTTAACACTTCCTGAAGTAGAGGATGAGGAGATATCAAACAATCCTTTCCCCTGGCGTCTGCCAGCCCACAACAGTGGCACAGTATCACTCTAGGGAAGAAGATCCCTCAGCCTGAGAAGAAATGGGATGAACACAGGAAAATAAAGCTCCAAGATTTTGTTCTGCTGGGGATCTCCCTGAGAGTAGAGGAAAAACACTCCCGAGCTCATCACTGGGAGCAGTCACTTTAGAGGTTGATGTTCTGGGTTTGCATAGCTGCAATCCTCAATAATCCTTACAAGGAACACTTTAGACCTCCATTCATCCTGTGTTCATCTGAAGGTGATTTATCAAATCCCATACATTCCTGAATCCTATCAGAGAGCTGGATGTAGTCCCTCTCCCAAAGCATTCAAATGGGACACAGAAGAGAGGGGTAAAATGGACCCAGCAGAAGAGTGAATGTCCTCCCATCCTCCCTCCTAAAATGTATGAAACAACCCAAGGGCAAAAAAAAAAAAGCTTTTAAAACAGCCTTTTCACTCTGATCCATTGCAGCAGGGAGAGGGGCCTTCTGGGACTGACACTGCTTTCAAATCCACCACACAATTTGGGGGTAATTTTCACAGGAGGGAGACAAAGAATTCAGATACCTCCACTCCCTCCTGCTACAGGTGTGCATGTTACAGCATGGTAATATAACATCAAATAAAAAGAGAAAGTAAAATGCATAAATAAAATGCACAGAGATAACATGATAAGAACTGATGTTCCAAAAATATGCGGCACCGTTTATGCAGTCCTAAAAATTATTGGCACTATTATTGTGAACTGAAGTGGTTCCCCGAGTTTAGTTTTACATCTACCTTGTTTAACAGTGGCTACTCCTATTACCTGCTGGTAATGGTGCACAGATCACAATAAAACAGCTTAGGGGGAGTCCTGGGGAGAAGAGGGTGGAGAGAAAAGAGGGATATCTCCTGCATACACCAAGCATGGGGATGTACCGGAACCTTTTGGCACTTTCTGGCAAACAGAAATGTTTTAACTTCTAAAATAAATCTCTCCTTGTCTCACTGGATCACTTATTGACATGACATTGTACAGGTTTAGTGCAAAGCTGGGTAAACACAGACAAGATATTACAGTTCAGCAGCTGTGTGTGAATCCCTGGGCAGCAGGCACACAAGAGCCCAGGGAAAGGCTTTTGGAGCAGCCCCCACCTGAGTGCTGCAAACCCCACCTGAAGTTGCTGAAGGGATCAGGCACTGGATGCAGGTACATCTTTCCAGCTCCTGCCATGAACCTGACACTTCCCAGTCCCTGTTTTCAGACCCTTTGTTCTTTCAGACACACCAGGGTGCACTGCCCCCAGGAATGACAGCTTTGGAAGACCTCAGGAAACTGGTTGGAAACATCTCAGGGGTGTATTTTTCATCTGGGAAATCAGATCTGGGATCTACTACTGGGAAGGCAAAGTGTGGAAGCAGGGAGAGAGGAAAGAGGAATGTGTCCTGGTAAGGAAGAAACACACATCACATGATTATAATTTGGGTACCTGAGCCCTCATCTGAATTTTCCACCAAGACTTCTGCAAAGGGCAGTTCCTTCATTACTGTCATTTACAAAGAGTTTTCAGGATGGGGTACAAATGCACCTGTGTGGCGGCGTGTGTGGCAAAAGCCACAGCCTCACAGGCTCAAGACTGGTGGGCACAGCCTGAGGTTGCCACAGTCTGAGGCATTCCCCCTGCTCAGGGAGAGCTTTTGGTTCACCCCCAGCACCCCTTGTACCTTCATTTACATATTTCGGTTGGTTACTACCTTATGTTCTGGAAATTTCATAACAGTTCGGTTCCCTATTGGTTATGTGTCAAGCCTTGTACCCCCATTGGTTACTTTCCCCGTTTGTATCCCCATAAAATCCCCCGCTTTCCCTAAAACCTCGCTCTTGGTAGCTGACCCTTCAGCTCTCCCGGACCCCTGCGCCGCCTCTCCTGGACCTCACCCGCTTTCCCTGCTGCTTCTCCCGGGAAATAAAGAGCTGGAAATCACTTCCAAGGCCCTTCCCTCGGGTCATTGTCTCTGCTGCGCCTGCAACATCAGCCTGGGGCTCTCTTTGTCACAAAGGAGCCAGCACCTAACGAGCTGTCGGACGACGCCCTGTGTCTGGGGAAGCTGCAAGCGGCAGCCCCCGGCACACCAGGGTCACTCCCAGTATATCGCTGAGCGGCCTTCAGCAGGCCCCCGGAACCAGCGATACACCTGACCACTAAAGGCCCTCCAGACAAAAAAATTTGGATGTTTTTGGCCTGCGACTGGTGTGATTTGAAGACCTGGAGGGCCTTTACACAATGGGGTGAGGTGTCAGTTACCAAGAGAATAGCCAGAAGAGTTTAAGCCCCCTTTGGATGTGCTCTGAACTCTCACATGTAGATGAAAGATAGGCACAAACTCCTAAAAAAAGTCTAAGCTGAAACAAAACTTTAAGCCTGTTTGTTGCCCTGACTTCTGCAGTTCTGGATGTTATCATTCTTTTGTAACTGGTTCTCAGACATTCTTTGTAAACATAGTCATGTTATTGTAATGGTATCTTTTTATTTACATTCCTTTCTCCTGGGCACAGAAGTTGGATGGACATTCCCTTTGACCAGTGTGATTGAGGGGAGGCTCTTTGTCTCCTCCAATCCACAGTGATTTATTAGGCACGTATATAATAAAGACAGACAAAGCCCGATGCACTTGTTCGTTGATCTCAACAGGTGTCTGTCTCCTTCTTTCGTGTCATTACTGTGACACTTGCTGTAGACTGAAAGTCTCTTGAAATGACGTGATGGCCTTAGAGGTCTTTTCCCACTTAAATGATTCTATGACTGTAAGAGTCACAGCCGGTTTTTGGTGAGGATTCACAGGTAGTGGTACAGTGAGAAAAGCAGTGGTTGGGGGGCTGATTTCAAGTGAACGGGATAATGTCAGTGATGAAGGCAAGACATAAGGACTGGTGGGGATTACAAATGGTCCATGGGAGACACTTGGGAAGCAAGTCTTATACAAAATGGAACTACTACAACCTCCTCTGACCTTGACAAAAACATTTGTCAGAACCCTCTGTCTTCCAGTGTGCCTCCACTTCTCATTGGTTATTAACCACCCCTGGAGAGTTTGGGAAGTCCTCTGAATACCTGCAACTCAGGCAGAGAATTTCAGAGCTTTGCATGTTATAAAAAAAAGTGACAGGAGGGGTGTGAAACTGAGCCACACATGCTGTTTTCCTGGCTGAGACTTGATGTGCCTTGGATTCAGAAGCAGGCCTGATTAATACTCATCTCGCACTCACAAAATTAAATTAGGCTGCTTAAAATTAAAAATACATATTTATTTTAACTAGTCTGGGTATTCCGAATGAACTGAAAAGGAAAAAGGATGGAATATTATAAATGAGACAATTAAGCAGAGCGAGCAGGAGAAATTGTATAAATTACAGTCCTGTGATGAAACGGGGCCTTGATGCAAGGTGGGGGGGAGTTGGCAAGGATTCCAGAGATGGAGAGTGGTGGGGACGGGTGGTGAGAAAGGACTGAAAGTAGAAAGGAAGAAAAAACAAACTTAACTCAGAGAAAATCCATTAGTATTGATTTAAGGAGGTAATCAAGGGGAAACAGTCTCAAATGGGCAGGACAGCGTGTTAATGGTAACACATGAATGCCATGATGCTCAGGGCCTCACACAGCTCTTTCAGCTGCACAATTACACTTCTGGGAGAGCCTTGATCCATCCCTGGCACCTCCTGACCTGGCTGGATTCCCAGCACCTGCCAGGTGTGATGAAGCTCCTGGGTGTGAAACGGGATTAGATCAGACCTGAAAGCTCTTCCCTTGGACAAAGCTCAGGATGGAACCAGGAGCAAATGCAAAGAGCAGGAGGGAGGGTGGTTGCTGTGGAGGGAGGCCAAGGGGAGAAGAAACAACTTTCAGAGCAGCATCTTGCCAAATGTTGCTACTTTTGGAACAAGTAAAATTCCCAAAAAAACCCAAAGAGAGAAGACAAATTTGTCCATGAACAGCATTTACAGCTTGCTGGGAACTAGAGATTCTCAGAACACGGGAGAATCCAGTCCCAGACAAGTGAACTCTCTCAAACTATAGAGCAAACAAGATTTTCTCATGAATACACTGAAAATGTTTGCAAAGCACACAAGTTTTACTGATCTGACAAAGGTCCTGGTTCCTGTGGGCAGGGACAACTTCCACTATCCCAGGTTGCTCCAAGCCCTGTCCAACCTGGTCTTGGACACTTCCAGGGATGGGACATCCACAGCTTCTCTGGGCAACCTGTGCCAGGGCCTCAGCACCCTCACAGGGAAGAATTTCCATTGTGTGTGTGTGTGTGGTTGTGTGAATGCAATTTCTATGCATGTTTAAAATATATGGTTTACATTAATTTCTTGAACATTTCAGCATGATAATATTTTGGTCACAACCAAATCAAATCCCTTTAGGATTAGTTTTTCAAAGGGAAAAATAATTACCATGCAGAGGCTTGGGCTGTCAGTGGAGGAGATTTAGAGACTCTTGAGTAAAGCATGAGCTGGATTAAAGCAGTATATGGGCCTTCCATACAGATTTTTACATCATCAACCTGTCAAATAGACATTTTCACCTTTCACAAGTCCCATTGTAGCTACAAAATCCTTAAGTCACATTTTCCACTGCACCCAGTGGCCGCCCCATTTCTCGAAGTGCTCAAGACCAAATTGGACAGGGTTTGGAGCAACCTGGTCTAGTGGAAGGTGTCTCTGCCCATGGCAGGGGGGTTGAAATTTGATGGTCTTGAAGGTCCCTACCAACCCAAACCGTTCTGTGATTCTGTGATTCACTGAAATAGTCCTACAGAAACCCTTTTTAATCCTTCAATACATAATTGCATACAAGTGTTCTGCATTTGATTTTTGATTTTATTTGTTTTTATCCTGTGGATCACTGCGTTGGGAAGTAGATTTGATTGACTCTGGCTGTGTGACAGATGAAGGGGCATTAAAGTTCTCCTTCAGTTTCTCTTGGCAGGTGGTTCTTTGCAGAGCTGTTATCTGCAAGTCTGAGATCAGAGATCTGCTTGATCACTGAAAATCAGTGCTGTTGAATACAACATTCACTTTCCTTGAGAGCTTCCTGCAAGCCCCAGTTTAGCTATCTACTGCAGAATTATGTATATAAATACATATATAACTACTATATAGATGCAAAGTGGTATTATTAAGGGGAGAAGAGAATTGCTGTATCCATCTAAATAATATGCTGGAAACTGTCAAAGAGTAAATACACTTTCTGCTAACAGGGTTTTTCTAATTCTAGAGGAAGAATAACAAGACTGGAGGCTGGAAGACATTTAGCAGCAAATATGAAAATGGGTTTGTTTGTTCTCCTCCTTTGTTCTGTTAAATTCTCAGTGCTTTGCTGCCTGCCTGTTTTTCAAAGCGCCAAAGAACTTTCACCCTGCAGCAAGTTCTGAAAGCAATTTCACATGGCCAGCAGAGCTGAAGGAGGGAGTGAAGGGGAAACAGATTGACTTTTCAATTCAAGGAAATAGAACAGGTCATGGGGAGAGACCTGAGAGACAGGGAGGTGTCATGAACCAAGAAAGCAGCTGCAGGTCTGTATCTCCTAAGGGTTGGCTTTGCCTCCCTTTAACTGGTTTGTGTTGGTATATCTATAAATATCTACATATATCTACATCTATCTATCTATATCTATCTATATCTACATCTACATCATCTATATCTAATCTATATCTATGTCTTTCCATATATATGTTCATTTGGACATTTGGGTGTCTTTTGGGGACAAACGCTTTGTGGAAGAAGTATTCTACCATTCCAAATACGTCTACTGAGTCCAGGTCTGAGTCCTCAAGACAAGAAAGATGTGGACCTGTTGGAGCAGGTCCAGAGGAGGCCATGGAGATGATCAGAGGGCTGGGACACCTCTGCTCTGCAGACAGGCTGGGAGAGATGGGGACCTTCAGCCTGGAGAAGTCCCTGGGGAGATTTAGAGCCCCTTCCAGTGCCTAAAGGGGCTCCAAGAGAGCTGGAGAGGGATTTGGACAAAGAATGGAGTGACAGGACAAGGGGCAATGGTTTTAAACTGAGAGAGAACAGATTTAGATGGGATATTAGAAAGAAATTCTTTACTATGAGGGTGGTGAGGCCCTGGCATGGGTTGCCCAGAGAAATTGTGGATGCCCCATCCCTGGGAGGGTCAGGTTGGATTGAGTCCTGAGCAACCTGACCTAGTGAGTGGCACCCTGCCCACAGCAGGGGATTTGAACTAAATGATCCTCAAGGTCCGTTTCAAGCCAAGCCAATCCATGATTCTATGGTGAGGGAATTATACTCAATGCAACAAAACCCCTTGTTGCTTAGGTGGGTTTCTGCCCACCCCACATACCAGTACAAGGTAGAGATATTCCACTCTGCTCTGTCTTCATCAACTGAAAACCACACAAGAAATAAGGTGAGTCTTAAAATCTGGTCAAGCAGCTGGATGACAGTTTTCTTCTATGTCTGCATTGTACACTCCTTTTATCAAATTTCCTCGGTTCAAAATGGGTCATGGTGTTGATCTAAAAGGGAGGTTTTACACTTGTTTAATACTTTTTTTTAATTTTATTTTTTAGTTTAATTTTTTTTTTTTTTTTTTTTTTTGCTTACATAGTGTCCGGGAAGGAAAGGGAAGCAATACTGCAGTGAAGTGTGTTTACAGATTAAGGCAGATAAAAGGTGCTGTCAATCATTTTGCTTCATGAGCAACAGAGGGCTGAATCAGTGCTCAGGAGAATTTATGGATGTTCTCTGTGATTAAATTGCCACATGTCCAGTGCTATGTAAGAGCACAAACATAAAATAACTGTAATGAGAAGACACTGTAGAGATGTCCAGCTCAGATCCAGACATGGCCTAACACAAGTGGTCAGTGTTGTACCTCATCTGACAGCCCCTAAACCTTCTTAATATAGTCTGTCCTCCTCAACACTTATTCTCCATGTTTCAGCATCTTCCTGCTATTTCATGCAGGGATATCCCACCTTTATGTCCTCAAAGGTGAAGAGGAAGAAGAGTGAATCAAATGTCACGTCCTTTGACATATGGTGGGACTTGCAAGGACATGCAGCACATTTCTTGTGTATATGAAAAACAGAAGTTCCATGGGAGAGCTGAGGTCCTGTGATGTGTGGACCTGCAAGGTCCAAGCTGGTGGTGATGCTCATGTTTTGGATCTGGAGCATATGCAGGATGTTGATACCTGTCATTAAAAAGCAGTCAGTGAGGAGTGTTGTGGCTCAGGGATATTTGAAGCTTTGTTTTGCACAGATTAGCCACAAGCAGATGTCAGAGGGAGACAGCCTGTGTTGCTATTTAGGACAAAGGGGTTAACATTCATCTCATTTAACTTCGGACATCTGTCCTACAGACTTCCCTCCTCTCAGTTCAACACTGAGAATCCCTACAGCCACTGGAGAGACAGAAATATTTCTCAGTGCTCTTCACCACTTCCTCAGGGAGACCCCTGAAATATGTCTGAAGAACTGTGTTTCAAAAGTACCTGTTAATTCCCATTAAGTACAAAAAGAATTTTCATCAGTAGCTCAGATGGACAAGTGTCTCTTGCACCTGTATAAATGCAGGCAAGATTAATCCCACCTCAGAAGACCATCTGAGGAGAGAGAAATCCTTGAACTAGCTACACAGGGATGGCAATTGAAAGGGAAGATGGCAGCAGCAGGGCCACAAGCTGGTGGGAATCCCCAGCCAGCTGGAGGATAAGGAGAATCTCTCACAAAAGCCATGGGAGGGATAAAAGACAACAATCATGGAAATTGAAAGAGAACAAGAAGAGTCCATGATGAGTGAATAACAAAGTGGAGTGAGTGTTGGTCTTAACTTTGGCTTGGGAAAGGCCTTTGGAGATTTCTAAATGAGAGATTTCAGTGCTTGGATTAGGCCCTGGACTACAGATTTGTGGGTAGTATTGGCAGAGATGAGATCTGTACCTTGAAAGCAAACGGTCAGGGAGGTTGAAGATGAGTGGAAACAAATGAAGTACCTTTTCCTTTCAGAAAAGCAAATTAAATAAAGCCTTCCAATCCGTTATCACAAATATATATGTGAAATAAGAAAATAAATAGAAGTGGGGTTGGATACAGGCATCATCTTTCTATTCAGCACCTTTTGAAAATCACTGATAGCACAGAAGTGGGCCGGACTCTGGAATAATGGCTGGACCTGGGCAAAGGACAAAGTAGAAATTTTCCCACAAAGAGAAGCTGTATTTTTCAAACTTTATCAGAACTGGTCCTTAATGTGGGTATCATCAATTACATCCTATCCCTGGAGGTGTTCAATGCCAAGCTGGATGGGGCTCTGAGCAACCAGGTGTAGTGGAAACTGTCCCTGCCCGTGGCAGAGGGGTTGGAACAAGATGATCTCTAAGTTCCCTTCCAGTCTAAACCATCCTGTGATTCTATTAATCTATTTTAAACAGTTTGAAGAGACAGTCTTTAACTGTGTCTTGTCACTGAAGGCCCTGATCAAGACTAAAAGGGTTAGAATCCACTTTTTGATTGTGGCACCAATTCCCTCTGTGGTATCAGCTTAACATATTAAAAAAAGTCTGCCTCCATTTCCAAATGTTAGACAGGTGTGAAACTTTCCTTTGTCCTGCTTGTTCAGACTAGAAATGCTCTGGGTTACTTAGACGTGTACAGAAGAATAGTCCTGATTTCACGTGGGGTCCTGGCAGCACCTTGTTATAACCAACAACCACAACTTCTTGCAGTTTTACTAAAAAGATTTTTTTCTCCTTCCTGTCTTCATATCCAGATGCCTGAATATTAATCCTGTCAAAAGAAGGGGGGTGGGGGGAAAGGCAGTGAGAGGGGTAATAAAAATTCAGTACATCAAACTGACTTTTCTTGATTTACAGTAGGTAATTATCATTCTTCATGCATGGCTGGTCCCCTGTTGTGGGAAGGCAGAGCAGGTGGAGCAGTGCTTGTCCAAAATCTTTCCTCCCGACAATTGCCTCCACCTGTGAGCTCCCCACGCACCTGCAGGAGAGAGGAATTGCCAGGACCAGACATAAGGACAGGTGGGAAAGATAGATGGAGGTAGCTGAACAGAGGCAGCTGGAAAAGCTGGGTTTGCCCACAGTTGAATTCTTCCACTTTTGCATTTAGCTTGCCAAGGCAATGGTTAACAGATGATGTAAAAAAAATAGCAGTAAAATTAAAGGCCATAAAGTAGTACAGAATGATAATTGGAATTATTCAGGTAATGGATTAAAACTATTCCAAGTACTATGATCTAAATCTGAATGGTGAGGGAGGGGGATGAGGGGAGTAAACTAATAGAATTTGGAATTGATTTTCAAAGAATACTAAAATTATTACTGGTAAAATTTACAGGTGCTGTAGATCATGCTTGCTGCTGCCTTGTTTGCAACAGAAATATCTAATTCCAAAATGAATTGGTCTCTGCTCAAATTAACTCTTGCTGATGGTGGCAAGTTGTTAATTAAACGACATTTTGTGCTGTTCGTTTTGAAAGTCTGTGGAACGATAACCCGAAGTTCTCAGTGTCTGAAACAAGTGGGGAGAGGTGAGCAAGCTCAGACTTTTAAAGACTTCAGAGGTAGGGGAAAAATAGAAAAATCCCTTCAGGGATATGCTCACCAGGACAGGATTTTAACACGTCAGCTCACCATGGCAGGATTTTATCACACAGCTTCAGTTTGGCTCAGGCCATGTAACTGTAGATGTCTACAGAATCGAGACTGAACATGTCAAAGCAAGTTGTCTCTATAATTAATGAAGAGATATAGGCATTTTTAAGGATTGAGTCACCTGACCTTTTTTTATAAATCTGCTTCATGATCCAATGAATCATGTCCTAAATTCCACTGTCTGTGTTGACTAGCTGTCCATTTACTGACTCAATTTATTCCCCATTCGTTTTGACAAAGATGTTTATTTAATCAGATGTACTCCAAGCCAGGAAATGTAAGAAATTACCTCTTTATAACTCCCATTTTATGCTCTTAGCCTAAGTGTTCATGAGCACCAGCTGTCACGGACAGGGGACTTGGGCTGATGGACAGGCTGATCCACTGGAACAAGTCTAACAGACCTCTTTAAATTAAGTTTCTGAGTATTTGGCTGAAATTCTGAGTTTAGTGGAATGTTCCCTGCCTATGGCAGGGAGCTTGGAATGAGATGATCTCTAAGGTATATTCCAAACGAAACCATTCCATGATTCTGTGATTCTCCACCAAGTCATCTACATTTAGAATCTGGAAATCTGCTAGTATGCCAATGAAGAGATAATTCCAGATCTGTACAGAAGCAGGGACAAGTGTCCCAGTTTCCATTTCCACAACTGCCCTCTGTCAATGCAAATCCGAACAAGAACTGGGCTCACAACACCTTATCAAAGACATTTCATAGAATCATTGTAGAATCAGAACCATTAAGGTTGGAAAAGATCTCCAGGATCATCGAGTCCAACCAATTCCCAACAGTAGCTATAGGTTTCTGACGTGATGTTCACCCCTTCACTAAAGTGTCTCTACTTGCTTTTCCCAAGGGCATGAGCAGAGAAAGGTCACCTACCCTGGAAGGCTTTACTATAAGTAGGATGAATCTACTGGGAGTTTGCTTCCCCTCTCTTTAGAGAATTTGAACCTAAAGCTCCCAGTTGATGTTCAAGTAGAATCACAGAATTATGGAATCATAGAGTCTTTCGAGTTGGAAGGGATCTTAAAGACCATCTTGTTCCAATCCCCTGCCATGGTCAGGGGCACCTTCCACTAGATCAGATTAATCAGAACCCAATACAGCCTGGCCTTGAAGACAAGTAGGATTGGAACAATCTTATTGCATTTTCTAATGGTCACAAATCCTCATGCTTCAGAGGTCTTCTTCCTTCCCCATCTGAACAGCCAAAGAGCAAGAGAGCCAGCTCAAAGCAGAAAACTCCTTGGAATATAGGACTGGGAAGGAAGAAGAGAGCAGTTTTACTCATAAACATGGCCCACATTATTTTGTGACCAGGACCAGTCCAGCCTTTCTGGTAAGATCCTCATGCACAGAAGTGTGGGGTGAAGGAAATAAGGACACCACAAAATGTGCCACTGTTTGAGTGGTGAACAGCAGGGGATGGATGCAAAGGGGTGATGGGAATTACAACATGAAAAATTGCTTTCTTTGACAGAATTATAAAATTATTGGATGAAGGGAAATTTGCAGATTTAATATGCCAGTTAATGACTTGACATTTGAAACAGTCTCACAAAAAGCACTACTCATGATATTAATTGATATTGTCTGTGAGAGGACTGCTGAGTTTAAAACTGGTTGTAGCATAGAAAACAAAGAATAACCTTTATCTAGGCTGGTGTGCACCCACAGAGAGGTCTCAATAAATTTCAGTTTTGGTAAAAATACTAATAATGTCTTTAATTAAGTACTAAAATCCAGGGGGTTCTTTTGCCATTTTTTTTTTAAACCAGAGCATAGAAAAACCAAGCTCCTGGGAATTTAAAGTAATTCACTGTACATGGAATTTGCAACATTTGTTCTCTCTTGGTGACTGAGGCAACAATCACAGCAGAAGACTGATGAAGACCTCCCAACTCTGGTCTCTTTATCTCTAGTGACTGGAGGAGGTGCCTCACACAAGTGCCTGAGGTGACCAAAATACTTATTTGCCATTTCCTGAGAAATCACAGGATAATGAGATCCCTATTTTTGTGATACATAGAATTATCTCCAGACTGGCCGCCAGGTCAGCGAACCAAAAGCTCTTCTTCTCAGTGTGGATATCTTCATGTGGCCACAGGTAACACAGAGCCCACAGGAGCTTTAATAAATATGTGCTAAAAATTCTTCCTTGTGGAAGGTCAGTGACCTTGTCTACCATGTACCAAAGGAGAAAGACTTCAAAGGAAATAAATCCCCTGTGCAAACACAGCAAGAAGATAAATGAAAGAGAAATGGACAAATGCCAGACCTCAAGAATCCAAATCCAGTGTCTTAATAGCAGCGTGTCCTGCTTTGGGATATAAGGTATGTGTGAGTCACAAGGAGCTGTCACTTGGATCACAGTGTGAATCAATGTCAGATCAATCTGCTTAAAAGCCTTATTAGCAATATGGAAGACACAGGCTGGAGAATCCTAATGGCCACTGCAGGTTGGAGACTGGTACAGAAATCAACACATCATGCAAAAGGGAAGTAACACAAAATGGGTTTAACTGCTCAGGAACCAAGGTCCTGTCAGGAAGCCTCTTAGTGGGGAGGGTCATAGAATCATGGAATGACAGAACGGTTTGGGTTGGAAGAGGCATTAAAGATTATTTAGTTCCAACCCCCTGCCATGGGCAGGGACACCTTCCACTAGACCAGGTTGCTCAAAGTTCCATCCAACCTGGCCTTCAACATTTCCAGGCATAGAACATCCACAACCTCGCTGGACAACCTGTGTCAGGACCTCACCACCTTCACAGGGAGGAATTTCTTCCTAATATCTAATCTAAATCTACCCTCCTTCAGCTTAAGGCCATTCTTCCTTGTCCTATAACTCCATACCCTTGTGAAAAGTTGCTCACCAGCCTTCTTGTAAGCTCCCTTCAGGTACTGGAAGGGGCTCCAAGGTGTCCTTCTCTTCTCCAGGCTGAACAGTCCCAGCCTATCCCCATATCAGAGGTGCTCCAGCCCTGTAATCAACTTAGTGGCCTCCTCCGGACTCATTCCAACAGGCCCACATCTTAGGTGTGTTGATGATGTGCAAGAAATGTGTGAGAAAAAGCAGTCCTTGGTGCTCTGCACAAATGTTACAGGTGAGGTGTTGAGCTCATGTGGGAAAAGGTCTGTGCTGGAGAGCCCAACTTGAGTGTCTTTGCAGAACATCACCAAAATCTCTCTTTAGAGGAGGCAGGGATATCAGTCCAGGAGAGACTGCAGACAGGAAGCCAGGAGCAATCCTAACTGCAGGACAAGTTAGGTAACACTCAATTTTTTTTTCCTTCCTATGACACAGCATTGTAAAAGTTGGTGCTATCGCACAAGATGTTCAGTAAAACACAATAAACCTCTCATTGTGAGAGACCTGAAAAATGCTGATTAGAAACTCAAAAGCAATGTAATAACTTGTGATGAAAAAGGAAAGTGATAACAACTGAGCTGAATAATGATATCTGAAGTGTTGAGAAGCCATCCAGGGAAAAAAACGAAGGCATCAATTAAAAGGCCATGCACTTTGGGATAGAAAAGAAAAATTGCAGCGATATGTGACCCAATGACAGATGGAGATGGCTTGTGATGTCTAAGAAAAAGTGTACGGTGACTGTTTCTTTTTATCCCTTTGGAATAACAATAACGGTGGAAAATTAATATCACCTTTGGGTGTCAAATCCTTTGCAGCTGTTCAGAAACCAAGAGCATTGTAATGGATATCTGCTGATAGAAATACATTGAATGTGTAGGCAGAGTGATTTACACCCTGCAATTCTGAAAGACAGGGGCAAATGGCTGCATTGCATTTGGGGTCAGCTTTTGATAAGTCTTTAAACATGGGAGAAAATGCAGAAAGCTTGGGAGTATGGATGTCACGTGTCTAATGAAATGGAATTAAACTGATCTGGCATTGCAAAGCTGCCTCGTGCATTCTTCTCCAGAGGAACAAACCTTCCCAAGGCATTTGATGTAGCAGTGATGACAAAATTAGCAGGTGAAGATATTGGTAAAACACATGGCAAAGTGATGAAATAGATAATCAATAATGACTAATCATCACTGGGGAAAAGAGGAGTTTCTAGAGGGACACAGAGGGGTGATTTCTCCATGTGAGCTATCTAATAGCTACAGCAACAACAACAGCATCAGTAAAAATAAATAAAAAATGGATAAATAATAATAAAATGATTCAGCAAAATGTTCTATGAAGAGCAGCCCAGCCCTGGAGATTGTTCCCTCCGTCACTGGATGAGCCACTGATCATGAACTCCCAATTGCTGTGGCAAAAAGACTTAGTTCAGTTCTTGCTTTTAGAATGGTGAATATGAATAAGGATTTATTGATGTCCCTTGTTTCTCTCTTGCTTCTCTTTATTTTTACTTTTTAAAAATCTTTCTGCACAGGCAAAGAAGAATTCATAAAGAAGGAAAGGATGGGAAAGATGCATATTGAATGCTGATGGATTTTTTTAAAGGCTTCTCCAGATATCACTAAAACCAGGAAAATGTGAAAATTACAAACAGTCGTGCTTTGTGTTTGTTTGAGGAAATAAAGTCGTTTTTATCTAAAAGAAAACTTTAAAAGAAAATATTGCAAATAGCTCTATTTAGGACTCTGGAAGCAAGACTAAGCTTAATGCCAAGGAAGGCTCTGTAGAAAGTAAATGAGGCACCAAAAGACTTTCTAACTGGTCCATTAGCCTTCTTTCATCTTCTCCATCTATGACACAGCCAACAGAGACACCCTGAGAGTCTGAGAGCAAGGGTTTTTATTGGCTTGCAGGAGGATGCTATCAACTAACTGTGGTACAAACCATCCAATTTGCACTGAACTCTCCCAGCCCAGTTAAATTCTGCTGTAATGGGACAGACAGAAGCCTCAAAGGGATTTATCATTTCTTTCCTTCCATCCAGAAAAATACAGGAATGAAGGGCACAGAGCCACTGCCAAGAAGTTGGACGGTTGTCATTTAAACTGTAATTCACCCAGAGCTGCTGGAGAAGTATCAGCCTTGGTGGGCCTGGAGCTGCAGGATTAATGGAGTTGAAGCAGAGCAGGAGCTTTTTACATGCAATTCAGGAAATGTCTAGACTTTGTGAGAAACCTGCTAAATTAGAGTGTCAGGATTTCGGGAACAGGGAAGCTCTTCTTGCTCTTGGCAAGAGGATCGGTTGGTGGAGGCAGGGGAAGCTGTAGGATTGATGGCTGGGGGGTGTCTGTGTTTGAAGAGTGATGAAGTAGTTGGCAAAGTGAGGCATTATCTGACTCAGGACTCTTGTCTCTAAACGAAAGTGGGGCATGGCCAGAAAGAAAATAATTTTGGGGCATTTCTTATGAAAATAATGGCCCTATGGCAAAACTGCTGTGGATCCCAGCAACATCTGAAGAGGGAGGAGGAAGAACTGTTAAGGCTGATCAACCAGAGGAATCATTTTAGGGTCTTCTTTCCACAGGAAACCATCCTGCTTTATCTTGATTTCTGTTCAAGCTTTGCTCAGGTGAGGTTTTCTTACAAGCACAAGAAAAGCATGTCCCCAGAAGCCATCTAGACCAAATTACTGGCACAAATGGCTGCCCCATGAGATCTGGTGGTGGTCTCTATAAGACAGCATGTGTAGTAACCTTCCAGGATAAACCTGGCCAGGAATTTCCATTATTTCAGCTGGTGTTTGCTCCTTGAATTCCCTCGCTCCTTCCCCTCATCCCTGCCTAGTTCCCAGACTCGTGTTATTATCCTGGTTGCTGTGCGAGCGCCAAATCTTCAGTTTATCAGAACCAATTATGTCAGACAACTGTTGTTGCTTTCCCAGTACAGGGTGATGGGTCTTGGGAGCAGGAGAGAAGTAGCAGAGGTTACGTGCTAGCAGTAGAAAGGCTCTGGATAGTGTTTCACATGACATTTTCCTAAGGAAGATAAGGAAGCATGGTGAAGATGGATGTGAAAAAGTGGGTGCCCGCAGAGGGACGATGGTTGTCGTGCTGTCACAATGAATGTGTGCATCCAAGGGGAACCTGCAGGAACCTGCCAAGATATCCATGCAGGAGCAAAGCTTACAAGACATGCATTCAACTTTGCCCAAGGATTCCCATCCAGTTTTTTTTGAGCCCTAGAAAATTCTCTAAACCAGCCATGGTTCTGAGCATCACACTTCAAAAAAATGGGGAGCACTGGCAAAAAGCTGAGTAGGGAAGAGCAGGGAGAAGAGAGAGAGAGACCTTATGGTACTTTCCAGTACCTAAAGGGAGCATACAAGCAGGATGGAGAGGGATTTTCCACAAGGACAAGGGGGCATAGCATTAAAGTGAAGGAGGGGAGACATAGATTAGATATGATGAAGAAATTACTTATTATAAGGGGGGTGAAGTACTGGCACAGCTTGGTCATAGAGTTTGTGAACTCCATGGAATTGCTCAGGGCCAGGCTGGATGGGGCTTAGAGCTACTGGGTTAATGGAAGGTGTCCCTGCCCATGTCAGGGGGCTGGAACAAGATGATCTTTAAGGTCCCTTTCAACCCAAACTAGTCTAGGATTCCGTAAGAGTTAGTGCCAGAAAATTCCCTTCAAGGTGTCTTGGCCATGTGATGCTTGGCCTTCTAACAGTGTGAAATAATGAACCTGAGATGACCCTGCAGATGCCTGAGCTTCTTTTCTGGGGGTTGGAAAGTAAAGTGAGAGGGAAGAGGATGGGAATGGGGGTTTCTGTGGAGCTTAAAAAAAGCAGTGAAAGATGTCATTGCACCCATTTTGGCTGCTTTGCACAATTAGTGCTCTGGCTGGGGGTGGGAGCCCAGGCAGTGCAGAGATTAAATCTGGTAATCGCGGTGAGGAGCATTTTGAGGGCCTGACAGACCCACATAGTCTGATCTACCACAGAAATTGGTCATTTCCTAAATCTTTTATAGAAGACACCAGGGAATGGGTCTCTTTTTCACCACCTGCTCTCATTCTGTCACTGCTCTTTTAATTTTCTTTATCTATAACATTAATAATCCTAAAGGTATTTTTAGTGGGTTCCCTAGGAGATATATCTCTTCCAGTCTATGTGTTTCCTTGAATACCAACAGTTGAATATCCTGATATCATAATTATCTGCTAAAAATGATCTAACTTTTTTTCCTATAAAGAGTTTCCCACTAAAAATATCCAATAAAATTTGTTTTCCAAATTACCTCCATCCTGTGAAAGTGCCTATGACAGAAAATAGTTTTTAAAATGTCATTTGTTGCTGTTAAATTTTCAAATTAACTGCAACTTTAATGAGAATTATTGCTGCAGACAATCCCATATGAGATCTTCCAAACTTTTATCTGTTGATATTTGCCAGCTACAATCATCTTCCATAAATCAGAGTGCAGAACTATTCAGTAGTTTTAAGTGTGAAAGCTCATTTGCTTGTTTATTTACCAAAAATATGTAAAGAAAAGCCTCTTTTTTTACTGAACAGGCATTTGTTCAGCAAAGCGTTCAAACCTTTGCTGTTCCTTGCAGTTTTCTCATCGCGCCCAACTGGAAACAGCTGTGCTTTGGGTGCAGATTTTGTGACATTGCTGGCACCTATTTTTGCAGCCACCTTCTTGAAACCTACCCCTCATTAAAACAGCATTAACGACTTTCACAGCAAGAATCACAGAATCACAGAAGGGTTTGGGTTGGAAGGGGCCAAGACCACCTGGTTCTGACCCTACTGCTATGGGCTGGGACACCTTTCACTAGACCAAGTTGTTCAAGCCGCATCCAACCTGGCCTTGGACATTTCCAGGGATGGGGCAGCCACAGCTTCTCTGGGAAACCTGTGCCAGGGCCTCAGCACCCTCACAGGGAAGAATTTCTTCCTAATATCCCATCTAAAGCTGCTGTCTTTCAGCTTAAAGCCATTTCCCTTTGTCCTGTCACTCGATACCCTCATCAAAAATCCCTCTCCAGCTCTCCTGGAGCCTCTTTAGGCACTGGAAGAGGTTCTAAGCTCTTCTTGAAACTTTCTCTTCTCCAGGCTGAACACCCCCAGCTCTCCCAGCCTGTCTCCATGGCAGGTGTAGTCTCTCAAACATTGTTGAGCCCGTGACAGAACTGCAACACTTCTTCCATGGCCACATAGATTCTTAATATTCTCGTGCATGACACTACCTCAAGGATCCTTTGTTTTTGTTTTTGTTTTTTTTTTTTTTTGGTAAGCCAAATAAATCCACCAGGCCTTCATCTCACAACCCTTTGCAATGGATTCTTGTTGATTATTGAGAAATGGTTTTTCCTTCCAGAGGTCATTCCACATTGTTTATATTTGTTATTACACCACTGCAACCAATTTTCCCTCTATGCAAGTGATACCTTCCCAGACAGTTTATTTGACTCCTTTTTCTTTTTTAAAATTTTATTTGATATCAGGCTCATTTTATACCTTTATAAAGCTTCACCTTGGTACTGAGGGTGCCTGTTTCATAGAACCATGAAATCATAGAATTATAGAATGGTTTGGGTTGGAAGGGACCTTAAAGATCATCCACTTTCAACCTTCCTGCCACAGGCAGAGAACCTCCCACTAGACAATAATATATCCCAGAATAACTACAATTAGTAATTCCAGGAGCAAAATGGAATCTAGAAATATTCTTTCAGTATACTCTGCATGAAAAAAGTCTATTGCCTCTCATTGCTATTATATTAATTCATTGCATTCAGACTGCAGCAGCATCCAGACACTATATCAACATCCTGCTAAAGGACAAACCCTTCCCCAAAGAGCTTAATACTGTACGAGTTTTATCATATTGCTGAACATCAATTATGCTCCAGCTGCTCTCTCCACAAAGGTAATAACTCTGTTCTTTACAGACAGGGTCTCAGGCAACTTTCTCATATCTAAAATAAAAAGTCTTTAGAAAACCGATCTGATTCCAGATTATTACAGAACTGGGGAAACACTGACCTTGCACTTTTAAGTCTATGGCTTAAAAAGGAGTATGAAATAACACCAAAACTCATTGTCCAGGGAGAGCCTATCTTTGCTGTTCCCTCAGCCCCCGTTCAAGAAAGCTTTTTCCACCTGATATTTCCTGGGCCGGCAAAGACTTGCAGGAGAAGGAGGCAGGAACAGGTAGCACAGAGAAGATAAGACAGCAGTGGTATAAAATGAATGTACAAGGTGCCCCCAGCCCTGCATAATCAATGTCCTAAATCAGCCAAAACATTCTATCCAGGTTCAGAAAAAGCAGCATTTTCAGGAGACGCTTTGTTCGCCTTCTGCTTGTCCAGGGAGAAATTTGACAGTTTGGAGCAGTAGCTCAAACTAACAAGTGTCTGTGTCCTCACTCTGCAGGAGAGGCAACAGCAGGAAGTGAATTTATGTGCTGGTGAAAAGCACCTTATTTTTTTCAGCAGTAAATTAGACTCTGCAGAGTAAGAACTCGCATACTTTGGCTCACAAGCACTAATGCACACTTACATGTGAGAGTGCAAATATATCGACATTGAAATGTTTGCAGAAGAGCAGAGATAAACTTGAGAAATGAATTCACAGAAGGAGGGACCATCAAGATCCTCTCATTCCAACCCCCCTGCCATTTGCAGGGACACCTTCCACTATTCCAGGTTGCTCCAAGCCCCGTCCAACCCGGCCTTGGATGCTTCTAGGGATGGGGCAGCCACAGCTTCTCTGGCAACCTGTGCCAGGGACTCATCACCCTCACAGTCAAGAATTTTTTCCTAATATCTAATCAGTAAATATAAACCTGAACTCTTTTGGATTAAATCCATTACATCTTGTTCGTTCCTTCACAAGGCAATATACAGTTGAGGGTAAATCCCTCAACAAACATGGAAATCAGTAATGTAAAATGTCAAACGACTGCAATGCAGCTGCCAAGCTGTGAGGAACCATCTTTTTCTAAGAACAATAACCAAAACAATGACTTCCTCAAAAGAGGGGTCTCACTAAGAGATGGGACAGTTTCTTTGATGAAAGATATTATTCATCTATCCTAATAACTATTCAGACTTCTTCCTTCAGATGTCTGCAAATTCCAGAACTTGCAAGGACAGAAACAAGTCGATGCTAATCTATGGACAGCAGTGGCTACATCCTTCAACCCACATAATTAAAGGAAGTGCTTATTTTCAGAACCATAAAGCTCAGATCTGTGGTTCTTTGAGCACATTCCCACCTGTCAGCTGGCTGTGGTATCTATCAGACTGTATTGTTTCCGTGTTCACTGTGGCTCAGGCTCAATCACAGTAAATCCCAGTGGCTTGGGCTACGAGCACACTCAAAACCAGTTCCTGCAGCTGAGCTCGTGGGCTCTCTCCCCCCTGGCTCTGGGGACCAGGCGTGCTCAGGGACCTCTGCTATCTCTGTAGGTATAGATTCCTCTAGTGGCAGAGGAGATGCTGGAAGGTGACTCAGTAAAAGAATCCATAATTCCCAAGTGTACAGATTCCATTTTCTTCACCAGCACTCAACTCATTCTGCAACGCCCAAAGAGCAAAAATGAGTTGGTTGCTGCAGCAGGGCATATGAGCATCAATATGTGGCTTTGACTGCTTTTTGCTTTGTTTTGCACCAGAATAGCTTTCCCACATATGGCAGAGCTCATCCCAATGATTGATCTGCCTCATTTGACTTCCCAGTTCCATAGCTGATGAAGATTTGGGGAGGAAGTCCAGGCAAGCATCAGAGAGAAGCAAATTGGGTTGTCATGGCCCCATGCTACTTTATCCAATTACGCTTTCCCATGCGATGGCATCCCACTGGGGGCTCACCCTTGGATTCACTCTTCCTAATGACTTTCAATCATTTTGTGCTGAAGACAGTAATTTTCATAGCTGCTTGCATAATAAATTCAGAGTTACATGCTCACTGGTTCTCTAATTATACCCCGTTCCTGCAAAACAAAATGATTAAACTGAGTTTTCACATAAAAATGGCGAGTCAGCACTTTTATTTTACTGATAAAGTTTTATTGTGTTTAGTTTTGTTTGATATTTTCTTCTGCCAATTGGGAGCTTATTTAAAGGTGAAAATATAGAAAATTATTGAGCCAGTGGATAATCGTCCATCGAGTTTGTAGGACATTCTGAATTTCACTCCTGGCCTACAATGATCTCAATGACCTTGGGAAAGTTAATCTGCATTGAGTTTGAAGTTTGTGATTCTTGACTCTGCAGAGGTAGCAGGAATCATGTAAACTAAAGGAGCTTCAAACATGGAGGCACCAAAAAAGTATAAGTAAATAATTCAGTAACTGTCTGGTAGATAATGGAACATGAACTATTCATCTGTATTTAGATCAGTCCAATCACATACCTTGACATGAGACAAGTAAATCTGGGAAGCTCCAGAGGAGGTGGTGGAAACCGTCAGACCTACAATCACAGTGATTAGACTTCCCACTATTTTAAGTAACCAGAGCTGAGCATTGCAACTGGCTGCTGGCTCACAGGTTTTCTGGGCCACTTTGGTTGACAGGTTTTTATTGAAATTGCCTTTCCTTCATTGGTTCTGCAGTAGGTGATACAGGTTGAGTAATTCCAGGTGTAGAGCCACTGGAATTGGTCATCCCAGGTGTTGATTGTGCTGATTGCAAGACATAAGTTATACATAGTTCAGAGCCTAAATCCAGTTGAACATGGAAAAAAAAAAAAACATAACCCAAGGGATAGGCACAAACAATAAAGCTCCATCAGGAAGGGTCTGCCAGCTTTCCTAATACATTCCCCAATGTCATGTCAGACTTCTGTAAATGGTCCCAAAGCCCTCCAGCACTGACGGCTACAGGAGCCTCAGGATCTACGGCAGCATTGTCCCAATGAAGGGAGAAAATACTCCTATGACCTTTCTGTGATCACTCAACCAGCCCCTGTCACTTCCCTTATGTCATGCAAGAAGAGCTTTTCGGTTAATTATTTGTGTACATAACCAAGAAATTTGAAAAAAAAAAAAAAAAGGAGGTGGATCTCTCATTTATAGGTTTTCCATGCAGAAACAAGTGATAGGTTTTCCTTTCCAACTTGAAAATCTTGCTTAAAACCACCTGAGCAATCAAAATTAGGCCTTATTCTAAGCACAAGCTACACATGCTGAGATGGTTTCTACTGCAGCTCAGGAAGATTTTTCCAAAATATCACTAAATTATCTCACATGAGTACAGCCAGGAGTGTGTCTGTGGTAGCAGCAGCTCAGTGAGGGTTTAATCCCCCATAGCGTCACCGCATCTCCTGCAGTGTCTGTATCTGAGCAGGTCCCTCTGGTACAATCCACTGCAAAGGCTTGGCCTGAGGTGGGATTCATCTCACCTGGCCTGTGGGAGAGGTTTTGTCTGATCAAATAAAGACGGAGATGAGGTGATTAATGTCCTAAGAACCTCTGCTGACTCACTCTTCCTTGACCTTAGAGGGAGGCAGCACAAATGGCCTCAGATATTGGCACTTCCAGTACAGACACCTATGGTTACTCATGCAAACCCTGCCCTAAGCAAGTCCAGCTCACTTCACCCATCTTCTTTCCACTCCCACACAGAACCTTTTTGCCCTTAACAATCCGCTTTGCTTCTCTCATCCTTGGTAAAGACATGGTTACATCGATAGACAACCACATGGGAAAAAAACATTTCCTGCTCCTGCTGTTGGAGTATTTCCTGCCTTAGCAGAGTCCCCATGAGTTGAGTTGTGCTCTTTAGCCTTGCTGTGATGGGTGGCAGCTAGGACAAGGTACTGTCTGGGAGAGCTTGATCTGTACAATCTGCACCTGTGGACTCAGTGAGCACAAGCTGAGCTCAGCAAGCCTGATATAACCCAGGAAAATGGATCAAAAAGCAGGAGTTTTTCTTCTGGAAGGGCTCTTGGTACATCTGCTGTGGGGGGCATCACCTGGGGCTGAAGTTGGTGGGGGCTGCAATGGCAAAATGGTTTTGCCTGTCCCCTCTGTGTTTCACTGCAGATCTCATCCCCAAACCTCAGACTTCCAGCTTCTTCATTTTTAAGGCCCTCCTGGAAAGCTCCATAGTCCTGGAGGGCATGTCAATAAATGAACAAAGTGATTGTGATCATCACTGTGTGGATGGAGGATTTATGCCACCACTGTTTGTTTCTTCCTGCTGGATTCTGTCACCTCCCATCCCTCATCTTTTTTTGCTTTTCAACATTGTAAATTCTTCCTGGCACAAAACTTGCACTCTAATTTTTCTGTTAAATGTCTAGTCTACAAATGAGTCCCAACCATCCTCATTAACAATACTTTGTACTTATTCCTTCATAAACTGATGGATGAAAAGCTCCATAAAAATGAAAAAAAAAAAAAAAAAATTTCCCCCAAGAGAAGGGTTTGCAAAGTCATTGCTCAACGGAAGCCAGCAGACTTTCCCATCTAACTCAAATCCACCACAGCACAACTCTGTTGCCAGAAGCATTTCTTGTTTTCTTCTCCCTCTTTTTTTAAATTTTACTCTATCTGCTGGTTGATTTGCTTATGAAATTAAAGGAGATTGTAATTTTAACTCTTTGGTTTTAGAGCCACAAGCAAGGAAAGCTACGAGAGCTGCTGTCTGCAAATCGCAAGAGCCATAAACCAGTGTAAAATAAAGGGAAAAATAAGTGTTTTCCACTTAGCGGTATATTTCAGCAGAAGATTAATTCACTGTCTGACACTTGATGCTTATTGTTTGCAAACTCCAGATCTGCAACTGCAAATCAAGCTGAAAAGCATCATCTAATCAAAGAAGGGATAATTTACCAAGAAACCACTCAGATCTGTCTTCCTTTCAGGTTATCTGTGTGCATGCACATGAAGAGAGAGATCCACTAACCCGGTGCATATCTGTGTCCCTAACAGCTTCCTCGGACCAACTGTGACTCACTGACCTTTATTTCAGGTGAGGGAAAGAGGTGCTGTGTTGCAGTGTCCCAGCCCACCTTGGGGCTGAGTGCCATACAGTGGATGGAATTCCCTGCCCAGGACTCCAACCCTGACAGCAGATCCGAGGGCGAAGCCTGAGTCTAGGGCTGACACCCACTGTGTGTCACTCCAGCAGCATCTCCTCCCTCCCATCCAGAAGTTTCACTGTTCCTTTCTCCCCATTGGTTCAAACCCCTTATGTTTAATAATGCAGCCTGTTCTTTATGTATGAACCGCTGGAAGGTTCTGTTCAGTTCGGTTCTCTATTGGTTGGTTTGTATCTGTTCCTCCCATGATAAGTTATGATTTGTTCCCTGTTACCTCATATCCTTCCCTTACTGGCTTGCTCCCTTGCTCCCCTCTCTCTCCAACCCCCTTTAAATAGTGCTGTCTCCCTTTCCCTAATGCCTTTGACTTTGGTGTCTCCCCTCCGAGCACACACACCGCTCCTTTGGGGGGGAAATAANGGCAACAGCCGTGGTGCAGCCTGCCTTTCGTGGCTTCTCAGGCAGCCCGACGACTGGACTTTGGTAGCCACGCCGCGTGGACACCGGACCTCGTCGCTGGCCGAGACTACCGGGCGGTTAGCGGCCAGAGCGACAGTGCTGGTGCCCTTTCACAAAGACTCAAGAAAACTCCCAGTCCATGAGCTCCGCCAACTCACATTCCAGAAAGATGCATCCAAACGGAAATAGAAGGGTAATTCTAAAAGAAGGAGCAAGTAAAAGGGAGATTCTTTGCCTGACGTTTAAGGTGTGATGGTTGAGGTAAGAAGTGGACACAGTAATCCAGGAAATTCCTCTTCCTCCACCTTTCCATATGTGTAAGACGTTATTAAAAGTGTGAACCAACAGTACAGCCTCAAGCACACTGCAGAAAAAGTACATTTTTTTTTTTTTTAAATCTAGACTTGTTTGAACCCTATTAAATGTTTGCTTCACTGGTTCTAAGCCTGTCCAAGTCAACCTGAATGATTATTGTTATTATTAACAGAGCGCAAAGTGAGAAAATAGAGGATTTTTTATTTGAATAGGTTATTCTGCCTGCAGCTGGCTGTGCTGCAGAGGCCTGGCACCAGTTCATATTACAGGCATTACCAATTCCTTGGAGCTTTTCATGGGAGAAGCTTACTTTGACATTCTCTTCTCTCCCCTATTTATCATCCATAGATTGGATGGTGTCCTCTCATAGCAATAACTGCAGTTTTAGAAGCTACTTCTGTCCTCGTGCTAGGACTTTTCTGTGGGATTTCTATTTCCTGCTGTTTACCAAATAAATAATTTTTGTGATTTCAATGAGACTTTCCTCTCCTTTTCTACCTAATAAAGTCAGCTGTGACTGTATAAATCTGTAAGAATTCAGCAGGAAAACCTTAAATAAGAGTACTTTAAAATAAAAATACTGTGATCAAAAAACAATTTCAGCCCATGTTTTGACTGAGAGTGGTTACAGAGTACAAAAGCAAGGCAGCCAGACTCTGATACTAAACAGTATTAATAAACCTCAAAAGATTTTTTCTATTTTTTTCTATTATTTTCTATTATTTTTTCCCTAGAAACAACCCCATCCCATGGCAATGAACGCCACAGCTCAACCACACACTGCCTGTGAGGAACCTGTTCCACTTCCCTGTCCCTGCCTCCACTCCCATAATGACTTTAGCCTGAAAAAAACCCTCCCCAAAATGTCTTTTTCAAGACTGAAGTGTGCACCTCTATTTAATCCTTCTCTGTACTGCTGCAGCTGTTCCTTACCTCCCTTCTGGCAACTTCTCAGAGCCTTTTCCAGGGCCACTACAGCCTTTTGGGAGGGGAGGACAAGAACCAGACACAATATTCAAGAGGCAGGTCCAAAATGCATTTCTTCAGTGGCATTACAGTGATTTCTGTTTGGTTTTCTATTCCCTCCTTAATAATCCTTAACATTCAATTTCCTCTTTTGATTGCTACAAAACAAAGAGCTCATAATTTCATTCAACTGTTCATTATAAGACCCAAATGCCATTCCTGTGCAGCAATAATCAGCTCAGAGCCCATCACTATGCACGGAGTTGGAACTGTTGTTTTCCTTGTGTGCAGTGCTTGGATTTAATGCCACTGAATTCCACCCATTGTTTTATTACCCAGCAATCCCAAATTCTTCATGGGTGGTGTGAGGAAGCTGCAAGTCCAGGCTGATCCACAAGGGAAGGTGACATGAAACACAAGGGCAACAGCAAGGCAGGGAGAGACTTCCCCAGCAAGGTATAGGAATTTCATAGAATTATGGAATTATTAAGGTTGGAAAAGACCTCCAAGGTCATTAACCCATCACTAAACCGTGGTCCATCACTAACCATGTCCCCAAGCACCACATCTACACGTTTTGAACATTTCCAGGAATGGAGATTCCTCCACTTCTCTGAGTAGCCTGTTACAATGCTTGACCACCCTTTTAGTGAAGAAATTTTTCCTATTATCCAATTTAAACCTTCCTTGAAGCAAATTAAGGCTGTTTTCCTATGTGAGACTTTCTGTACAAAATTCACTGCCCCCTCACTGCTCCCTTGAAGAGAGAGCTGGGGTATGATCATTTCTGGTCCAATCATTCCTTCTTATATATTTTTTTTAATAATGCAGCCTTATTTAAAGGTGGCTGTTTGAGCTTTGCAGTCTAATTGAGCCGTTTACACCTGCCCAGCTGACAGCAATAATTTGGTATCATAAGTTTGCAGCTCATTTCAATGTGTCTGATGTTCCAGATCACAGAGTGTTTCTACAAAATTATCTTAGAGATATTTGCTCTCCATGCCAGGGAGTGTTACAGAAAGAATCTGAAAACTCCCAACTCTTTGACCAAGACAAGTAGATAATCCTTCCATGTAGCCAATTAAAGTTACATATAAATTTATTCCCTACAAATTTAGCCACTTGAGATAGGTTGTATTAGCACTTTTTCAGGCTGGACACCAGGAATCCTTGAAGGAAGAGCTGTGCATGATGTCTTCTGCTTGGTGATATGACCAGAGGTTCAAATAAAGGCTTCACTTGGTAGCAGACCTGTCTGCAAAGATGAAAGGGGGGTAGGTATGGATGCCAAAAGTAAGGGATGACCAAGCCTTCCTTTGGGTGACCACGCACTAAAACAGATTTTCCAGGGAGACTGTGGAGTCTCCCTCAACGGGGATATTCCAGAATTGCCTGGAGACAACCATGCGCCATGTGCTCTGAGATGGCCCTGCTGGAGAAGGGAGGTTGGACCAGATGACCCCACTGTGGTCCCTTCCAGCCTGACCCATTCTGTGATGCTGTGAGGATTCTTGATTTTGTGCTAACAGGACTCCTCTCCTCTTTGGTGCAGGGATTCCAGACCAACTCCACACAGCAGGTCAGGGAAAAGCTTTGGTACACACACAATGGTCAGAGCATCTTCCATGGGGAAAAAGTGCCGGAGAGATTTGCTTCTATAAAAACCTCATATTGTTCCTGCTTTTGTAATAATGCAGGATTCACCCCTGGGGAAGTAGAACAAACCTGCCCCAGCACCTTTTAAAGGGATTTGGGAGAACGGGTAGGGAAATTATTCTTATTATAAGAAAATGCACACAGAGATAGGCATTTGGAAATGTGCTGAAAGCTGGTTTATTGCAGTGCTGTTACTAATGACTACAATACATCATTTCAACTTGTTGACTTTTCTTTCTTTAATTTTCAGATTATCTGGCTGTTGTTTATCCTCCACCCATTCTGGGAGTAAACAGAGACATCGTATGCCTGACCTGCTAAAAAGTTACTTTCAGCAGCAATTAACTTGTGGGGTTTTTTTCCTGTTTGTTTTTTGTTGTTGTTTGCTTTGTGGTTTGTTTTTCTTTTTAAAGAAAAGACAATCTTTTCGCTTTACCTTTTGGTTTTACCTTTTCAATTTCATCTTTCAATTTTCTTTAGCAATTTCACCCTTATAACATCTTAAAGATTTAAGAAAATATTATTTCTATTCTGGAAATAACAGAAATGCTGGCAAAGAGTAGTTGAAATCTCTTGCATAAAGTCCCAGGGGAAGTCTCTGAAAGGTCTCAGAGAGGAAGCTGTTGCCTGGGAGTTCCAGCTCAGAGCACTCAATACAACCAAAACAATGGGCTCAAACCAGATTTCAGCAGGAGGGGATTTTTCTCACACCTTACTGAGGTCTCAGGCCCAGGAGTATTTTGGGATTGCTTTGGGATATCTGACTTTCATTTATCTTAGAATCAGAGAATGGTTTGTGTTGGAAGATAGCTTAAAATTCATCTTATTCCACCCCCCTGCCATGAGTGGGGACACCTTCCACTAGACCAGATTGCTCCAAGCCCTGCCCAATCTGGCCTTGAACACTTCCAGGGATGGGACAGCCACAGCTTCTCTGTGGAAGGCCTCTGTGAGGCCCTGGGAATTCCACTCCAGGGCCTCACCACCCTCACAGGGAAGGATTTATCTAATTTAAATCTATCCTTCTTCCAGGGTCTTAGGGAAACCCTGCAATGCACTGCCAAACCCAGCTGCAAGAACTGTGTGAAACTCCTTTTCAGATAAACACGCAGGTCAAGAAAATATAGGAAAATCCCCCAGAAAACCCCACTGAGAGTCCAGTGGTCTTGGCAAGGCTGCCTAAAGTTGCTCTGTAAAATATACAGAAGGTCTGGATCTATCTGCAACTTTTTCTTCTTTGCTTTGGAAGACATGCCAGGGGGTTGGAACTGGATGATCTTTGCGGTGCCTTTCAACCCAAGACATTCTATGATTTTTTGATTCAGTTGCTCTCACAAAATCTCTCACTTTTTTTATTCAGGCAGCAGCTCTCTTTTGAAAGGGCCATGAATCACATCCATCAATCTTCAGGAGAAAAATAATCAACAGATGGTTATTTAAGATCATGTGGTGCCACTCAAATCAGGAGATGCAGAAGGAAACAAGCTCTCTTTTGCTCTTGGTTATTCTTTACCGGCGTCAAGTGTTCAGTCACACCCAGCCTGGCAGGAAATACATGAAACCACGAGGCCTTTGTGGTGTGTGGTATCTAAATCAGGTCACAAAACTCCAGCCTCAATCAGAGAAAATTTTCTACCCCTATTAACTAGAAGTGGAAGGAGAGGAGTGTTTTCAGACCACATGAAAGAAATACTGGAGATTGCTGAGAACCAAATAGTTTGATCTCCATACTTGGTGTGCAACCTGCAGCTGTCTCTCAACCTGCCATCTTCCATTCCCAACAACATCAAGAAGACACATTTTTTTTTAATGCCAACCGGTGTGAGGGAGAACCCTCAAAATGTAAATTAGACATCTTCTATGGAGGTATTGAGCTTAGGATTATTTTAGTATTATGTTATGCTATTGCTTTAAGTTATTATCTTATTAATTATATTATTATATTCTGATATAATATTATTTAATTATTATATTATTTTAGATTAGAGATTAGGAAGAAATTCTTTACTGTGAGGGTGTTGAGACCCTGGCACTGACTGCCCAGAGAAGCTGTGGCTGTCCCGTCCCTGGAAATGTTCAGGACCAGGTTCAGGACAGGGCTTTCAGCAACCTGGTCTAGTGGAAGGTGCCCATGACAGGGGTGGGAATGAGATGATCTTTAAGGTCTCTTCCAACCCAAACCATTCCACGATATTTTCATCTGAGCTTGCAGCGAGACTCAGAGGTGTCAACTAACCAGCCATCAAAACAAGGGATTAACTCAGACAATGACTGTAAATTTTGACTATTTTTGCTTTGAGAAGCTCATTTTTAAAATCCAGACAAAGGGTGGACTTTGTCCTTGAGCATCTATTAACTTCCTTTGGTTAATGTTTATGGAACACTAGACCTAATCAAGATGGAAACCCAGAGAACACCAGAACTTGCTTCCTAATTGGCCTTCGAGCCAACCTCAACTCAAGTTGCCAATGATCCCTTGTTATTCTGGAGAAAAATGTTTTAGGGGTCTTTTTACGTCAGAGTATCCAAGTCTAGGCAAGTGAGTTCATTCTCCATGACAACAAGAAGCCACTTGATGTTATTAAGACAGTTAAATTTGAACTGTTCAGAAAATAATGGACCTTCACTGAAAAAAATCTTAATCAAGTGGTGGAATTTGAAGTAAACATTTTTGTTTTGTTGGTGTTTGGTTTATTTTTCCTGGGGAAAAAAGGCACGGTAGCTACTAAAATTTTCTCTCAAAAGTATTTTTTCAAAGGTCTTTTCTGGGCTGATATCTAAAGAATGAAGAATTTTGTGATCTGGGACCCACAGACAAGGTCCTGTAAATTTCTGTCACTGACACTGTTCTTAATGTTGTGGGGAAAAATACAGAAATATTCTCTCCCCCCAAAAAAGAAATAAAAAACAAAACTGAACAAAAATAGACAGTATCTAGAAGGCCAGAAGGCGACCTGTAGAATTGCTTAGGGGAGATATTTTTAAGCACTTTATCAGGAAAATTAACTTTCCATTTCCAGCAGATCTTAGAAAATAAAGTATGTCCTGCAATTCCATGTCTTTCATTTACTCCATTACTCATGTGAAGTCATGATGAGAAGCACTTCCTTATACATCATTGTGCCTTGGCCATTTGTTTCAGCCAGATTTTCCCACCTCAGTGTGGAAAACCTTCAGGTTGCAAGTATTTTAACCCCAACCTGTCACCTGCTTTTCCCACAACTGTAGGGTGAACCCTGCAGTTGCAGAGTCCCTTGTAGCTTTCCCATCATTTTTCTCCTCCTCCTGTGAATACCATTTTTGTTTCCTTCATGCTTTATCTGCTGCCAGTCACTCTCTGCTTCAAAATGTACGTTGGAACAGGACAAAAATTCATTTCAGATAATGACTCCCAGTTCCCAAAGCCCACCTGAATCACCCCAACATCAGTGTCTGTCATGAGTAATGCATGGGACGGAACCACACACAGTCTGTTCAATACATTGAAACTATGGAAACGCTCCTGACATGAGCTGCTCCTTGGAATGATCATAGGAAAGGGTGGATGAAGGAAGCTGGTCTTGTCTGCCTCTGTTGCCCAAGGCCAGATCATTATAAAATATGAGGGATTTCAGGTGTCAGACTTGAGATCCATGAGATTGTTGACAGTTTTGGTTAACAGAAGAACTTAAAGAAGGACAGAAATGGGCAATTATGGAGTTTCCTCAATGAAATCTAAACACTTTGAAGTGGGAGCATGGACATTAGGAAGAAATCTTTTACTGTGAGGGTGCTGAGGCTCTGGCACAGGCTGCCCAGATAAGATGTGGCTGCCCCATACCTGGAAGTGTCCAAGACCAGGTTAGATGGGATTTGGAGCAACCTGCTCTACTGGAAGGTGTCTCTGTCCATGGCAGGGGGGTTGGAATGAGATGGTCTTTAGGTTCTTTCCAACCCAAACCATTTTGTGACTCTGTGATCTCTGGTCTGATCCCATGGGACCAAACCACCTTCACAACCCTTGGCTGACCTCGGAGGCACATGAGGAAGTTCTCAAGGAACTTCCTGGGCATCAGTTCCTGCCCATTCTTCTTGTCCCACTGCTGGGCCCCACAGAGGGGCTGGTCCATCCTCTGACCTCTCCTTGCAGACACTGACAGACAGGGACAAGGTCCCTTGTCACTTGTCTCTTTTCAAGGCTAAACAGTCGTGCTCATGATAGTTAGACCAGTAACAAGAACAGGTAGGATTTAATGCCCACTCCTCAACGTCCCACTGCCCCCAGACTCAAAATCAATCTTTCCATCTCTTACCATCATCTTCTCCATGCTCATAACAGAACACCCACTCCCAGTACACCTGATACCTCTCCCATCTATTTGGAGGAGTTTTTTCTTTCTCCCTCTACTTTTGGGATACTTTAAAATGATCCAGAACAGCCAGTGCATCTAAAATCTGCATGATTAGGTGTGGAAGCAGCACCTAAAATTAGGCTGTACTGTGAAAATGTGGAAAGGAGAGAATCTCAGGGTAGAAATCCAGTTATTTTACAGCTTTCTGAGTCATCCATGTGGAAGCAGCAGCAGCTGGGTGACGCGGAGTGATACAAACACTGCAGTGGAGAGACACCAGTGCTAACAATAGCTCACATGCATGGAGGGTCTTTCATTATTCAGCTTCAAAAGGTATCCCAAAGAAGTAAAGCACATACTTGGAGTGCTTCATCCACTCCTGCAGTGATGGGGAAGAAAGGCTGGATGGACAGACTCTCAAAACAACTACAGGTTTCGAAGGACATTCCTGCTCAACAGTGCTCAAAAACATGCAGCCACACCAAGGCCTGAGTTGGTGAATTCTGGAGTAACTTTTCTTACCTCATTTGGTCCAGAAGAAGCTGATAAAGAATTTTAAATAACCTACTTTTAAACAAGTGGCTTCTAAAAACTTCTATGCAGTCTGAGCACAGTTGGGAATAGACCTCAAATCTCGATGTGAAGCAGTGCTTGGTCAATATTCCTGAGCTCTGTTTCATGTCTCACCTCTTTTTTTACCTTCTGTCCCTGGTGTTCATGAGCACAGCCCAACTTCTGATCTCACTCCACAAAGAAATTATGTCAATTTTCAGCATGTAAAACTTGAGATGAAGCAAAGCAAGAGAAAACCCTACTGAATAATGGACATGTCTAGCAACCATCTGAAGTTTCTGCTCCTATGTAGTTACTTAATACCCAAAAAAACCTCCACAGTTCTTCATTCAGGAGAGGCAGCCGAACTGTGCTGAAAATTATTTCAAGACAAAGATGTTTGCTAGGTAATTACTGCTATTTAAATTATTCTGCATGGACAGCATGAGTGGCAGATATTAAAATGAAGAGATGACTTAATAAGTTCTAGTTATCCAGATGTGTCATTCTTGTAATAAGATGAAAAAAAGAGTGTGGTTATATTTCAGACTTACCAGGTGTACAGTAAATAAAATTAGTATATTGTATTTCAAACTCCTTGTAAGCAATATTGCCCCTGCTAGAATTGAGACAAATGACATCAATAAAATAAGCAGATTAGGATATATTGGTTTTTAGGTGTTGAATCAAAAGTGTGTGTAACTTGTTGACATGCACATTAAAATCAATGTGGATGAAAAAATCAACTCCCATTAAAATCTAGTGGCAGAGGTGTTGGAACTACATGATCTTTAACCTCCCTTCCGACACAAACCGTTCTATGATTCTATGAAAATGAATGATTAAAGAGGCAAAATCACAGTGAAGGAGAATTTGGCAGCTCCGAAAGGATGGAGAAAAGAATTCCTGGTATCTGTGTTTCTGTGGAGGCTGCACAGCAAATATTTTTATAACAGTGATTTTAGCTGCTACTCAGATACATCATAACTGATCCACTGATAGACCTCAAGCAAAGCAAAGACCCAGGGTGTAATGGCATTTTAAGACTCTCTCTTGCAGCTAGAGCCAAGAATTTATCTTTTTTTGATAAGTCATGAACACAAGAAAGATAGGGTATTTCTCCTGCTCCTCACAGATGAGGGTGAAGCTGGGGAATAACCAGGTAAGCTGGGTTTATCCCAGTACAATGTGTTTAGATTTGTCTCATTGCACGGTCAGGTTTTAACAAACAGTCACAATAACAGACAGGGAAGGGGACTGTGTCTTACAAAACACATTCAGTCAGGCAAACAGCCCTGCAGAACAGGGGCGAGCTAAAATAAGAAATGCAGTCTTGGATGTCTGGCCAGGGAAACCCTGAGTGGAGACAGTTATTAATGCACCCAGCTCCAAAGCACCGTGTCTGCTCCTGCTGTTCCCCTCTGCAGAACAGGCTGAGAAACAGAACAGGCTCAGACTGAGAAGGTTTTCACAGGCACAACCTGAAAAGCTGGAAGGATCAAGGAGATTGAAAGAGAAGACAAATTGGGTGATCCATGTTGAGGTGTTGCAAGCAAATCTGCACTCCTCTTTTGAATAAAATAAAGAAATTGTTCTTTTAAGCATGTTATGCAAGGGCTACTGCCAGAGGTGTGCATCTGTTTTAGGGATGGTTTGGTAGAGCCATGGAAGGAGTCAGATGAGAGTCTCTCATTCAACATGTGCATGGACACACAAACTGAGTTTTCTTCTGCTTTCTCTGTGTTTTTGGTGCAATCGTGGATGTCAGGGCTAAGATTTTTTAACAGATTCTTTTGGAAAGCTGGACTCCCTCATGAGTGGGATTGAACAATCTTTCATATATATCTTTACCCAGAGGGGTTGTGGACTCCCCATCCCTGGAAGTGCCCAGGGCCAAGTTGGACGGGGCTTGGAGAAACCTGGTCTAGTGGAAGATGTCCCTGCCCATGGCAGGGGGTTGGAACAAGATGATCTTAAAGGTGGCTTCCAACCCACACCTTTCTACGATTCTAAACATAAAATAGCAGCATCATTTGCCTTTAATATGCACTGGTTTAGAATATAAATATAAAACTGATATTTTCACAAGTTTTTTTTATCTGAGAAAATTGTGTTTATGGAATAGCAACTATTTTACTCTGGGAAAAAAAATAATCAATTTTGCCCCAATTTTCTGCAGCATTGTATTTGGCTTTTATTCAGGATTTTCAGGACTGCTTGGGTTCCCACCTTTTCCAGAGCTGGCAGATTGGGTTTCAGGCTCCTCAGAGAGCTTCAGACATGCTTGGAAAAGATTTAAAGGGAATCCTTCACAACTTCATCTAAACTGAGTGTAAGAGTTCCCATTCCACAGGAGATTAGAGTTTCATTCTATCTCAGAATAATTATCTTTAAAAAGAAAACAGAGGGGATTTTTCAGTGGAATTCCCAGGGAGTTCCAGTTTTGAGCCAAATCTATAGATAGACTCAGTTTATTCTGTGCGCAAAAATAAACTGTGAATCTTTCTAGCCAGTATGGAGAATCCCTCAAGACTCTGACTTCATCCAGGAGTCCAAAACACACAGAAATAGATGGGCTGCTCCTCTCAGTTAAATCCTTGGCAGAAATCCCACCCTTAATTCAACAACATCTGCAGCAAATCTGCCCCTTCCTAGATCACAGCCTTCTCAGGGGGGCAGAGCAGTCCAGGCTGACAAAAAGTGTGTATGTGAACATGACTTCCCACCATTTTCAGTGTATTTGTTTAACAAAGGGTGTTGTCTCCACAATGTCTTGCCTACAACATGGAGAGCAGTACAGGGAAGTTTTGAGGCCCATCCCAGGACAAACAGACCCAAGATGATGTAGAGCACCATGTGACATGGCTCCACGCCTTCTCCCTGTTGCCTGCGTGTTGTATGAAGGTCTGCTTCTGTGTGCAGGCATTTCCTGGGACAGTTCAAGTCCTAGAATGATAGAATCAATAAATGGTCTGGTTGGAAGGGACCTTAAAGATCACCTCATTCCATCCCCCTGCCATGGGCAGGGATATCTTCCACTAGATCAGGTTGTTCAGGGTCTTATCCAACCTGGTCCTGAACACTGCCAGGGAGGGGAAATCCACAACTCCAAATTCCTCTGTGTATCCTGAAGCCCTCACCACTAGAATCATTACCCTCCATGCCTGCTTTGCTCAGCTCTCCTCTGAGGGCCTCCCAGCCCATTTTTTTTTGCCTCCTAGGAAGCTTATTTATCTCTCTGCCTCAGGCAACAACAACTTCTGCTCTCAGTTAAGCCTCACTCCGGCTCTCAGGTTTCTTGGAAAAGGCATTGGTACAGGAAAACTGAGCAAATCAACAGGGGCTCCGTTCACCTCCACAAGAACCCCACCGTGATCCACATTAAAAAATCATGGAATCACAGAATCAAATCCTTCTTTATTCCACGCAGGCAGCGGGCCTGAGTCACGCGGCCATGCCTGTCACAAGCGGCAGAGCCTGGATGGGATGCAGAGGCACAAACAATCCCTCTGTACTGTATGATAATCAACAAAAATTAGCTGCCTAAGGGAACCAGGAAACTCTGCCATGAATGCAGCAGTTAGAGACTGAGCCTATTTATTTAACAGGTGTCCCCTGAGCTGGGATGCCAGGCTCTGTTTGCCAAATTTGCGGAGAGAGGAAGACAGCTTGAATAAATACGGGTAAGAGTGGAACAGTCCTGAAGCCATTTTCTTTGTGGATCGTTGTGTTGTTTTGTTTTTTTTTTTTTCCCCAGCAACATTTTTTGCAAGAAAGTATATCCTAGTTCTTGGCTGGGAGTATTTAGACAGCAGGAGCTGTGCCAATATCCAGTTTCCCTACTCGTAGTGGTGCAGAGTCCAGCTCAGCCACAAAGCAAAGTTAGCTCTGCTGGATGGCTTCGTGATTGATTTGTTTGTTCAGTTTAATTAAAATACAGTATGGGGTACATTTTGGATGAGAACCCATCCCAGGCTGTCAGGGACCAAGAGCCAACAACAGCTGTGCCTAAATGATCTCCTTCCCCACTCCTGTGCAATGGAAACACAAGTTGCTGTGCCTGGTGCTGCAGCACCGAGAGGCCTTGGGATGTATCTGATGTCACAGCACTACACATTCCACACAGAGCATCTGGGTGGTCCTTGTTCAGTTTTTGGAGTGTTTTCACACAGTCTGGAGGAAAGCGATGGAGAAGGACATAGAGGAACTGCTGCAGGAATTTATTCCATCTCTCAAATGGAGTACAAAGCCAAGCAGCTCAAGAATGGGTTTTCACAGAGGCACAGGATCACAGAATGGTTAAGGCTGGAAGGGACCACAGTGGGGTCATCTGGTCCAACCTCTCTGCTCAAGCAGGGTCATCCCAGAGCAGCTGGCACAGGACTGTGTCCAGGCAGTTCTGGAATATCTCCAGTGAGAGAGCCTCCACACCCTCTCTGGGCAATCTGTTCAGTGCTCAGTCACTGCACAGGGAAGAAGTTCTCCCTCATGTTCAGGTGGAACTTCCTGGGCATCCGTTCCTGCCTGTTGCCTCTTGTTCTGTTGTTGGGCTCCATGGCACAGAGCCTGGTCCCTGCTCTGAGCCCTCCCTGTAGATACTTTAGGCATTGATAAGTTCCCCTCTCAGTTGTCTTTTCTTAAGGCTGAACAGGCCCAACTCTCTCAGCCTGTCCTCACCAGAACGATGCTCCAGTCTTTTGGTGATATTCAGAGCCCAGGTGAATCCTAAACTTCCTTCTGGCAGGTCTCCCCAGGAAACTGTTTCCCCATATATTCCCTGTTGACTTTAATTCATGCCAGAAAGCCAATGCAAGACAGAAGAGTTAGTGGAGACACACATGGAAAGGGCACTGCAGCAGCCCTGCCTAAAAACAAAATCTGAAGGCAGTGAGTAGAGTAAACAATCTGCTCATCTGGCAAAAAAATGCACAGAGAACACCCCAGACAACCACACCAAAAACTATGTAAGCAGAAGCAGGAGAAAACCTTTCTCCAAACAGATGTTTTTGTCTGAGAAAGGGAGAATTTCCAGAGACTGTAGGAACTTTTACTGACTGCTCCTTACAAGCTGTAGTAAATATTTGCCAACTGCACTAAGAGATAATCTGATAAATAAACAAGAAGACATTCTTTTCACTTAGTTTTTGTGTACAAGGCATTGCCCCAGCAGTATTAGCTACAGAAAGCACACAGATTTCCTGGCCAATCCCAGCCATCTCTAAGCCATTCCTTGCTGATTTCAGTCACAAACTGGGCTGACATTTACACCTTGTGCAGCCAGGGCAGACATCTGGGAGATGTTCATTCCCCTGGTAAGACAGAGATGTGAAGGTCTTGCTCGTGCCTCCTTCCTCCAGCAGCTGTGAGCTGGATGGGCCCCAGCGTGGGCCAAAAGCTGCCCCAGGTGTCACTTGGTGGTGGCATCTGGGGTTTGCAGCAGTGACCAGTGTGTGACAGAGGGCAGCTCAGCCCAGCCCTGCACCACCAACGTTTGTGCCACCAGGTCACCCACAGCAAAGGGGGATCGAGAGGCATTTTCAATGGTACAGAGTGAAGTAAGAGCAGATTTTGCCCCTCAGCTTTGCTGGTGACACGAGGGCTGGATTTCCCCTGTGGAGAGCTTGGAAGAGCCCAGTCCTGCTCTTCAATTGATAAACCCACACTTCCTTTTGTGTTGTTTCCCTCGCTGTGCTGCTCTAAGCAACCTCTTCCACCACCTCTGTGGCAGAAACATGTCCTCTCTACTCCCCCACAACAGCTCCTCATGGGTGACAATGAAATCTTTGCCCACCCAAGGTCAGCTCAGCCGTTCTGAAAAAACAGAAGCCAGGACAAGGAAACTGCACCCTGTGCTCCTGCTGGCTGTGATTAAAGAAATAAGGATTGAATTGTTTGTGTTGCTCCTCCAATTTATACCCTAAGAACCCAGCAAAACCTGAATTCTTCTGGAACCCTACTGCAGGGAAGAGAAATGAAGATGTCTCTATAGGAATAGAAAGCTAAAATAGCTGTGTTTCATGGACCTTGCTGGAATTACATTGCCAGTCCCAATCCACAACATAGTAAAAGGCTCTGTAATTAATTCAAGACACCCAAAGTGTTTTCACACAAATTATCAAGCCTACGGGAGAGGTTTGTGACAGCATTACAAATTCATAGGTCTGGGAGAGAACTCGAGAGGTTGCATAGTTTATTTTCCTGTCCCAAAGCAAGACACAGTATTTCTAGGTCACTGTTGATGGATCTTTGTTTTAACTGTTTTTTTCTCAAGGCTTCCCATGATGGAGATGTTGCAGGCAATCAGTTTCAGTATTTTGCAGTCCTGATCATTGGAAAATCTCCCCCAATACCACAGAATCACAAAATTATTTAGGTTGGAAAAGATCTCTGAGTCCAACTTTTGACCTATCCCCACCCTGTCACCCAGCCCAGTGCACTGAGTGCCACGTCCAGTTGTTTCTCGAACACCTCCAGGGATGGGGACTCCACCCCCTCTCTGGGCAGCCTGTTCCAGTGCTTAACAACCCTTCCCATGAAGAAATTCTTCCTGATGTCCAGCCTGAACCTCCCTTGGCCCTATCTGCGGCTGTTTCCTCTTGTCCTGTCCTTGTTTCCTGGGAGCAGCGCCTGACCCCAACCTGGCTGCACCCTCCTGTCAGGGAGTTGTGGAGAGCCAGAAGGTCCCCCCTCAGTCTCATTTTCTCCAGGCTGAGCTCTCCCAGCTCACTCAACTGCTTGAACAACCTAACAACCCTCTTTCCCACAGCAGCTTAAAATTTTCCTATGGATTACTTTTCCCATGATAAAAGAACCCTTCACAGATTTGAACAGCGCTACCATACTCTACTCAGTCCTCTGAAGGAGATAATGATTTTAATATTTCCCCACAGGTAATTTTTCCCTGTTGGCCACTCTTTTGGTTCTCACTAGATTCTCCTGAAGTAGGACAAATCTTTCTGGAAATGGAGTGTCCCACTTTATGTAAACTCCTCTGACTGAGGTGTTCCCAGGGGTGAGCAGAGCATCTCTGGCAGGTTACACACCTTGAACACTGTTCATCTTTTTCATGACAGCACAATGTGTTGATTTGGGGGCAGGCTGTGATTCATTACAGCTTCCAGATGTGGGTTTATTTCTTTTTTTTTTTTTTTTTTTCCTGAGAACTGATGTCTGATCAGTTTTTCCCAGCCCTGAAATTAATTAGGAAATCTGTGAAGTTAAACTTCTTGACTAAGGCCAGGCTGGAAGGGAACCAGGCTATAGGGTGAGTGTAGGAACATTTATTTCCTTGCTATAAATTTGCCATCATGGTCAAAACCTGAATCTTCCTTCCCCAGTCACAGATCTAGTGATAAAGGGATGTTAGGGGAAAGTAAGAAAGAGGGTATAAAGGGAATTTCATCTTTGCTCAGTGGTTTTGCCAGATTATTCTCAATTAGTGATATTGTTTATCCCCAGCCAACAACTGAACCCCACAGAGCTGCTCATTTACTCCTCTCCAGTGGGAAGGGGCAGAGAATTGGAAAGGGAAAAGTGAGAAAACTTGTGGGTTGGGATAAAGACAGTTTAATAGTTAAAGCAAAAGCCGTAAACATGCAAGCAAAGCAAAAGAAGAAATGCATTCTTCACTTCCCATGGGCAGCAGGTCTTCAACCATCTCCAGGAGAGCAGGGTTCTGCACAAATCCAAACCACAGCCCCACATCAGCTACTGTGAAGAAAATTAACTCTAAATTAACAGCCAAAAGCATCAGCTTCTCCACCCATTATTCCATACCACTTACAACATGCTCAGATCCAACATTATCCAATACATTGGTACCCACCCCTCTTTCCCATCCTTTGATATCATATACAGGTATCACTCCTCTGGTTTATGGATCAGTCCTGTAAATTGTTCATAAAATGCCCACAAAATGTCCACAAATATCCATAAATGTCTATTGAGTTCATTTTGTCCATGTCTTTGGGCTCCAACTGTGATGATAGTCTCTCAGGGCTCAGGAGAGGTCAGTCAGAGGTCTCAGTCTCTCAGGAGAGGTGCTGTGGGTCTGGAGTTTTTGGGCACCAAACCCAGCTCAGGTCAGGTCACTGCTGCACTTGCTGCTTATAAAACATGTCCTCCACTGATTTGGGTGGTTTCTGCCAGAGTAGTTCCTAAAAATACTCAGCCCAAATCATGGGTTACAACAATTTAAAGGTATTTCCATTATATGGAAATATAATTTTGGATTGGATTGTCTTGGATTTGTCTACAGACTGCAGTCCCTTGGGAATGTACCTGCTCCAGCTGGAACTTTATCTCTGAGCCATAATCTGTCCAGGGGTATAGATTTATCCACAGCCACTGTTGCTTTGAGGGGTACATGTTCCAGTGTGGCCTTATCCAGAGTCACAGTCTCTTCAGAAGGAAACCTGTTCCAACACAGGCTGAGGTCCATCCAGGGATGTACCTGCTCCATCATGGGCTTATCCATGGCCACAGGCTTTGAGGTGGTCCAGCATGAACCCATGCACAGCCAGATGCTTCCAGATGTGCCTTCTCCATCTTGGACTTATTTATTTGCCATAATCCTTTTGCAGGTGTGGCACAGACATAGCCCCTGTCTCAGACTCTTCAGGATGAACCTGCTCTGGTGTGGCATAATCACAGCCACAGACATTTCAGGATGTCCTGTTCTCTTGTGGACTCACCCACACGTCACAGTTTCTTTGACTTCAATTCACCCTGGAGTTCCAGCCTGTCCAGCACAGTAGCACAGGAATGGCAGTGATTTCCCGGCCATCTGCCAGGGCAGGCACATCCCTGCTGCTATTATCAGAGCATTCCCAGGCACAGCACAGGCAGATAAGGAGCAGAGCAGCACCACAGTGAGCAGTGGAAGAAAAGAGCATCCACTAACAAGCACTGGGCTCGAAGAGAGAGTCAGGCAAGTCATGGCAAATACAGGAGCTGCCAATTAGCAGCTGAACAGCAATAACAGCTATAAATTCAGTCCAGCACATTCCACTCAAAGCTATTTCTGTCTTGAACCTTCTAGTCCCACCTTGGGTGCCAGAAAGGACTGTCATGGTTTAACCCCAGCTGGCAACAGCTCCACCCAGCTGCTCGCTCACTCTGCCCTGGTGGGAGAAGGGATCAGAAGGGTAAAAGTGAGAAAGATAGAGGGTTGTGGAAAAGCTTAATGAGTAAAGCAAAACCCACACATTCAAGGAAAGGAAACCAAGCAATTAATTCCCTATTTCCCATGGGCAGGCAGGTGTTCAGCTATTCCCAGGAAAGCTGGCCTCCATCACACATAACAGTGACTTGGAAAGACAAATGCTATCACTCTCAATGTGCCCCCCTTCCTTCTTCCCCCCCCTTTATATGCTGACCATGATGTCACATGGTCTGGAATCTCCTTGGGTCACTCAGGGTCAGCTGTCCCAGCAGTGTCCCCTCCCAGTTCCTTTTGCACCCCCAGCCCACTTGCTGGTGGGGTGGGGTGAGGAGCAGAAAAGGTTGTGCAAGTATTGCTCAGCAGTATCTTTAATATCTCTATATTATCAACACTGTTCACATCACAGATCCAAACCATAAGCCCATACTTGCTACTGTGAAGAAAATTAACTGTATCCCAGCCAAGACCAGCACAGTTAGGTCTTTAGTTGCTATCCCTGAGAGTTCCCTCTACTGATTTTTCTAAACCCTTTCTGAAAAACATTATATTCATAACTCCCATGACAAGTTCCAGGAGGTGTGTAGAGGAAGTTCTTGATGTTTGTTTTGAACTCGCTATCTGATCTTTTCATTAGTGTCCTTGGGTTGCCATGGATGGTATGAGACATAATGAATAACCTTTCCTTACTCACCCTTTTCGTACTCGTCGTCACATTGTAGATGGCTGCTGGTACACAGAATGACTCTCAGCTGCAGTGAAAATTATGACTTAGCTATTCCTCATATTAAAACTACTCCACATCTCTGATCATCCTTATTTCTACCTTTTCCAACTCTACCACATGGTTTTTTAGATGGCATGAATGGAAGAATGTACAGTGCCCCAGATTTAGGTTCTCTAGGGATTTACATACATACACTTTTAAAGAGAAGCTCTGTTTTCTATTTCCTAGTAAATTCTAGGATTTTATTCACATTTTTTGCTTGTGCTGACCACTGAGATGACACATAAAAGCATTATCTGCAATGACTCCAAGATCTCTTTCCTGTGGGGTCAGTGCTAATTTGGAGCAGATTACTTTGGATGCAGTTATCACCTTTTCATTTCCCTCCTGGCTGCTCCTTGGCATTAGCTCAGGCTCAGAGGGATCATAGTGATATTCTGAGTCACCAAATATCCTGGGTCCTCCCCAAGAAAGATCTCATGCCCCAACTGGAGCTTCCTAGTTTATTATGTGGGCCCAGACTGAGCAGTTGAAAGGGTGGACATATGCTGGGTACTTATGTGCATCCTTTTTTTCTGTCATTAATTGAAATTAAAACTCAGAGGGAAAAGAAGGTGCATCTGTCCACAGCCTGTGCCACTTCAAGTCAAAATCTGATCAATTTGGCTGTTTTCACTGACAGGCAGAACTTCCATTACAACTTTTCATATTATGAAAGAGATGGAAGAAATCCCACTATCCTGTGCATTTTGTAATCCAGAGGCCATTTCATAAAACTGGGGAACACAGCAGGAATAAGCACAGCAAAGATTTCCATGACTGCATCCTGCGAATGCTGGGGATCTGCTGTTCCTGATTCAAGTCAAAAGAAGGAAAAAGCCTCAAGATGTATTCCCTCAGTTCCTTACAGTGTCATTCATAGCCTGCAGAGGTGAGAAGCTGGCTGTTAGATATTATTCTGGCACCTCTGAGAAGGTGGGAGTGAGGTGGAGGAACAGGGAGCAAAGGAAAGGTCACATTTACCCAGCAGTCGCTCAGCCCCAGCCTGACAACTCAGAACCACTGAGTCCTAGACAATTTTATCATTCCACTTTTTCCTCTGCATTTTCCCCCTCCCATGAGGAATTCCAGATCAGATGGATACTTCTTTAGCATTTAAAATGTATCAAGCCTTTTTGGCTTCAAACTTCACTGAGTGTTTTTCCTAAATTCACTAATAAAGCGCTAAAGCTGGAAGCTCTCAAGGTTGCAACAGTGCCTTTATGTGTGTGTGATCCCTGCCGGGATGAGTTGTATAACTCTCCTAAAGGACAGAGTCCTAGCTACCGCAGATAACCTGTTTCTGCTGGCTCCTCTAGGA
>VZRZ01008717.1:264733-284080 GCA_013398175.1 Climacteris rufus | reverse complement strand
AAAAAAAAAAAAAAAAAAAAAAAAAAAAGAAATGGTCATACGATTCCCATTTTGAGCATAAGATCCAGCCATGAGTTTCAAAATGCCAGCTCAAAATGCACCTCTGTTAAGAGGATGATGTACATCCACCATGGCACTGGTTTTTTGCATATTGACAATCTCAGATGGGATCTTAATGACCTCATTTGCTTTTAGAAAGGGGGTCTTTCTAGCCAGAATCCCTTCACCTCTACAGAGATGCAGCAAGGAGGTCCAGGGAAATAGCTGTATTGTTTAGGAACAGAGAGTCCAGTCATTTCTAGGATTACAGAATCCCCTGAGTTGGAAGGGACCTGTGAGGATCATTGAGTCCAACTCCTGGCCCTGCACAACCCCAAGAATCCCACCCTGTGCCTGAGAGTGTTGTACAAACCCTTCTTGAACTCTGTCAGGCTGGTGCCACGACCTCTTCCCTGGGGAACCTTTTCCAGTGCCCAAACACCCTCTGGGTGAAGAACTTTTTCCTAATATCCAACCTAAACATTTCCTGGTGCAGCTCAGGTCCTGTCACTGTTCACCAGAGAGCAGAGATCTGTACCCACCCCTCTGCTTCCCCTCATGAGGGTGTTGAAAAACCCCAGTGATGTCCCCCCTCAGTCTCCTCCAGGCTAAACAGACCAAGTGATCTCAGCCACTTCTCCCATGGCTTCCCCTCCAAACCCTTCACCATCTTTGCAGCCCTCCTTTAGACCCTCTCTAATAGTTTAAGGTACTTCTTATATTGTGGTGTTCCATCAAGAAGCTTAATAGGAGACCTGGGGCCAAAACTGGATCCCCCGGCTGGGAAACAGTGCAGAGGTATCACAGGATCCAATTCTGGGAGCAGGTCAGAGCTCAGTAGAGAGAAAGCGGCTGGAGTGTCCCAGAGAGACAGGAGGAGATAAAATATGCAGAAGTACTTGAGTACTTGAGACAGGAAACTGCTAATAGGGAGATTTAACATCTCCTCCTAATTCCTTCCTGGCAAGATGTGGAGAGCATTAATCAGTCATGGCATTCTTCCCTCCCGTGCCTCTGCTTCCCTGCCTGGCAAAAAGGGACGGTGCTGGTCCTGCAGGGACCTCTGCTTGCTCACCTTCCCCCAATGAAATGCTCTGTCCATAGGCCCAATATTAATCTGATTTATTTTTCTTTTTAAACAGATAAGCAGAACCTCCACCCAGACTGAAACATCACCATGATATAAGACAGTAGCAGCACAGAAAATTAAATTTAATTCTTTGGCTGAATCCAAAGAAGCAGTTACAGGTGTGCAAGCTTGAAGATGAGCGACAGCCTATGTTAAGACACAGTTTTCTGGTGGTGAAGACTCCCTTGTGAAGAGCTTGCAAACAGAATTGTATTTCTCACCTTTGCTCTGTCAACAAATATGAAGAAACCTACATCCAGATCTCTCAAAAAGTCAGTTTTCCAGGGCTCCATGTTACAAGAACACAAGTGCATCTACACGTGGGTGTGTGGACGTAGGTGGTAATTTAAGGGTCTCGCCATAATCAACTCTTCTGGGAAAATTTAAAATACCATCCTGCTGTGGGTGGGGATTGGAGGACCTTCTCCTAGCAAATTAGAAGCCTTTTTTTTTCAGTGCATGCGTGGGTGGTGAAACTGGGCTCACCTTCGGCAACTTCGATGTAAAAATAAAACTTGTAAGACATTTAAATCTTCAGAGAGGATTTCAGACCTTCCTGCAGACAAATTAGCAATGAACATCTTATGTATGTGTAGAATACACAGAGATACAGAGCTGGTTATTATTAGCACAGTATTAATATCTCTGAGGGTTCAAACTTCAGACAGAGGTGTTGGCGTGCAGGACACTGCAGACACCATAAGTGGGACTAGCCAATTTTTATTTTAATTTAGTTTATTTTTAGGTTTTTTGCTCACTGATTGGATTTTTGCTTATTTTTCATCCCTGCTACACTTTGCCCATTTTACTTTTGGTCACACTGGCAAGCTTTACAAATCTTGGTCAAAGCTCCAGATCAATTTTAAGTAAAATAAATAAGTAAATTAGAAGATAATAGAACTGCCAATTTTGTGCTCAGCAGTTTGCTGGTAGGGGGAGGTCCTTGGGGTCTGGTTGTGGGGACATTTAACTCACCAGAACTTCTTTAATTCCTGTGCTGAATGATGTAAACATGGCCCAGGAAGAAACACAAAGCCTACATGGTGACTTCATGGTGGTCACTTGGAAAGAAAATAGAGCAAATATTGAACATATAGGCTGCAATTTTAAATATTGCCTGAATTTGGTCCTTGCTTTACCACTGATATACCACAACACTTAAGGTTAGTCAAGAATCATTCTCCTATATAACACTGTTGTGGGAAATTATTTGTCCGTGAAAAAATTCCAAATTATTTGTATTTGAGTCACTGTGAAACAAGTGAATCACTTTTTGTGTGGCTTTGGTACAGCTCCTTACTGACTAATTTTGGTATTTACAGGTTTAGAATGATAATTTTGAAATGTATCTGTGGTAAAAGTCATGGCTGAAAGTCATGGTAATGCTAATAACATGGTAAAAGCAATATTAATTACTGTTGATTGCAATAACAGGAAGTTGGCAGGACATGTTTTAGAACCCAAAATTGAATTACAGAAAGTCATTCTTAAAAGGTTCAAATCACACATTCAAACCCATCCTTCCTTCTCTTTTTGGGGATTTTGAACTTTGGACTTAAACTTCGTATTGAAGACCTATTTGTGACACCTAGAACAAACATTCCTCATTTCCTGGTCAAAATTTAATATGGCTCTACATCAGTTCCTAAGTGTGCAATGTATGATCCAGCACCCTGGACGAGACACCCATGCAGTTTTCTTCCATGCAATAGAAAACCCTATGAGAATTAAAAGCAATGCAATGCTGAAAACATAATCCATTTCTCTCTGCTGAGCACACACCCTCTGCCCATGGAAGTGCACAAATTCTTTCCAGAAGAAAAGGCTCATCCAAGTGATGGATGTGTGTGCAAAGAGGGGGCTGGAGGAAAAGGAGTGGGAAACCAAAGCCCCTGGATTGTGTTTTTGGAGACTTAGAGAATCACAGAATGGTTTGGGTTGGAAAGGACACTAAAGACCACCTTGTTCCCACCACTGCCATGGGCAGGGACACCTTCCACTACACCAGGTTGCCCCAAACCCCATCCAACCTGGCTTTTAACAGTTCCAGGGATGGGATATCCACAGTGTCCCTGGGCAACCTGTGCCAGTGCCTCACCACCCTCACTGGGAGGAATTTCTTCCTAATATCCAATCTAAATCTTCCCTCTTTCAGCTTAAAGCCATTCCCCCTTGTCCTTGCATGCTCATACAAAAAAATCCCTCTCCAGATCTCTTCAAATACTGGAAGGGGCTCTATGGTCTCCCCAGAGCTTTCTTTTCTCCAGGCTGAACAATCCCAACTCTCTCAGCCTGTCTCCAGAGCAGAGGTGCTCCATCCCTCTGGTCATCTCAATGGCCTCCTCTGGACAAGTCCAAGTCTTTCTCTGGGGGTCCCAGGGCTGGACACAGCTCCAGGTGGGGTCTCACCAGGAAGAATCTCACCAGAGTCTCACCAGAGGGGAAGAATCCCCTCCTTTGATCTGCTGGACACCCTGCTTTAGATGCAGCCCAGGACACAGCTGGAGAATGACACCCTCAGACTTGTTGGAAAATTACCTTTCCCAACCACCAATTATCCTGAGGTTAATACTCACAGAAATAGAAATCTGTCAGTGGCACAAGACCCAGCAGCACCATCACCAGCATTCTCCATTGGCCAGAGATGACTCGGAGTGTTTGAACTCCACTCTCATTCTGGAGATACTCCTGTTGAATGCAGACAAAATTCACCCTAGATGGACTGCTTTCAGCGCTTATGACTTATTTTGTGTCAGCCCTTGTTTGGATTCCTCTAAGCTGCCTTATATCTTTAACCAGCCACTCTTTTTTGGTTGTATTTTTTAAAGTTAAAGCAGAGAGAGATGTTTTCCAGTGGGATTTGCAGTTTCTGATGAGTAGAAATGGACAGCCAATGAGACTATCTTTAATACCTTTCGTCTGCTCAGCTCCTCTCCAGAACACACAAATGTCCTGTAGCTATATGCTAAAGCTGAATGCCTGAGTTTGGCTACCCAAGGTGACTCCCACCTTCGTGGGGGGAAGATCATTTCAAAGCAAAAGACTTGCCTAACACTCCTGTGAACTCAAAAGTTTGAAGCCAGAAAGGAAAGGAAAGGCATTTCCTTGAATTTCAATGGACACACTTATATGCTCAAGAGTTTCTCCTGGAGGATTGTCAAGGTTTGCTGCTTCTTTGAGGTGCAGAAGAACAACAGTGCCTCAGCTTTGTCCCCATAATGTAGCTTCCAGTAACATCAGTTTGAAATTCAGGCATGCATGGCATGCTAAAGTCTATTTCTCACAGTTTATTTTTCTTCCAGATACACTCCTGGCAAATACAATTAAATAAATCAGCTCCTCCTAACAAAGAGAAGTATCATTAATGAAGGCTGTCACAACAACTGCAGAAAAAATGGGATTTCAGAGGCTTTTATTTCATTGTTGTGAAAACAAACAGACAAACAAACTTGGAAAATACTGTCAGAAAGAATGGATCAGCATTTGGGAAGGTGGGGGAAGGTAGGGAAGGAGGAAGCAGAAGATGACATTGACTTCAGAGGACAATGGCCTGTCTTGGAGGAGGAAATGAGGGACACTATGATACCGCAGATGGCTTGGAAATTATAACTTTTATTAAGTTTCCTTAACTCAGCTCTGCTCTCCTGGTCTGCATCTAAAGCAGTGCGGACAGCACATCAAGGGAGACAACTGTGTCCCTCTGCTGTGCTCAGGTGAGACCCCACCTGCAGAGCTGCCTCCAGCTCTGGGGTCCCAGCACAGCAAGGACATGGAGTTGCTGGAATGAATCCAGAGGAAACATCAAGATGATGAGAGGGATTGAACAGCTCTGCTGTGAGGAAAGGCTGAGAGAACTGGGGTTGTTCAGCCTGGCGAAGGTTTCAAGGTGACCTAATGGCAGCCTTCCAGTACCTGAAGGGAGCTGACAAGAAAGATGGAGAGAGATTATTTACAAGAGCATGGAGTGACAGGACAAGGGGGAATGCAGGTTTAGGTGATATATTAGGAAAACTTCTTCCCTGTAAGGGTGGTGAGACCCTGGCATAGGCTGCCCAGAGAAGCTGTGGCTGCTCCATCTCTGGAAGTGTTCAAGTCCAGGTTGGATGGGGCTTGGAGCAACCTGGGATAGTGTGAGGTGTCCCTGCCCATGGCAGGGGACTGGAACTGGTTGATGTTTAAGGTGCCTTTTCCAATCTACTCCATGATTCTATGTATGAGCACCACTTATCTATTCCAATATTGTCATTGCCAAGTCACTGTTACCTTGCTCAACTGGACTGTTTGACAACTGGCTTTACAATCTGTCCTCCTGCATCTGGATGAGAAATTCCTGAGAATGAGGACCACTCTTCTATTTTCTGAGTATGCCACTGATTGTTTATGAGACCCCTTATCTACCTGGTTTCCAGAAAAATGTCTGGAAAATATTTATCAGTAAAAAAAAACCCAAAAGATGCTCAGGAGCTGTTATTTTCCGTGAGCTGTTACCGACACCTTGGCATCCAGCAAAACAGCTGAGCTTGTATGCTCAAAAAAACAGGGATTAATTTGTACCTACTCAGATAAGCCAAGAATGGAAAAAAGTAATCTGTAGAAAATAATTGGAAATATATTGCTAAGTATGTAAATCACTTTCAATGTCCCATGTTCCTAAAACAGCATCAATTTAGGACACTCTGCATCAATCACCTAAGAAGTTACCTGTTTAAAAAAAAATCAGCATTTTTTAAATGGCTGGAAATAATTTGGACAACACAGTATAAGTCAAAATTAGAGGAAGGGGAGACAGCAGGGGGTTTGCTCAGGACAAGATATGAGATAAAGGCAGAAGAAAAGGGTAGCATGGTTGTATTACCCTTTATTAATGTTTCCCAGGACACTGAAGATTCTTAAGAAGCAGATCTATAGCAAAAATATTTTAATTTCATATATTGGCAGTTTGTTTCTTGTCATGAAAACAACACTTTCATCTTTTCACACATCAACCCCTGACCATGGGGTTGATGTACAAGTTTACAGGGCTGCTCCTCAGGTACCAACCTCCCTTCCTCACTGGCACGTTTTTGTCTGAACATTCCATCTATTGGTCACAACTTCCATGGAGCCTGTTTTGATTAATGATTTCAGCAAAGCTTGTCTGTAATTATATGTTCTAATCAACGCTTCTGGCAAAGTGCACAGAATAAAGGACAATGTTTTGTTACAAGAGGTATTTTAGGGAAAAACTGCTTCTGTTGAAGCATCAGCTATTTTCCTCTAAAGTGAACCTTATTCAGTGGTCTCAAATAGACCACTGAATTATTACAAGCTTCACTTTTCTAAATCACAAAAGGTCTCTAAGATATTTCATAAAACATTAATTTTAAAATCTATTACATTTTTTTTACAGAGGTGATGGATTTAACCTTAATCAAATAAGTATTTATCAGCTTCTAGAACCTGTTTGCTTGCACAAAGCAAAGACGCTTTTCACTGCAGCCGTGAATAAATCAAATTCCATAATATTTTAAAAAATGGAAAAAAGTTCTTTGAAGAAAAAATACGTGATAACTTCTGAGTGGATATTTCTTGAGGCATGTAAACATATTCTACTTGATCTTTCACTTTAGTCTATCCTTTTGCTGATCCCACTTATTTCATAATGTTTATGACATCCTGAAACAGCAAACATTTTTTTTTAAAGAACATCGATAAATTAGATTAAGAACACAGCGTTCCATGAAAAAACAAATGTTGGGTATTTCAGAAGCAGTTTATGTTGCTGAATAAAACTTTTTTGTTTATTTATTTTCTGCTTGCTATCACAGTAATTGTAGGCAAGATACAAATTTATAACCAATTTTTCAGAATAATTTATAAGTTTTCTTTTAGTACTTATGTCTAAACTTCAGTGCAAGATCAATTCCTTCTATGCTTTAATGTTGAACCATAAAAATCAGATAGACTTTTACCACATTTCACAAGACAATTAAAAGTGACTGTGAACAAGTCTGTCCTCACTTTTGGCTTCTTTATAGAACTTAGAAAATGAAATCAAACATCTTTCCCCTAACATATGAAAAAAAGGGGATTATGTCAGGAAAACACATTGAAATGTACTTACAAATCATGAAGAAAACCACATTTTGTGGATGTGTGTAAAGATTTTTCTGGTTTCAAGAATCACATAATGAAATATGTACTGTAAACTTTAAACTCCTTTTGAAGGATTAAGAAAGCTCATTAAGAAATTCTGTATAGCATTCAAGACCTTGATGTGACTATAAGGCTTCTTATAATTCTTGAAAAATACGTGACATGGGAAGATCCCTGATAACTGAAAAAAGCTGATCTTAAAAAAATAACACCAAAAGCAAGTAAAACACAGCAGTGACAACAACAACAATCATAAACATAGTAATAAGGAAAATATTAGAAAGCATAAGTCATTCCATGACATCCCTCTCTCTGGAAAAATCATGGAGTTCAACAGGAAAGGCAAAGGGTGGTTGAGGACCCTAATTGCTTTTTATGACAAAATTGGATGGCTGGTGGGTGAAAGAAGATTGGTAAATGTCATGTCTTGTGCTTAATATGACTTTAGATATCACCTCCCACTGCATTCTCGTTTGGAGGAAGCTGTGGAAGAACAGTCTGTCAAGTAGGTTGAAAATTGGCTGGATCACCTTGTTCAAAGGACAGGGACCAAGGGCTGAGTGTTTGTCAACCAACTCATAACGAACAGCCAGGGCTGACATCGTCCTTCATCTTCCTCAGTGTCCTGGGTGATGACACAGTGCACCCTCAGCAAACATGAGGATGGCACTAAACTAAGAAAATCATCCAACGTTTTGGGTTGAAGGGACCTTAAAGACCATCTCATTCCACCCTCTGCCATGGGCAGGGACACCTGCCACTAGACCAGGTTGCTTCAAGCCCCATCCAACCTGGTTTTGAACACATCCAGGGATGGGGCAGCCACAGCTTCTCTGGACAACCTGTTCCAGTACCTCAGCACCCTCACATGGCAGAATTTCTTCCCAATATCTAGTCTAAACCTATCCTGCCTCAGTTTAAAGCCATTCCCCTTTGTCCTGTCACTGTATGGACCCTCAACAAACCCCAAAACAACCCATGCACTTTAAAAAGTACTGAACCTGTTCACCAGATCATAGAAGTCTTAAGACACTGGGAGGAGTAATTGGTGACTTGACCTAATGTGGGCAACAGCCCTGTTTCAGGCAGGAAGCTGCACTAAATGCCTTCCAGGACTGTCTTCCAAGCAACATTTCTGTGAAATTCTCTGGCAAATCAAATCTAAAATAAAGACATGAGCCATTCTCTGGAAAATCAAATCTAAAATAAAGACATGAGCCTTGAAATCCAAAATTTTCTCAAAAAATTAATATTGAGATAAATTTCCTAAGCATGGTAGATAATGATGTTGAATATTCACTTGACATATCACACTATTTGTTGTCTCCATCTTTAAAAGTTTCACCGTTTAGGAATTTTCTAGATCTTGGCCTTGAGTATTTTGCATGAATTATGAACACACTCTCCCTTTGTCCAGGAGATACCAACCACCTCATGATCTGTCCTGCTTCCCACATCACTCTGGTTCCGCTGATACTGCTTAGCTTTTCTTCCAAAGGTTGGTTAAAAATAAATGAGTTTAACTTTGAATAATGATTCCCCCTTTTTATTTAGTCTGCCATGATGATGATTGTCGTAATAACGACATGAAAGAAGGACATGGACACCTGCTGAGAGCAAAGGAACAACTGCCAGGCAGACCCTGCCCATCCTTATTATATATGTGTCTCAGAAATCACAATGGATTGGAGGAGCAGCTTCTCTGCCCCTCAATCACACTGGTCAAAGGAAATGTCCATCAAACTTCTGTGCCCAGGAGAAAGGAATGTAAATAATAAGTTATCGTTACAATAACATGGCTATGTTTACAGAGAATGTGTGAGAGCCAGTTACAAAAGAATGAAAACATCCAGAACTGCAAAACTCAGGGCAACAATGATTCTGCTCTGTATTGGAAAAAGACTTTGTGCACTAAAAGCTCATTGGGATTTTTTGTTTCTTTTTTTTTCCTCAGTTATGTCACAGAATCATTAAGGTTGGAAAAGAGTTTTAAGATTATCAAGTCCAACTATCAACTCAGCAGCACCATGTTCACCACTAAACCACATCCTCAAGTGCACGTGTTTTAAACAGTTCCAGGGACGGTGACTCCACCACTGCCCTGGGCAGCCTGTTCCAATGCTTTTACAACCCTTCCCATGAAAAATTCTTCCTAACATCCCATCTAAACCTTCCCTGGCACACCTTGAGGCTGTTTCCTCTTGTCCTGTCCCTTGTTCCCTGGGAGCAGAGCCCGACCCACACCTGGCTGCCTCCTCCTGTCAGGGAGTTTTGGAGAGCCAGAAGGTCCTACTTGAGCCTCCTTTTCTCCAGGATGAGCCTCCCCAGCTCCCCCAGCTACTCCTGGTGCTCCAGACCCTTCCCCAGTTCTGTCCTCTTCCCTGGACACGCTCTGGCCCCTCAATGTCTTTATTGCAGCGAGGGGTACAAAAATATCAGCTTGTTTAAGAGATTTTATCTCTGACTAAGAACTTTGTTTACTTCATATTTCCCTACGACCAAGGACCAACAGCATCACTCATGTGATGCTTTGCCATCTGCAAATGACATGTTGTGAAGCCAATTGACTTTAATACATTTCTTGCAATTTCAAGCATTTCTAATGAAATTTTACTCTGTTATTAAAAATAATTAAGCAGACAATAGATCATTTCTCTTTCTACTGTATAGGAATGAACATCTGCCAGGAACATTTTAACATTTCCATGGTTTGAAGCACCAGTGGCCACAGAGGAAAATACACCCTTTTCAACCAAGCCTTTAATGATTCTTTTGATTGAAAATGGAGCTAGCATATCACCCGAAAGATGCAATGCTTTTATTCTGCCAAGATATATTATTTAACAATGGGTGAATTTTGCCGAAGAACTCGTTTTAATTTGCTCTTTCAATCTAATGACCCATAGGAATGTTTGTCAATACTATTGTGACACACAAGTTGCTCCTGTTGAAGCAAGAATGTGCAATTTTCTTCACATCTTCATCAGGGAAAGCATTGCAAATGTTTAAGCTCCATCCAAAAATTGCTTGTAAGTTGCTTTGTTTCCATGTTGCCTTGTGGTGGTCAAGGAAGGAGAATTTTCTCAATCATAGAATCACAGAACCCTTAAGGTTGAAAAATACTTTTAAGACCACCAAGTGCAAACGTCAACCCAGCACTGTCACCATGTTCACCATTGAATTGTGTCCTCAAGGGCCACATTCACACATTTTTTGAGTGTGTCCAGGTATGGTGACTCCTTCACTTCCCTGGAAAGCCCGTTCCTTTACAACCCTTTCCACAAAAAAATTAAAACAACATAATACTCTATATAAATCTCTCCTGAAGCAGCTTGAGGCTTTTTCCTCTCATCCTGTCACTTGTTACCTGGGAGAAAAGATCAACCCCCACCTGGCTACACTCTCCTGTCAGAGTTGTAGAGAGCAATAAGGTCCCCCCTGAGACTCTTTTTCTCCAGGCTAAGCTCCCCCAGCTGCTCCTCATCAGACTTGTGCCCCAGCACCTTCCCCAGCTTTGCTGCCCTTCTCAAATTGTTCATCCCAGAGCTTCTATCCAGACCTTCTCCAATATTTGAATCAAGATCATTTTATGTAGTTCAGACATGTTCCTGCTGACCCAGGTTGGAGTCAGACACATCTTTGCTGCATTCACACTGGAATGAGGACCCAGCGGCTACTGGGCTGGGGAAGGATGTTCCCAGGAACTTGTGCTAAGGCTCCTTCCCACAACTGCTCAGGACCCATCACAAAGATCTCACTTGCCTTCACCTCTGGAGGCTTTAACCCACAGATAACCTCACTGTATCTTTGCAAAGAGACTGGTCTGCACCTCTGGTGAGTATCTGCTGCCTCCTGAGCTGCTAATAGACCTTTCACAGATCTGCCTTCTTGAATGCTATTTTACTTGAGTAAAAACTGAAAAGGCAGAATTTTATGGGGTAATAGCACATTTTGACAGACAAAGTCCATTATTTTTATTTCAAGAGTGTAATTCAGTGCTGCTGAGGACAACATGAGTGGACTTTTCTTAAAACTAATTCTTACAGGCTTGGGCTCACTTTTGTTAAAAGGTTTCTCAAGACAGTTTTGCACTGAAAAGTGCCATAAACTCTGCTTCAGTTCTGTCCTACAAAAATTTGTTTGGTGATATAAGCTGATCTTTTACTTACCTAGAAGAAATGGATGTAATAGTAGGTGTCCCTGCCCATACCAGGGGGCTTGGAACTAAATGATATTTAAGTTTTCTTTCAGCCAAAATCATTCTGTGATTCCATGATTATTTAAAGAAAAAGAGAGCTTGCCATCTTTAGGTCTTTCAGAAATAAGGGATAATCCTTTAAAAATAAGATGTTAGTCAAATTACTGTATTTTCCCCAATTTAAGACTCCCTAAATCTATAACAATGTCTTTTATTCTCAAATATCATCTGTCATGGAGGACTAGCAGAAGGTTCCCAGCCTGTGTGATGTTTTGTACCCCTTTCTTGCTCACCGGAGTCCCACCTCAGTGGCATTCACCAGATGCAAACACAGAATCACAGAATCATGGAATGGTCTGGAATGGACCTTAAGGATCATCTTGTTCCAAGCCCCTACCATGGGCAGGGACACCTTCCACTATCCCAGGTTGCTCCAAGCCCCATCCAACCTGGCCTTGGACACTTCCAGGGATCTCTGGGCAGCCTGTGCCAGGGCCTCACCACGCTCACAGGGAAGACTTTTCTCCCAATATCTAATCTAAACCTACTCCCTTTCAGCTTAAAACCATTTCCCTCCATCCTATCATGCCCTTGTCCAAAGTCTCTTTCCAGGTTTCTTGGAGCCCTTTAAGGTACTGAAAGGTTGCAATAAGGTCTCCATGGAGCCTTCTCATCTCCAGACTGACCAACCCCAATTCCCTCAGCCTTTCCTCATAGGAGAGGTGTTCCCTCTAATAATTTTCATGGCCCTGACCATCATATTTCATTGCTCTTTTGGGAGAGCACTGAGGAGGTAGAACCTCCTCAAACACTCCTCTTCAGCAGCAGCTTCCCACATATCCCTTGAAGCATCAGGAAAGCCAAGGCACCTCTCAGTAAGGCAACAATTCCCAGATGCTGCCCTGGTTGTGTCTGCCTCGGCAGTTCCTGCTCTGTTTGGGAGTTCCTGGCACCACTGGCCGTGGGATGAGATCATCTGTGTGTACTTTCCCACATGCCAGAGGGCCTTGCAGACCACCTACAGTCAGTGCCAAGTTCCTCCAGTGACTGATCTGTAGAGGAAGGAGATGAGGAACTCTGGAATGACCGGAAACATTTGTGATTTTCATCCAGCAGGACTAAAACCCTCTGATAAAAAAATCAACAAAGATAAACATTCTTCTTCAACTTCAACTTCTAGATCAATTCAGGTCCCATGTTCTGGCCTCTTTTCCCTGAAATTAAAATTATTATTTTTGTTCTTATTTTATTCAATAGAAGATGAAGCTTGTATGTAGTAATTTGTTTTTGAATCTCACAAGAGGCAGGATTTTATCACGACACTTGGCAATGTTTTGATAATAAAAGTTCCTGTGCTCGATGGGGTTTGGATCTGATTCACAAATAAAATGGAGAATGTGAGCTCTTACATTACAGGACATCTAAACTCTCAGCATATTCATGGTATAACTGGCCCAAATGAGTAAGAAACCGTAGTTTGGTCCTTATTTCTCTAATCTGTGTATAAATATAGTTTTGAAAAAAGGATGAAATCTGAATGATTTCTTCATACTGGAGCTAATTAATATTGTAGGTGGAATGGTTTGGCTTGGCTTCATGTTTTTTCCTCCTTCTGTCAACAAACCAGCTCATATGCCAACTATGATTCCCTTTAACAAACTAAAATAGAAGCAAATGCACTGTTATCATAAACTATTCTGTTCTGAACATGTATAATAGCCTGTAATCTGGGCAGTTTTAATATTTTTCATGTACAAAAGATAACTCACCAAAAAATTTTCATTTGAACGACTCTTTTTGCTGGGGACTGAAAGTGCCATTCTGACCCTTCCTGGACCTCAAATTTGGATGGAAATTCCTCACTTTGAATAAAAGAGATCCAACAGGTTGGTGTTGTGCTGGTAGCACCTGGATTTGGACAGATCTTTCCTGGGTCAAGATTTCTATGGCCAAGTGAAATGACCATGAGGGAGTCCAAGCAGGGCAATGGCAGGTTTAATGTGCAAGGCATCGAGTCTGGTAGAAATGTGCAATCACACCCCAGATAAAGCTGATATCCATGTGGAAAATAATTACAATGAGAAATAAAAATACTGTCAGGTGCTAAAATGGCTGTGTTTTAAGCAGGAGGAATTGATCTGACGAGAACATTTAAGAGCAGCAAATACTGCATGAGTGGACAGACATGAGTTAGAAAGATGAAAATATGTGTTCCACAAGGGTTTGTTTTCCCCAACTGATATCATTTTAGCATTGAATAAGTCATTGTGATACGCATCAATGCCTATCTGTGCTCTCTAAAATGAAAATTTTCTAGAAACACTTAAGACATTATTAAAAATCTTATTAAAAAATGAGGAAAAGGAACTTATAACTAATTAACTCACATGGAAAATGGATACCTGGACTGAGGGCCAAAAGTGACTGAGTGGTGTTTAATTAATTAATATGAGCCAAGGCCAGTGGCACAACGAGATAACCCTATACTCAAGAGACCTTTGCTTTTTATTACATTTGACCACTGCAATTTCAAAATTCTTTTTTTCTTCATTTCCATTTTCCTGAACAGTTTAAATATGAAATTGCAATGGTAGGGGTGTTAGAAATAGTTTATCTTTAAGGTCCCTTCCAACCCAACCATTCTAGGATTCTGTGATTCTGTAAAATGAATGACTGGCCTTTTATTTGGTGATCTCAGATGACAGGGGGTGTTGAAAAAGGCCCACCAAAATGAGGATGATGGTGACTGAATTGTCAGAAAATGGCACGGGCTGGCATTAAATTTTCTTTGCTGGAGTTGTAAAGATGAAGATGAGTTTGGGACAGCATCTTTGGATGACTGTGTAGCACTGTATTGAACTGTCTGGGAATGTCCTCAGGCAGCAGAACATGATCCATCTATATGAGCAAAAGGTTGGAGAGGGCCTTGGCGTGCCTTTGGCGTGTGCCAGTGTGGCTCTCCGAACAACCCCCAGGCCCCATTCTGGCATCAGTGTGTTCCAGGGTTCATGCCCATTTGCATCTAAACCAGCTCCTAGCACAGAGGAAGCACAGGATGTGCCAGTTGCCCTCATTGCCCAGGAAATTTTCCAACTATATCTAATTTTTGAGTGCAGACAGTGTCTCCCAGGAAAAAGAGCACATTGCACCTGCAGCTTCTGTCTCTGCAAGCCAATGGGAATTTCTGCTCTCCCTTTGCTGCTTGCAAGGGGCCCTAACTCAGGAAAACCTGTGTTTATGTGCAGTGTTAAAACACAGCCCACAGCTCCTACAGATTAAACCCCTTAGGCATTACCTAACTTTTTTCACATACTAACAGCAACTCGAATTATTTTTCCCCCTACAGGAGCTGACAGCAAAACTTGAGGTGTGAAAATCACAGAATCATGGAATGGTTTGGGTTGGAAGAGAGCTTGAAGATCATCACTTTCCAAACCTCCAGCCATGGACAGGGACACCTTCCACTATCCCAGGTTGCTCCAAGCCCTGTACAATCACGGCTTGAGCACTTCCAGGGATGGGGCAGCCACAGCTTCTCTGGGCAACCTGTGCCAGGGCATCACCACCCTCACAGGGAAGAATTTCTTCCTAATATCCAATTTAAAAGTACTCTCTTTCAGTTTGAAGCCATTCCCCATTGTCCTGTGACTCCAGGCTCTTGCAAATAGTCCCTCTCCATCTTTGTTGCAGGCTCCCTTCAGGTACTGGGAGGACAAAACTAGGTACTCTAAACCCTTCTATTGTCCTGAAGAAACACAGTTCTCTCAGCCTTTCGCCATAGGAGAGGTTCCCCAACCCTTTAATCCTCTCGGTGGCCTCCTCTGGACTTGCTCCAACAGCTCTATGTCCTTCAGCAGGCTGAGGATGGTGGGCACAAGGGCCACTTGCAGACATAACTCTTAAATTACTTATTTTACTCATTTTACTTATTTTACTTTTATTTTACTTATTTTAATTATTGAATTTCCCTGGTGTATCACAATTCTAAAGGGTCAAATCCTAATACTAATATCGAGATTGGGCAGGACTTTAATTGTTTCCATGAGACTTCTAGGAACAAAAAGCACCATTCAATGGATCGCTGCATGCAGCAAAAATTAAGCACAGGTATGTCTGACCCAGGGCAGAGACACTGAAGATGTCTTCAGAAGTAGACAACCAGTTTTATGACAGCCCATCCTGTAGCTTCCATTATGGGAGAGCCCTGGTTGTGACCGCTGTGACTCACACACACACAGGGTTACAGGACCTCCTCCAAAAATAGAAGCTGAAGTCTCCCAGACTGCAGTAGTAACCCGCCCAAGTTAATGAGGGAGATTTGTTCAGAGTGTGTAACATTTCTTGTTCTATGATTAAAGGAATGATTTGGCAGTAAATGTGCTGTGAATGAGCTGACAAGGCTCTGAACCTACCAGCAAATGACTGCAATATGCCGTTTTTATTAGAGCATGCGTCAGCCAGGAATATTTATTTCCAAGTGGATTTCCAAGAGATGCAATGACCTAAAGGTCGTTGACTTCTGAAGCTTTTGGACTTTTTAATATTGAGCTATCCTTCTTTTCTAGAATAGATGAGTAACCTTTCTGCTTCACTCTTCTTCCCAAATTCCCTTGAAAATTATTTTGTTCTCATCTGTCTGTTTGCATTGGTTAAAGAAAAGGAGGCTGCTGGTGGTGTGTGTTTACTTTGCTTCACAAAGCTTCAAAAACATACACTTCGGGGGTAGAAGCAGCAAAGAACAAGGCTGAAAAATAATTTTCTGGGGCTTCTCACCTTCTCAGGCACATTCTTTGACCCCAGACTGTGAACTTCTGACCCAACCCCTTCCTCTACACCAAGGCAGAATCAAGGACACCTACAGCACTCCGCAGCTTGTTTGCCTCAGGTCTCCTGGTAAACATCCAAGGAGTTTTCACAGCCTCTCCAGACGACATTCACTCTTCATTTTCTTTTATAGCATTTAATTTATTTTCTTTGCTGGAAGTTGAACAGATTTTGTGTTGTTTTAGTCACCAAGGGCACAGAACTATTGATCTCCATAGCCTCCCTCTCCTTTGTTGGAAGAATACACACCTGGCTTCCTTTAGGTTTCTCTTTTCTAGGCTAAACAAATCCAACTGTTTCACTTTCTCTTCACATGTTGTTTTCACATCCTCTTCTCATTTTCACTGTTATTCTCCAGGGATTTTTCAGTACCTGTGCACTCTGTATTTGTACTGTGCCTTTTCAGCCATTGCTGAAATTCATCAGCTTACTGAAGTCTGTGGCTTTTCCATTATCCAGTGAAAGGAGAAAAAAAGGGATAGTGACCTCCAGGGAATTCTGAAGCTTAACTCCTAGAAATCACCTCTAAGGAAAGAGAAGATATTTCATCTCATTGGCTTAATCTGTGTTGGAAGGGACACACAAGGATCAACATGAGTGACACACCAGTCCAACCCCCTAGTCCTGCACAGGACACCCCAACAATGCCACCATGGGCCTGAGAGTGTTCTCCAAACGTTCCTTGAACTCTGGCAGGCTTGGTGCCATGACCACTTCCCTGGGGAGCAGCGATATTAGACTGACACTCTGGAGAAAAGAACTCCCAAACCCACTAGAAATCAAGCTGTCCCCTCGCCTTAGCTCAAGAGTCTTGGGGAAATTTTTTGCCCCTCTCCAGTGAGGAAGTAAAGCAAAGCTGAGATAGGGGCAGACTTCTCCAGCCCAGGGACAGACACTGCCCAGTGCCCATCGTGATGGTCTTGCTCTCCAAGTGCCCTCAGTGCTCAGTGGGTGGGATGGAAATTCTGATCCTCCTCCTGTGTCTGTCCTTCAAGGCCTCTGTGTAGAGACTTTTTTTGCCTTGAGAAAGGTCTTCTTTGCTAAAGAATTCACTGGATTTAGTAGGTCAATGGCCTGTGGTCTTTGGTGGGTTTCACGTGAAATGGAACAGTCATCTGGGCCATGAGGTCAATTAATGCAAGGAATTTTTCTGCATTTTGATGATCAGGTTCAGAGTTGCAACAAGGCAGAGATATCAATCTTCACAGCACCTGTCCAAAGCTCAAGGTTCCCTGCTTGACAGCAGCAAACTTTGGGTGGAAAATAGAGTGACTTGGCACTCCATCCTAGATCCACTTCTGCTTCTGGACCAAGGAGGCAGCCTGCAATCCATGGGAAAAGAAGATGCTGCCTTGCCCATTTGAAGGACTTTAAAAGGGAAAAGCCAACAGCAACATGATCCTACCACTGCCAAACCCAGCCACATCTGTGTTTAATGCCACTGTTCTAACAGAAGCCTCATCACACAGTGATTTCAGGCAAGCTGGAATGCAAGATTTTTTTTTTCCTTAAAAATCCAGGTTTAGGAGAAATCTTTAGGGGAATACATGAAAATGTTGAAGACAATAATAGAAGACAGTTTTCTTTTTCCAAGACAGGCATCTTTTCTAGAACATCCTAACAGAGGAGGATATGACCCTCCCGTTAAAGCACTGAATACCTTTTGTTGGTTGCTGGCTCAAGCCCATCCCTTATTCTCAGTAATAATTTATATAAGAGGAGGTCAGTTTAAGAAGGGAGATTTTCAAATGTCATCCCTACCTTGAGGGAAAAGAAAAACAAAAACAAAAAAACAAAAACAAAAAAAAACAAAAAAAAACAAACCACAAAAAAAAAAAAAAAACCCAAAACCAAACCAAACAAAACCAAAAAAAAAAAAAAAAAAAAAAAAAAAATAAAAAAAAAAAAAAAAAAAAAAGAAATAATGAGAAATAAATAATGAGAAACAACTTGACAGAAAAGCCTGACCAAGATTTTCTTCAGCCATCTGGAAAAAAAAAAAAAACAAACTCAGGTTTGCCAGGTGTTTAAAGGTATCAATCTAATATGATGCTATTTACAGCAATGAAGACAGTCTCCTAAAGCTTTTCTTAGATGCTGACACTGAGCAACATTAAGAACATTCCTTCCCCAGATAATTTTTCTTTGATTTCCTCCAACCTGACACAATATTTCTTCTTATTAAGTGCCTCAGAAGTGAGTATTATTATCCAGGTAAAGTCAGCCTGCAGGGAGGCAGAGAAGGACTAGATGTTCATGGAGCAGTTTGTACAGGCAGTGAACCATGATGGGCATGTAGTGTGCCAAAGTCTGAGATATTATTATTATTATTCTAATTAAATTCAACTATGCTCTGCAGATACCATTTGCTTCCTCTGATTACTGGACACAGACTTGTGTCACAGGCATTAGGCAGCACTAAGTGGGGATGGTTTCCCACACAGCCACCTCAGCCAATAGGGAACATCTGGATCATGAAAGTTTTAGGGAGATAAAGATCATGAAAAGTGACAGAGCTGGACAATAAGTGTACATCCCAAATTCAGAGATGACAAGTCCTAGTTCACTGCAGAGGACAGCAAGGATGTGATTCACAAAGACTTAGGGATTTAACCCCATTCTCTCCAGACAGCACACGACAGTGGAGCTACACCCGTCTAGAGGTTATGATGGAACTACAAGTAGGGGACAAAAAAAAAATAAAAAGAGACAAAAAAGAAGTGCACATTTTTAGGAGTTATCCATATGTCTCGGTTTTGAAAGACAGGTGTCTGCTAAGAGAGGTTGAACCCTCCCTTAAGACAGAGAATGTGATTTTTTCCCCTCCCTCCGAATTATTTAATTTTGAAATCAAGGGCTCTCAGGCAAAGATACGGGAAAAGGAATTACAGTTCTTTACTAATATTTATGAACAAGTAATAACAACAATAATAACCATAAATAGAACTAAGAATTAATAAAAATAACTTTCCCGTTAAATGGTGTAGTCACGATAGAAAGAAAAACAAACAGCAGGAGGCGC